>OU744730.1:65821094-66153795 GCA_916613615.1 Steromphala cineraria
AGAACTGGACGCAAGGAATCCCTTGGCAGCAGTAAACAACTCTCTTGATTAAAGATGGAAAACATAAAGTCGACCCTTTTAGAAATTCAGGTTTGCGACTCAACCAGTTACTGTCTTGGTTTCTGCAATGAAATATTTGTGATTTTCATTTCCTTGATCCATTTTATTGATCATTTTGTTCCGCTATATCGATTTATTGAATACATTTCATAGTGGATAAGAGTGTATAAACTGATGGGATCCAGTGCATTCAAGAATTCAAAGCTATTGACACCTTTGGTAGGAAAACTAAATTTTCTAACATAAAATATGAAACGCATGTTGCACCGGTTCAACAAAAGGAATTAAATCTTTGAAGCTGGCTACTATTCCAAAGAGAGCGTTAATTAATTCATTTAATGCTTTACGAAATATGTGATTAAAGTACGAAACAATGGTAAAGCAAGAGGTCATATACAACGTAAAACTGATTTGTTTACATTTGATAATACCTAATATTTATAGAACTTCTCAAGTGTTGCATTGATCGTTGTTGAATTGAAGACCAGCTATTCACGACTTAAAATAGGCCTCTTCTGGAAAACGTCAAACAGCTCGGAGTATACCTCTAAAATCAACTTAAATCTATTTCCCCAAAATGTCCCAGTAACTTGTTAAGAGCCTGTCCTCCTTATGAAATAGACTAGGGTGTCCTATATTGATGACATGTCATGTACTTATCCCTCTAAGAGCGGACATACCTGAGTGTTGTACATAGTCTAGGGTGTACGAGTTCGACTCCACCAGATATCAGTGGTGTCTCCTTAAAAACACCTCCTTCCTGTACGCTCCATCGATATTGTCACTGTTGTAAATATTACTACTTGCAACTTACATAAATCTCTGCTTAAGAAGCTCGACCCAGGTAGATATTGATGGTATGAATTGATGAAGACTTCTCTCCCGCCCCCTCTCTCTATGGCGGTCTCCGGCGTCGTTATTTCAATTTTAGTACCCCTACGAAGTTTAAGGCTTTGCTAATTCAATTCAACGAATTCAAGTTTTAAGCCTGGTTGATTTAAGTAATGAATAGGCTTCACAGCGTTGAGATAACATTTTTGAGGATGCGGCCTATTCAACTGTCAGGCGAGTTTTAAGATGTTAGCTTTACAATGTGATTTCTGTTTTCACGCCTCCCCTTTAAATAGATCCGCGAGACCATAAGAGGCCTGTATCAGTATCGACAATTCCATGTACGGTAGTATTTCTGTAACACAATTACGTCACCACTTGCTGTTACTCAAATGTTGATGTCTTCCGTGTAAATATTGTGACGAATCTCAATGAACTCAATAACGTTATTCAAAGTTGCGATAAACACCCACCTGACTATCAAATAAGTATATCGGCAATGTAACCCCCATTTCTTAAATTTTAGTCTATGATATATTTGAAATATTACTATACCTTCATCTATATTTTGTCCTTTCTTCGGCTTTGCAGTTCATATGTTCAGACAGTCAATCTAGACTTGCAGAATTAGGACCTAGACTGTATTGAGGGCTTCTTTGTAATACACAGTCATGACGCAGGACCAGTCTCACCGTTATATCAACACAAAAACATATTGAATGATGTCGTTGTGTACTGTCTCTAAATATCGCTCTCTATTGTAGGGAGCATTCCACCCGACCTTCGTGTACACTCAGAAGGACATCGCGGAGATCATCGACTACGCCAGGTTCAGAGGGATAAGAGTCATGCCCGAGTTCGACACGCCAGGTCAGTAGTACACGTGATATGCCACGTGGTTGGGACGTTAAATCGCCTTTAAACTCATGTGTCACTAATATTGTCAAATTGAATCATTGTTACATACTGAACTAATTAGCAGATAGACAATTAACAAATCCGTATTTTGCATAAATATTAAATAAAATCTGTACTTAAGTAATTGGTAAATTAACCGACGAGTTGCACTTCATGCGTTCATGAGAGAAGGTGAAATCAATGGAGAAGTTGCTTGGTGAATCTACAGTCGGTGCCAGCATTGAATGACAGACAGTGTACACCTCCCCCCCCCCCCCCTCTCTATGCCAGCTAGTAGCGAGTGAGAGAACCCATTAGCAGCCTGGTTAGCCCCGAGCTCTTGAGTGCCGTGTACAGACCCGTGATTCGGTCGTGATTCAACCTTGAGTGCCGTGTACAGACCCGTGATTCGGTCGTGATTCAACCTTGAGTGCCGTGTACAGACCCGTGATTCGCTCGTGATTCAACCTTGAGTGCCGTGTACAGACCCGTGATTCGCTCGTGATTCAACCTTGAGTGCCGTGTACAGACCCGTGATTCGCTCGTGATTCAACCTTGAGTGCCGTGTACAGACCCGTGATTCGCTCGTGATTCAACCTTGAGTGCCGTGTACAGACCCGTGATTCGCTCGTGATTCAACATTGAGTGCCGTGTACAGACCCGTGATTCGGTCGTTATTCAACCTTGAGTGCCGTGTACAGACCCGTGATTCGGTCGTGATTCAACCTTGAGTGCCGTGTACAGACCCGTGATTCGCTCGTGATTCAACCTTGAGTGCCGTGTACAGACCCGTGATTCGCTCGTGATTCAACCTTGAGTGCCGTGTACAGACCCGTGATTCGCTCGTGATTCAACCTTGAGTGCCGTGTACAGACCCGTGATTCGCTCGTGATTCAACCTTGAGTGCCGTGTACAGACCCGTGATTCGCTCGTGATTCAACCTTGAGTGCCGTGTACAGACCCGTGATTCGCTCGTGATTCAACCTTGAGTGCCGTGTACAGACCCGTGATTCGCTCGTGATTCAACCTTGAGTGCCGTGTACAGACCCGTGATTCGCTCGTGATTCAACCTTGAGTGCCGTGTACAGACCCGTGATTCGCTCGTGATTCAACCTTGAGTGCCGTGTACAGACCCGTGATTCGCTCGTGATTCAACCTTGAGTGCCGTGTACAGACCCGTGATTCGCTCGTGATTCAACCTTGAGTGCCGTGTACAGACCCGTGATTCGCTCGTGATTCAACCTTGAGTGCCGTGTACAGACCCGTGATTCGCTCGTGATTCAACCTTGAGTGCCGTGTACAGACCCGTGATTCGCTCGTGATTCAACCATCAAACCCATGCTCGTCCTGAATCAATTCCGACCTTTACAGAATCCAGACAGGCCGGGAATAAATCTCATTGAACTTTCTGTGTTCCATCCTTCCTCACAAATTAAACCCGACTAAATCCAATGTTGCAACTCTCTAAGTGAGTTTTTATAACCGGCACGTGGGTTTGAGAGGTTGTCTTGAATTCTTCGGGGACGTCCTGACATTATTGTGACGTCACAGTAGCACTAAAAACCGATTTGACGTCATCATTGTCATGGCATCTGCCTCGGGAGTCGGATAAAGGTTCGTGTGTATAAATCACTGTGTGTTTTCCATTTGTGGAAAGTCATTTTTAAGAAGTGTCGAAGACAAGATTGATGATTCAACATTAACAAAAAACAGAAACTGAATACTTCTATAATCGATACGAGTTCCGTATGTCAGTGTCTGCTAGCGTTGTTTGTGCTCGATCACGAGGGGCGTCTTCTCTACCCAAATAGTTTACAGAACATCATGCACGCTTGTAACTCTAGTCAGTGGGGATGTAGAACTTCAAATTAAAGACGTTTTACTTTTCTTAATACTCTGAAAGCTTTGGTAGACAGTCCTGTAGTCGACGAACAGTGAACGTTCCAAAGTCTCTACGGCTGCGCTATAGTTTTGTTTCATGATATAAGTAACGGTATACAGGAAGTATTACACTTTATATTTACTGTTATGGAGTTCCCAATTATATATGAGGTGTTTGATATCCTTCTTATAAATGGACAACAAGGTGTTTTTACAATGATGATTTTACAAAGACACAGAGTTGAAAATAATTGAAACCTTAATAAGCATGTGTTATTTTGTATGTCCTGTGAGGTTGGGTTAGTACTGGTACATACCAGATGATAGATACTGTAGCTTCATGTGTCGGCCTTTTGGGTAAACCTTAACGCTGTACTCTTTCTCATAATCGCGCGTCCCTTTCAAAATTTAAAATTGTAACCTTTCATCATACAGTTCGTGGTAGATTGTGATGTACATGCATACACACGTGAAAACCCTTCTGAATTCACTTTAATGACCCTTGAATCCTGATTGAGGACAAACCTCTCCACCCTGGCTTAACCGTACCAAATATAAAATTCAAGTCATTTATAGAAAACGCATTGGCGGATAGAAAACCCCTCCCTAGAAAGTTTCAATGAAGTAAATGGTTGGAGTCGTTTCTTCATTCATGATAAAATTAGAAGAACGTGTAAAACATGGAACCTACTTACTGACAAATTCTTAAATTCAAAGAAAAAGTTTCAATAGTTGTACTTAGGACACCAATAGGACGCACCCGTTGAGACGAACATCGTGTTTTCGCCCTTGAACACCAACCTAAGCTCACTTCACCTCTTCCCCCGACAGGTCACACCTACTCCTGGGGGTTGAGCCGGCCCGAGCTGCTGACCCAGTGTTACCAGGGCGGGAGTCCAGTGAAGGGGTACCTGGGACCGATAGACCCCACCAAGAACTCCACCTACAGCTTCCTCAAGAACTTCTTCGGCGAGGTCCTGGAGACCTTCAAAGACCAGTACATTCACCTGGGAGGAGACGAGGTTCCGCTAGGCTGCTGGTGAGTCCTGGTTCGAATCCTGGTCAGAAAACTTCATAAGTTCTGTCTTTAGATGTGACAGAAGTAAACAAGATAAATTAACCCAAAAAATAAGCAACGAGAATATATTTCAGCAAAATATGTTTATCATACTGGGTGGTCATACAACGGAAAATAATGCAGGCAGATAAATCTTTAGATCAGATCATTGATCAAATTGATTGAACACAACCATCTTTAAAAACATGCAAAATGAACAATGCGCTTCTGGTACAAATTTAACATGTTGCTTAATTTTTTGTAAAGAGTATATGCTTACTCTTGCATTAGATGAAATGTGATCACAAACCATCTTTTGAACCAGTAACCATATACATCGAAAGGTGTATATTTAATCTGAATACAAAATGTATTACCTAATTTCTGTCTCAGGGTCCATAGAAGAACATTTAGATGTTACCAATATATGAGATATGTTTCTGGATAACAAATTCTTAATTGAAATACACGTTTCTGAGCAGTCTGATTAAAATCGACTGTGATTCGAGGAAAAAAAGTGCAAAAATATTATCTCTAGTGGGGTTCGAACTTCAACCAGCCCGGCGTTGTGGAGAGGAAAGCTCTGATACATATTTTACTTTTCTTCCTCGTAACACGGTCGATGTTAATCAGACTGCGTTTCTGAGTGTATGCTTACTCCTCCTCAAGTGGAAGGTTACTCTTACTAAACGTCATGACATACCACCCGATTAAGGTATGGGCATATGCTCCTGAAGGTTTGTAGTTTCACAATAAAGAAGTTGTTGTCCAGACATCGTCGTCCTATATCTTATCCAAATCGATGGGTTGGTTGCTGGTGTTGAATAATTCGATTTCTCCAAGTGTGAGATAACGTTCGGTAGCGTCACTCCTGACAGTTGGTAGGAAGGCTACTCCTGACACTAGCGCTCTGCTTCTCCGGAGTACATGGACAGATCTGGCAAGTGATCTGTGCTTAAAAGAAGCGTATTTTGTTGATTGGATAAAGTCGAGAGAGTGAAAGAAGCGCCCTCTGTTGATCCGATTAAGCGAGTCATTTCAAGGACGTCAGCTCCTCAATAATCAACTTTACTTCCTGGTCCGCCAAGTGTTTTATGCCGTGCACGGCTCAGTTCCACGTTCAACAAATAAATGGTCGCAAACTCGATTCATAAAAGATAGCATGATCAGTCCCGAATGTACTCTTTGGGGGGCACTTAGGAAGTTTACTGTATAATAGATGTTTGTGGATATTTTTGTGGAATTTAAAAATTCTGTATTCATAATTGCGACGTTTTGGTATAGTTCCGTATTTTCAAGCATATGGTCATATGGCCAGTGTGTTTATCTGTTTTACATCATGTCCATTTACTTGTTTACTGTATAAGATCCTATAGCCTTACATTTCTTTTATTCAAGCAATTCGATATCCATAAACATACGTTTTTCATCTCACAGCATTTACTCACCGTTGTCATGTCACCGTTGTCAGAATCAATTCTTAGTTATGGAATATATACTATTTTCATGTCAATGTTCATGTCATGTACTTCTATAGTCTGTCATCCAGACCCTAAAGCAAAAATATTTAAATGATGACCAACCAAGTCTTGAAAAGTATAGCAAGTCTAGATCGCTCAGCTGAAGTAAAAGCATCTTCAGGGCTCCATTTTTTTTATAATACATGATTTGTTTAATAATATTGTCAATATTGAAAAAAAAAACTTCTGAGACTAAATGTAAGTCTACTACTTCTGCAATACACTTTTTAATACAACTCTCCTAACTCCAACGAAAAGAATCTTCTTAAACTTCAGGACATAAATTTAAAACCAAAACACTGTGTTGTCTCTACAGGCAGTCGAACCCCGACGTCGTGAACTTCGGGACGGAGCTAGCCAAGCAGCACGGGGGCGTGTCCCAGCAGCAGGTGCAGCAGTACAACAACTACTACCCCAGCCAGTTCGACGTCAGGAAGGTGTATGAGTACTACGAGAACAGGCTCATGAAGGACCTCCGGGATATCGGCAAGCACCGGAAGGACGGAGTCAAGTTCGTCATGTGGCAGGAGGTCATGAACAACGATCTGCAGGTGCGTGCGTGTGTGTGTGTGCACAGTTGTCTGTTTTTGGGTGCATTTGACGTGGGAAGAGTGTGAGATATAAGGGTCTGAATGAAACAAGATTTTCAAAGTTGGTCGAAATGTGATACTAGTCTTCTTCTGTGTATGGTATATATGTTAGTGCTTTGGGGATCGAATAATTGTTTTCTACGAAACTTTCCAATATAACATTTTATTCAAACTAAAATTAGTGATTCGTTTAGATTGAACCAAAGGGATAGGAAACACGTACATATGTGACAATGATGACTCTCTACCATCATAGTTGACTGCTTATATCATAATATTCAGTTACATAGTCAACTAAAATAGCCTCATGTTATGCTTTCCACCATCTCCTAACCCTACCTCCTCTCCCCCACAGCTGCCCAACGACACGATCATCGAGGTGTGGATGGGTGACATGGCGGACGTGAACCGAGCCATCTCCATGGGGTACCAGGTGCTCTACGCCACGTGCTGGTACCTCGACCACGTGGACTACGGTACCAAGTGGCCCAAGTACTATCAGTGCGACCCCGCAGACAACACGTTTGGTATGTTCAGTTTGTATTGTGTTATTAAAGTTGTTTTGGGGTACTGATTTCATACTAAAGAGGGTCTCACGGGTATGTGGTATTTCCCGAGGGAGGTTATGTAGGGTGTGCTATGTGACGTTAACGTGGTGCCAGATGCATCCAGTTTTAGTATTTTGAGAACTGCACTTGTCAACACAACCTTCATGTCAACTATATGTGTGTCCATTCTTATGATTCCTTCGTTCATATAAACAGTTTTACATATCCAATATTTCAATATCAATTTCAGACAGAAAAGGTACTTTGATCATTAGAAATCACTCTCCAATGACGTATTGTCAATTTCAAGGATATTGACATAAAAGTAATCATCGCTTCGTCTATCTACACGTGAATATGTATGTGAACCATCTATAACCACGTGCATGTGTGTGCAGGTTACATGATCGACGAGAAGAAGGTGCTGGGCGGGGAGGCGTGTCTGTGGTCCGAGTACATCGACAACGAGAACATGATGACAACCATGTGGTGAGTGGGAACTCCTCTCTCTGTACTCCAGATTATCCTTTCTACGTTCTGTGTTTACCAGCCTCCGCGTGTCTCGGACTATTAATGATATCTTGTATGCCTGTCTCACTGACCCCTCTGGTCTCTGCGTCTCCTTGAATAAATGTCCCTATCTACAGCTCCGTTTCTCTCTCGGTCTAGTTATGTCTCTGTGTATCTTTTAACATGTCTGCCTCCTTCTGTATCTCTATCTCGTTCTGTGTCTCAATGTCTCTTACTCTCTGCCTGAGAAATTCGTGCCTTGTTTGGCATAAAACCTTGTGTGTTGTTCCTTCTTGGGTAATTTTAGCTTTTCATATTTTCTTTCATACTTTTTGTTGTCATCATTTCTTAATAACATTATTTCTTTCTCTTATTTTCTTCTTGAATTTCCATTGTATCTTTGATTTTCCATGTAAGAACACTTATCGATCTTTAAGCCTATAACGTCTTCTGTTGATAAATGCTTCGCAAGGGGATCAAGTTGAGGTGTAGTCAAGGTTTGTTGACGTCATCCCTATATCTCCAATTCTTGGATTATAATATGTCAGAACAGCTGCTGTTAAATCTTTACTTTAATGTGATGGTTGCCATAATCAGTACATAGTTAATGCTCAAAAACTCTCTATCGTAAATGATATGTAAGTAAAACGAAGGTGACACATCCTACACCGTATTCAAGGGCATACCGAAAGTTTGTTCACTCACATGCATCTTGCATAGTGCAAATATCGTTTAATTTATTGATGTCTTTGGGGCCTTGTAGCATTGCGATGCGAAAAGGACACGAAACGCGTTGAATATTGACTACAGAAGCAACATGGTATTATGTACGCCTCATAACAAAGTTAATCATCAAGAATATTTCAGAAAAATATGTGCACATTCTAGGTAGCCATACATAAAGAAATAAGGCAGATTGACGTATCTAACTCTCTATCTTACATAAACTTAACTCTGTCCATTGATCTGAGTGCTAGAACACAATAAACATGCAAACATTGAAAGCATCAAGCAGTACACGTTACAAGATAAAGTGCAGAAAGTCTAGTTTTATGATATGTCAGTTTTGATTGATGTCACATGTTAAGCGCTTGTCATTCTGTCGGATACCTTCTGCTCACAACACTTCTCCTCATGTACAAAAGTTGTTTATGAAAAGGTCACTGTCACGACATGTTTCTAATGTCGAAACGATTAAACAGTGGCAACTTACATTTTCAACTGTGTTTGGACGTTTTTCTTTTACTTGTTTTCTAGTATCTCAAAAGGCTTTTTCTTTTTGTGGGAAAAAGAAAGGACATTTTGAACACAAATTGAATCAATTATGTAAGAACAACTGCCTAGACTAACGAAAAGTAGCTTTTATGAACTGAATTTATTTCGGTTCGGTTCGGTTCAGTGTTTTCTATATTCTTTTTAGTAGATATCTTAGAAAGAATTTTAATGTTTTATAAACCATTATTTATGTTCATGATCAACCTTCTTACAGGCCCCGATCATCGGCAGTAGCAGAGCGACTCTGGAGCGCGAAAGATGTCCGGGACCTAGATTCAGCGGGTGCTAGATTGAGTGAACACCGGTGCAGAATGTTGAAGTAAGTAAAGTTTCTCAATAAATCTGCTGTCCTTTTGTGCAGCTTAAGATAAAGATGCCTTTTTATTGTCAGTTGTTGATTGAATCGATGTTTGTTGAAATAAAGGGGTAACCCAGTAAAAACAAGAATGCGAAAATTAAGGTTGGATGTTGCTGCATATAGGTCGTTTTGAGATCGCCACTCCCTTGATTTGCTAACAAGAATCTCTTCCGTTGAAACAATAAAAATGTCGTTTCTTTTAAAAGAATCTGTTCGATAACGTATGTGAGAGCCTAGTTATATTAACCTATGACATTAACCCTTCAGCCGCGGGTTGAGTATCGCCCAGATCAGCGGGCCGGACTACTGCCTGAAGAGAGGGGTGGGGAGAAGCAGGGACAAGTACCGCACCAACTCAACCTGCACCAGCGGGCGCTGTGTCAAGTCACGTGACCCCAACAACCCCTTCGTGGACATCGACTCAGAGGCGCACATGCAGCAACGACTCGCCAAGATGGCCGACTGTCCAAAGGTGAGACGCCTCTGATAATGTTGATTAAAATATATTTAATTATTTGCTACTTCATGGTCGATGTGAAAAGCTTGGTTTTCATTGAAGAGGTTAATCTGTTGATGAATTTTGCATGTGTATATTGTTTTCGTTTGTAACTTTGTTTGTCCTTTTGAAATGACTCCCATGAGTCCATTGTTTTTGATGCAGCTTGTTTATTTTGTTAAAGACGTTCATTTTAAAGATTTGAGTTACAATAAGTTGTATAGCCAATTCCTCATCACCTTTCCTTCCCAACATAACGTAAGCTGTAGTTTGATATCTGACCTCAGTTACAGCTCTATGGTACATGTTGAATAGTATGCAACCTACGCAGAGTTTAATTCAAGGGTGTCTGCCATTACATTACGTGCCCATAGCCTCCACCCACCCCTGACTAATTCTCCCCTATTTCTACCTCCAGCCGACCTCCCACCCCTGACTAATTCTCCCCTATTTCTACCTCCAGCCGACCTCCCACAGCGGAGCCTCCACCCACCCCCGACTAATTCTCCCCTATTTCTACCTCCAGCCGACCTCCCACCCCCGACTAATTCTCCCCTATTTCTACCTCCAGCCGACCTCCCACCCCTGACTAATTCTCCCCTATTTCCACCTCCAGCCGACCTCCCACCCCCGACTAATTCTCCCCTATTTCTACCTCCAGCCGACCTCCCACCCCCGACTAATTCTCCCCTATTTCCACCTCCAGCCGACCTCCCACCCCCGACTAATTCTCCCCTATTTCTACCTCCAGCCGACCTCCCACCCCTGACTAATTCTCCCCTATTTCTACCTCCAGCCGACCTCCCACAGCGGAGCCTCCACCCACCCCCGACTAATTCTCCCCTATTTCTACCTCCAGCCGACCTCCCACCCCCGACTAATTCTCCCCTATTTCTACCTCCAGCCGACCTCCCACCCCTGACTAATTCTCCCCTATTTCCACCTCCAGCCGACCTCACACCCCCGACTAATTCTCCCCTATTTCTACCTCCAGCCGACCTCCCACCCCCGACTAATTCTCCCCTATTTCCACCTCCAGCCGACCTCCCACCCCCGACTAATTCTCCCCTATTTCTACCTCCAGCCGACCTCCCACCCCTGACTAATTCTCCCCTATTTCTACCTCCAGCCGACCTCCCACAGCGGAGCCTCCACCCACCCCCGACTAATTCTCCCCTATTTCTACCTCCAGCCGACCTCCCACAGCGGAGTCGCCATCCTCCTGGGAACCTTCATCCTGGTCCTCCTCGCGGTCGGGCTCGGCGTCAAGTCCACTTCCGGTCGGCTGAGCCAGGCGCGGGTCCTCTGCCGGAACCGGACGATCCTCTTCCTGTTTGTGAGCCTGCTGTGTATCTACCTGGTGAGCTACACGTCCATCTGGATACAGGTGTTCGACTTCGCCTCCCTCAGGAAACAGGACTCCCGGGACAACCTGGGCTACAAACACTGATTGCAGCAGGTCCTGGTGGGAATGTATTCGTGAAATCTAGGTGTTGAAAGACAATTGGTGAACAACTCTGATATATTACGTCTACTGATTTCCACCAGTTACATATACAATGCATTAGTTGACTGAACATAATTCTTGGAATTCAATAGCTACTAACACTGATTGACGACCAACTTGAATAAAGTGAACTGTTGGAATACAGTCATTGAAGGACAAAAAACATTGATGGATTACTATTCTGATACAACGCACGGGTTGCATAATTGACACAAGTAGATTAAACCGTTGCGGGGTAAGTCACCAGACAACAGGTTCAAGGTTGTTGCTGGTCCCGCGAGTACTGTTGTGGTCCAGCGCCGTATTCCAGGTTGATGTTCCATGTATCCAAGGAGGATCAGCGTGTTCTCGTTTATCTTCAGTGGGCTGGTGTCGATCTGCAATTTTAAGAGGCCATTGTGCTTGAACTTACAAAAACCAGTATGAAGTGCTGTGTCTGTTACAAAATAGAACCCCGGGACGAGATGATATATTTATTGTACCTTGGAAGTCTGAATGATCTGTGTATAATGACTGGTATTTTAACTGATTTATAGAACAAGCTATAAATGTTGATTCCCAGTGCAGCATAATTGTGTATATACAGAAACTCATCTTCACAAGGGAGACTGTACAGAAATAGAGCATCACCGAGATGTGATAGTCACATGTGTGACATAAACAGATCTGATTGGTGGAGCTAAGTGTGTGTCTTGGTAAACTCAGAAGAGCTTCTGGGACGCATCCACTGATGGTGATATAGACAGCCCAATCAGAGATGGGTTCTTGCTGTGGTGTGAAACAAAGACTCTGCACCGGCAGTGACCCGTCTGTGAGTGTGTTCAATTGTAAATAGTGTGTGCGCATGTGCATTCCAGATGACGCTTTCCGTCTGCGCGCACAGCCAAACCGGAAGACACAATAAGGACGTCGATAGCGCAGTTGGAGCAAACATCACTTTCCTTTTTACTTGTTTGATAGTCTTAGCCTTTATGGTCCTTAATCTTATAGGCCATTTCAGTTTTTAAATGAGCATCTTCACCGTATATGATTGAGAAGTCGGTTGTTAAGTGTCTCTACATACTTTATGATCACTTCTTGTTTTATTGTTTAATGTGGAATTATGTCCTTAACCATCACGCATAATCGTTGACTGTTACAAGGGAGACTCTGCAATTCTCTGTGTTATATCAATACGCTTTATCTTCTGGTGTATATTGTAACTTCCTGAATCTGTTAACTAAATTGAAGCCATTCAAGCGAGAAGTCAGTGCCCCTATGCAATACTAGATGATCTTATGTACATAGATCTTTAGCTGTCTCTCCCACTGTTACCTTACCTTTCAGCTGAGTCCGCTTCTTGTTCGCTTCATCCAAATATTTCTAAAGTATTTCTTAACCATTTGAATCAAATTATTCTCAAATATCTTCGCACAGACAGAAAGTTTTTTATCGGTTTGTGTAGGCCCCGATAGTTCCAGTAGGACGGTAACAATTGTACGATAAGATTTAAACTTCATGATTATGTGTATAACTTATGAGATAACGCATGTGAGTTATTCAGCCTTAAGTGCTACACGAGGGCTATGTAAGCAGAGAAGACGCATTTTGCAGGTCCGGTCTTACCTTGTATACCAAAACGATGTTTTAGAAAATCTTTACTCAATCATTCATACGTCAATATTCATCATGATAACCATGGGTGTATATTCAAGTATAAACATTAACTTATTCATATATGATATTCTTATTATCACCGAGTGTGAATCTATACATTGAATGTATGGAGACAACGAATGTCTGGTTTACTAGTCCTTGAGCGAGAGTGTGAACCGTGTGCGTGCTTGTGCGTGCGTGTGCGTGTGTGCGTGCGTGTGCGCGTGATCAGGTGATAAAACTGTCATTGTGTGCTAGAGTGTGTGGACGGGACTGTTTTTATTAGCCCTTATGGCTCGATGTTTTTCCGATAGCTACCATGTAGTCTACAGTAGAGTTGAGTGTTATTTAAGAATGCCAATCAAAGATGAGTTACAGATGCAATAAAGGAGTGAGAGAGAATCTCCTTAGGTGTTGCAGATTTAGCAAATCTCATTAAAGTGTCTGTCGGGATTATCTCAGCATGATTTCTAGAATGAATTGGATGTTATTTACGTAATTTTGCAAAATAGTTGATAACCACGAAACATCGATAATTATTGAATACAGTTAACCAAAATGTTGTTGTTGAATGTTTGATTGAAATCATGATAGAAAAGTTGAAGGCAATGACAAGAAACCTCTCGGCTTCTGGTGTACATACTGATGCATTTAGCTAGGTACAGATGAATTAAGTCCAATTACAAGAGACCTGGTGTACATATTACTCCTGCATTTATATAGGAATGGTTAGGTCGACTCCATGACACGACTTCTCTTGCTCAACATGTGCAGGGAGACGGCTTGTGTGCGTTCAACCCACGTGCATTGTACTGTATATCATATATACACGTGCACGTCTTGTATATTATACCTATAAGGCAAAGAAGCCTGGCCACACGAAAGCTTTATTTGTCACAAGTATTTATCTTCACTTCCTCTACATTCAACCCGTTCAACTGCTGGGGATTAAACCATAACAATTGATATGCCTCATATGTTTGGGCAATGGTATCACTTAAATACGAAGGGCAATTTCGAATTTCGATTTCAAATTAATGAGTAGATCAAAAGTTCCTATAACCAGTACTTATAGTTAAGGTAAAGAAAATTAATTTGATATTCGTTTAATGTGTCGTGTTTAGGAATCTGCACATGTAAATATTTATGTACTTCAGGCTTCCAATCCATCAGCATTTCCCTCATTGCAATCCGTCAATATTCTCTCAACAGCCGTTGTTTTAATTGTCTAGTCATATACCGTCGACATTAGTCAACATCATCTCCTTCGTGCTATGTTCTTCACTCTTCCCCAGCCCATCCGCCCATCCATCCACCCTTACACCCACCCACCCATCTGTAAGCATCCGTTCTCTTCTTCCCTTCAATCTATATATTATTCTCCCCTCCCTTCCTCTATCCAATCGTGTTCACTCTCTTCTTCCCTCCCAGCTGAAGGAAGTTCACCCTCTAAACTCTCCCCCCCCCCCCCTCCCTAGGAATACCTCGGCCCACATTTCCTCTATCAACTTTCTAAATACTGTCATATTCAACCCCCTCCCCTCTAAACGTTAGGACTATCTGAATCTCAGAAACGGGCCCTTGTTAGCCTTTGATTGAACATCAGGAAGATATCTCTGTCTACGTTTAAGCCTTTGTTCTTATCTGTAACTCTCAACTGAAGCTTTGTTCAGAAGAAGATTATCTTCCAATGACACAAGGTTTATCAGTTGTTTTGAGATGAATATGTTGGCAACGTAATGTTTTGCTTTGACACTTATGAACCCCCTTCCTGTTTTCTAGTTTCATGGATTTCTTCCTCTTTACATTTCCTCTAAACTCTGATTCCCTTCCATTGCCTAGGTCTTCTTCACCTTGTTTCCTTCTTCTTCGCTGTAAATTATTTCATACTGAATCGTCATAATAGATGAACGTTTGCTTCTGTAACGGGTGAATGTGTTTTGTTCCAGAAGTTTGTTTTACCAAAAGTCGATATAGAATATAAAAGTTTTATTTACCATATATCTACTTTTAGTGAACATTCAGTCTTTACTTTTACTTAAATTTTAATCTTGTACACAGACCCGCATGCATAATGGATGTCACGTGACCTGTCCTCTTCATGTTGATTGGTCTGGCTAGCCATTTAATATACTGATACCTATGATATACACAGCGTTCATGTTCATCATGCATATGCCTACCTATATATCTATACTGTATCTTACCTCGTTACGTCATCAATAAACGTCTCACAACTCGAATGCTTGTATGTTGTCTTTTCATGGGCTATTCTCATGTATGGTTTACGAAAGTACGGAATAAGCTTGGGGACGGCCGATGCTTGCAGGTTTCACCGCAATGCATAGCCACAGTTGTGTTGCAGGCTTTCTCCCTGCAATAATACAAGCAGCCGCGATATAAGTGAAATACTCTTGAAAGTGGCGATAAACCCCACATCACCTCACCTCACCTTCCTGTTCTGGGTGAGAAAACTTCAACTTTAATATTAACAAAGGTTGATTCCCTACTCTTCCGTTAGGCGACTCCTTGGGAAAAAGATGTCGCAACTTAGCGGCAAGGATTGGAATCGGGGATAGGTTGATCTCTGGACCTAGTGTAGACTACTGATACATTACACCCTCGATGCCATACATTTTGATAAATTATTCTATGGTAGAATTTTCTTTATATTAAGTGGGCCGAACTCTGGTTTAACTATACATATTATACACAAATGACTCAATTAAAAGTTCATTACTTCATATGCCGATTTTAATATAATCCTTTCTACGTGAATTCATATTCTATAGATAATGACAAATATTATGGTAATACAAATTTTCAATCTTGAATCGAAACATCACACGTGTACATATTCAAACAATCCGCTGAGGTGAGGTGAGGTGATGTAGGGTTCAAACACTCAGTGTCGGTAGTGAGGTTGTTCTGTTCTGCCACTGTTTGGATGCAATGCTGTGTACACTGAATTTCGGCGCAGTACTACCCATTATTAGGAAGTTTCAGCTGCTGTTCGCAGGTTTCACCGCAATGCAAAGACATACTAGGGTTCGGGCTTTCTCCCTGCAATAATACTATGAGCCGGGATGTATGTGAAATACTTATAAAAGCGCCGTTGAACTCACCTGTTCTGACACCCTCTTACCAGAGAAAACTGATAAAAGGGAAGTAACTCTCACGGTATTCGCGTATGAATAATGTCATTTTCGGATTGTTTAGCTGTGGAAGCTACTTAAAATCAATTCCTTCTTCGTTTAGACAAGGTTAGGGAAATATATCGATAGATCTCCAGAAAAGGAACACAATTGTTACAAAATGCAAGAATAGCGTTGTTTATCAGCACAAGCATTCACTAAAGAGCCACTCCATGATTCTCATCGTAAATTCGTAAAACGAACGTAAATGGACTTATTCATTATTATACACAAAGAACTTACTTAAGCACCCCCTCCATTTTTCAAACAGAAAAAACGGCGCTGATTATAAACAATGCAAATTTTCAGGTTTTTCTATAGAACGATCATCTAGGAGTGTAGAAACGAAAACTTCACTCGATTTACGATTCACCATCTCTGGCGAACTGTTTTTACAACGACAACGAATCCAAGTTACCTTATGATTGAAATTGAAAGTCAATAATTTTTTCAGCAATGTGATAATTACCATTCTCTTGACTTAATTGATGACGTTTTAGTAAATTAGTAGTTAGTAGTTAAAACAGTATGAACCTTCAAAATCACAAAGTTATCAAATACCAAATTTACAGAAAACTGCATAAAGAAATAAACTGACCACTGTTATCTAAAGGGAGAAAAAGTGTTTTATCAACAAGTTCGACTCAAAGAAAATCAAATTTACTCACAGGTTTTAGGATTGTAGGCATTTACTCAATTATTGACGAAAGAAATATCGACAATTCAATGTCCTGCTAGCCTCTAATCATGCCTGATAAAAAAAAGGTTATTGTGTATGAACAACTAAACTTGAGGTGTACAATCGATCAAAGTTTAATTTAGAAATATGCATATTTAAGAATCTTATCACGCTCGTTACATGAAAAAGTACTTTCTTGACTAAGTCATTTTCCGTGATTTCGCTCCAAATTAACCAACGGTCTATACGTTCGAATGTGTAGCCAAAACTATAATTCGGAGATAAATTAGTTTATTCCAAACAATAGAGCACCTTGAGGTGTACATTTGATGAAAGTTCGGTTAAGAAATGTGCATATTTAAGAAACCTAACACGCTCGTTACAAGAAAAAGTTATTTCTTGACTTAGTCAATTTTCCATGATTTTGCTCCAATTTGACCACATACAGGTCTATACATTCGAATGTGTAGCCAAAACTAAAACTCTGAGATAAAATTAGTTTATTCCAAACGATAGAGCACCTTGAGGTGTGCATTTGATGAGAGTTTAATTTAGAAATATGCATATTTAAGAAACTTATCACGCTCGTTACAAGAAAAACTACTTTCTTGATTTAGTCACTTTCCGTGATTTTGCTCCAACTTTACCAACTACACGTCTATACGTTTGAATGTGTAGCCAAAACTAAAACTGGGAGATAAAATTACTTTATTCAAAACGGTAGAGCACCTTGAGGTGCGCATTTGATGAAAGTTTAATTTAGAATTTTGCATATTTAAGAAACTTATCACGCTCGTTACAAGAAAAAGTACTTTCTTGAAATTTTCGTTAATTTTGCTCCAAATTTACCAACTACACGTCTACACGTTCGAATCTGTAGCCAAAACTATAATTCAGAGATAAAATTAGTTTATTCCAAACAATAGAGCACCTTGAGGTGTACATTTGATGAAAGTTCTGTTTAGAAATGTGCATATTTAAGAAACCTATCACGCTCGTTACAAGAAAAAGTTCTTTCTTGACTTAGTCAATTTTCCATGATTTTGCTCCAATTTGACCACATACAGGTCTATACATTCGAATGTGTAGCCAAATCTAAAACTCTGAGATACAATTATTTTATTCCAAACGATAGAGCACCTTGAGGTGTACAATCGATGAAAGTTTAATTTAGAAATATGCATATTTATAAAACTTATCAGGCTCGGTACAAGAAAAAGTTCTTTCTTGACTTAGTCATTCACAGAGTACCAACTGGACTCTTGTCACTCTCTGTTTCCCCGGATTTTAAATCCTTTATCCGGAAAGAAAGTTTCTGTGTCACTATCTCTGCAGCTCGTATCAGTAAAACACTTCCTTCATTTAACAGCTGAACTTACTTGCTCACTATGTAAGCATCTCAAGCTTGCAACTTCCACTTGTCAATCATTCGAACCGTTATAGAATATACACTTTTGCTATGAAGAAGGTGTAAATACATTTCTGATTCATCTCACCAAAAGGTCGTTTGAGGAGTTCTCAGCCACTTTGAATCCCTTTCACTCCAAATTCGGAACCCCTATCATCGGCAATAACAACTGATGGTTACTCTTAAAGAGACACAGAGTATGTTGATAGGATCACATATGTCAAATTTTGAAAGCGATGTTATTACATCGGGAACCACTAACTGTTACTGAAAATAACAAGTTAAAAGTCAATCAGTACATTAGAGCGAACATACGGCCATTCAAAGTCGGGATTTTGATCGAAAACCGGACAATGGGGCTCGAGTGGCGCGCGCAAATTCGCTAAACGTAATTTTGAAACCTTGTCGAAAGCTGACAGGAAGATATATTCGATTCGATAGTGTTTATTAGGTATTGTAACTAATAGGTAGATTAATTGGATGCACAATTTCGAATATTAAACGTATTTGAGATGTTTTCTCGATTTCCCCATAAAATCAAGCATTTTAGAGATATTATGCATAAATGGATATATTTGCAAGTCCAGTGATGCGATATGAACTTCAATCAGCATATTAGATATTTTGTAGCTTATCAAAACCAAATAAAAATTTAAGAAAGATACTCTGTGTCACTTTAACAAGGAGAAGAAGGTGTAAATGGATAAAAGTATTCGTATTTCAGATTCATCTCACTAACAAGTCGTTTGAGTTCTCTGCCACCTTGAATCCCTTTCACTGTTCAAACAGAGAACTTCAATCTTTCATCGACAGTAAAGACTGATTAAGATTATCATTACACGGAGACCAAGCTGACTATCTGAGACTCCGTCAGCAGGAAGTGACTGAAGCTACTCGCCTCTCTCTGAGCACTTTGATCATGTCCCGTTCTCTCTGGATCTCAGACCGGATGTCCGTCAGGTCTCCCTTGTGCTTCTTCTCAAGCCACGAGTCAAATGCCAAAGAGTTATCTCCTCTTGTGACCTTGACCTTCTGCACATTCTCCTTCTCCTTGTCAAGCTTCTGCTTCCTCTGTTCCTCCTTTCTCTTCATCCAGACGTCGTGAGGAACACTGGCACTGTTCCGTGACTCACCTTTCACCCTGTTCTCCTCTGCTCGCTGGCCCCGCTGTCGTTCTCTCACAGCCCGCTCGGCGGCATCCTTCTTCTCCGTCTTCTCACTCCACTGACCGTAGCTGATCTGTCGTGAGGTCCTCATCTTCAACCTCTCGTTCTCGATACGCTCCAACTCTGCCATGTTGGCTTTAAGAATCTGCTGCATCAGCAGTTTCCTGTCTTCTGTGTGCTCCATCCATTCGTCATACGAGACCGCCCTGGCCAGAAGCTGTTGCCGCTTCTCCTCCAGTCTCTTCTTCTGTGTCTTCACGTCATCAGAGTCGTCTCCATAAGTATTGCTGCGTGTGTCTCGCCATTTCCTATGGGCAAACATGTTCTCATTCGAGTCTAGATTTACCTCCGGTGGGTCTGTTACAGTAACGAGATTTTTGAGGGGTCGGGTCTGTCTCCGCCACAGGTCTGCTACTGTCACAGTTTGAGGACGGATAATCTTCCTCTCCCTCTGTTCCTTCAACCACTCCCTGAACGCGGCCGAGTTACCTCCATCCGCATCTGAATCAGTTCCGCTCTCGTCCGAATCCGACTCCCGACTGTCACGCTTTCCCTGTTTCCGCTTCCGGTTAAGCCACTCCTCAAACGTCTCCCGTTTCCTCTGCCTCACTTCCTCGTTCAGTTTCTTCTTGCTCTCTGCCATCTGGATACGTCGCTTCATCGTCCGCCATGACTCCGTGGTCCGGTGTCGTGATACCAGCAGCCTCGTCCTGCAATGGAATAGATGCATAGGAGTTCTCATTTCATATTTGTATCATACAGGTAAGCGATGATTTGCAGAAAAAGCAGGCTCTCACGGGGATTTACATAACTTGTCACAGGTAATCGTGTTTGCTTTACGTCTAACGCTAGGCACATTCATTCCGTTTACTATTATGATGAAATTAAAATGATAATTTTGTTAGTAACTAGGTAGGTCGATACCACACATTATTGCATACCCGTTAGATAATAAAGGGATTGTTGCCTCAATATCAGAAGAAAACAAATCTCATCAGATATGGACCGTCAAATGGGACTTTAAACATCTAAATGTTGTGTTTCTGTTTATTGGTGTAAAGTCGAATAGCGATCAATTAACCCTAATATGATCAACTGGTTTGTAAAGAGGTTATATTGACTCTGACCGCTATGTTGCCAAATCTAGTTGTATAATATACTGATAACAATATGATATAAAACGTTCTTTCTGACATAACTTTGACTGTTAGAGTGGCATTTTACGGGGACGTTTCCTTTGCTCGTGAGTGAAGATATAGTACTGTAGTGATCCTGAAAATAGGGTAAAATATTTTTTGCAATCCGAAAAGGGTAGATTGTCATATAATTTGAAGAATGTTTTAAAGACTTTTGAGACCAACAAATCATGAGAATGATTGATGTGTACTACTCATGTAGGAATTTTAAAAAAGAATCCGGACGTACACACGGACGGAGCTGAATACATTGTCCCTCGTTGGGCAGTGGACATGAAGGGAATGAAGACTGTTGAGGAAAATACTAATTTTCTTGAATGGCATTTACTGAAAAGAGTATCGGCCCCACTTACCTTGGTTTGCGAGCTGTGCCTCCCCTGCTCTCTGGTGACATACCCACACCAGGCTGGGGCTGTAGGTCCGGTGCACTCTCTACACTACGAGCGTCAGAGTTCGCGCCTGCCTCTAGACCCGGTCCTGGTGCAGAGGCTACTGAGAGCTGACTTCCATGTTCACTCGGGTCTATCAGTGGGATTCGAACAGGTACCGACTCACGCATTGCACCGTCTCTACTAACAGACATCCTCGGAGTGCCGTAGCTGGGTCTTTGTCCTCTGTTTTTGAGTATCGGCTGATGTGGAGTTTTATGTCTTTCAGGTGCATGGCGGGAAGGTGCACGTGGAGTTGAAACGTCCCACGTGACTCCAGGTTTAGAGTTCGCTGTGCCAATTCGAGGCATTCCTACAGAGTTCGGCAAGCCCAATCGGAACTTTGATGCACTTGATGCTCTGCTTGTTGTGTTGTCGGTATCCCACATAAACACTTCTAAAGGAGCTTCCTCGCTTGCAGAAAGTGGTGAAGTCTTTGATGATACATTTGCCACTGTATGCCTTTTTACTAATCTAGCTTTAGATGCTGTATTGGATCTCAAAGGGAGCGAGCCGGTCGGGGGAACGGGCTTCATTATAGTTCTACTCCCCGCCCTGGCCCCACCCTCAGCACTGGAGGGTACCAGCCCGTTCACTCCCTGCAGTCTAAGTATCCGTAACTTCCGCATGCACTCCTTAGCGAAACACTTCCTGGCAACCACCTCCACAGAGTCGCCGACCGCGTCCTTGGCGTCTATAGAGCCGCCATGTTGGATGAGGAGGTCCATCACCTTGTCCTGGTCCCGACTGACGGCGGCGTGGAGACTGGAGCGGAGGAAGGGTGTCCGCAGGTTCACATCTATACCTGGGAAACATATAGGGTCAGATTCGTGTCAGTTTCTTAACTAAAAACTTCTCATGCGTATCCTCTTTGCAGTTTTAATTTTCATACTGATTCAGGAAACGAAAATAATCAATTCTTGACAACTCATAAGATAAGAGAAGCAAAACGTTCTTGAAAACAGAAACAGGCTATCTTATCACTTTAAAAAGCAATTTTCTTTTTACGTTACAGAAAACATCTGAAATTTTACCAGGAGAAGAATGAACAATCGGACAACATAATTCATTTGAGTTTAAATTGTTTTGAGGGATGAATTGGCGAGAAGGTTCGAATTAGTAAAGGGTTCTTCCTGTTGCAGTTTACGGCAATCGGAATATGATTATCAACAACTATGAAATAATTTGAGTTTGAGTTCTTAAATATTCTTAAAGTGATCATAACGTATCGTTATCGACACGTGCTATCAAAGTACTCACCATTTGACAAGAGCTCCTTACACAACTTGACGTGTCCATGGTAACTGGCCATGAAGAGAGCCACAAAGCCTCGTTCTCGTGTGATCGTCTTGAACTTGTCTTCCTCTTCCGGTGAGGCGAGTTTCTGGTTCCGGTAGTGGACTGCTCCATGGTTGACGACCGACTCCACGTCTCCCGCTAGCGCAGACTTGTACAACCTGGACCAGACAGAGACAGAAGGTTCTAACTGCAAGGTCAAAACTGATGTACCTTTATCATATTTACTTGTGCAAAATACAATTGCACGCTAGGCCGATTTTTCTACCACTTGGATGACTTTACTGAACTGAATTAGACAATTTGTAAGGATCAACAAGGTGGCACGTTAATTTGGTAGAGCTGCTGACACCGTAATTGAACAAGTATGACCTCTTTTTCGCACAATAAATCCAAAGATATTTTTATCCATACAATTCGTTCACATTCCTCTCACCAACTTCTAAATGTCCCTTCTAGCAGGAGAAGTAGACCACTATACCTGACCCAGCTGTCGTGCAGCTGCATGCGGACAATGAAGCCGTCCCAGACGTTCCGCTCCAGAATCAACTCGTGGTCCTCGTGCAGGGCTGCGTCGTCTGCGCATACTAGACGATAGATCTGCGCAGGTATCCCGGCCATCAGCTCCAGGCGACATCTTAGTTCTCGAATTGTCACGCCGGAAGTGAGATTGCGAAGCGAGCAGACATCCTCGGTTGGGAGGATGACAAACAAGGTGAAGGACAGAAGGCTTGTCTGTCTGTGCGTCGGCTGCTTCGTCTCCATGACAACTCCGTCAACGAAATGCCGTTCGTGCCATATTTGCCTTTTGATCTGCAAATAAACATATCATTATCAATGACGTGAGCCCATTTAGGGAAAACATATATGTATAAAATGATGCATTTTCTTGGGATCATTTGTATAACACCCAACATAATCACTGATGTCCCGTCTCATATTACTAGCTAAGAAGGTAACATAACAGTAACTATTTCAAAACTATGTGTTGTATATGAACCTGTTACAGCTGTAATGATGCATCAAAATTCGATGTAACTAAGATGAGTGAACCAGTATTGACCGCCAGCATTCCTCCAACATATAATCTGACTTTTAGTCTAACTTACTGTATACAAACCATTTGAACTGAAACATTTCGCCACAGAACACTTTAAAGCATGATTAATTTTGAATGTTTCCGTAAAATCTGCCTGAAAGGAAAGGGCACACTGCATGACTAAGATGTGACTATGTCATCACACAAAATGTTCTCCAAGTCGCGGGTTCCAATCGATCCTCATATGATATCGATCACTAATACTGATCGACTTTTCGTTCTTGTCCATCTTAGTTTCTGACAACTCGCACCTGAACGCTAAGTCCGTCCAGCCAATTCCCTATTTCCATGGCTGGAGCGGATACAGTCGCCTTCCCAATTTACATAGTTCGTCACCGTATAATTTGCCTTTGGATCTTGAATAATTGCGAATTTCATGGTTGACCATTGAACTTGTCATGAAAGGTAGTGTATTGGAATGGTATTCAGCTATAAAAATAAAACAAAATCAGGGATCCTCCTCTTTTGGAGTTACGCGTGGGCTGAGCTGCTGTAGAATAAGGAAGAGTTCTATTGATTTTCAACTTCTTTATTACGGGAGAGTGACGTTTCGGTGTAGATCTTCCACCGTTATTCAGCAAATTATTTGCATAGTATGTATACTAATGATTTGCTTGATTAAGTTCATTGAAAAACATCATAGAACTCTTCCTTGTTCATCTAAACACTTTTATATGTCCCTCAAGGATGAATGTTTTAACCAGTATCTAGCCATAAGTGGTTTTACATATCATCTACCCAGCGCTACAGACTCAACTCTCAGGAACTATCGACACGAGGTCTATGATATATAAACGTGGTGTGGCTGTGGTAGTAGTGTGTCAGAGGGATTATGCATGATGGAGTGGGTTCTTATAGACTGGTGTGGTTCTAGTACCTCGTTTATATTCCTGCAAGGGGGAGGGATTATGATAACGACTTAATGACTCTCCGGTATCGACATTTGAGGATCTGACACAGAGCCGAAGTGCAGGGCTGGTGTTCTATATCCTCTCTCCATGTCAGTTGACATCTTTCATTAGAAATTATTCAATACCTTCTTATTCTTATAGGTCGTGTAATGGTCCACAAGGATCACCTTCGTTAGATATTTCATGTCATGAATATGTGGAAACTCATTCCACCTCTCTTTGTATATCGACTGCTAGACAGTCATCCACTAACAGAAAATAACTTTTTGGAGTTGGGTATTTGTAAAAGCTTATTAAGTAGGGCAAATAAGTGCACTTTGACAAATGATATACATCAATACTGCATGTTAACCTTCTGCAGGTTATTTTGTGTACACGGTAAAAGCCTTCTAATTGCCACGGTCATACAAGCAATTGAGAACAAGTCATGTTCAGCAAACGTAATCGTTACTGAAACAAGCTAGTGATTTGCTGTGTATTCGCGCTTAATGCCAGCGGGTGACACATGCACTTGTGTCAGAGATTAAATTCTCATAACGACGTCATGAAGTTTTGTTTCTTGTTTTTAATAGGTCTATAAAACTACTTATGATACTATCGGTATCTGAAGAGGTTAGTTTACCTCACGTTCCTACACTTAATGTAGAACTCATTACTACATTGCCGGTTCACAACTGAAGTGTTTCATGACGCTGCTACCCAGGTGTGCTGTGATAATCACAAGAACACTGAATTAGCCTTCAGTGCAAGTATACATATTGTAAATTCGGGTTGTACCTTAGCACCCGGAAGCCACAGAGCAGAGCCGAATGTCAAGCAAGACAGCAACATCTCCCACCTTTTAACGTATTTTGGTATGACGCGACCGGGAATCGAACCCCGTCTCGATCTCGGTCTTTATTACCATACAGATGTGAGATAAAAACAATAACGTCTTCTAGTTCTCACATGGTGATATATTAAGAATCATTGCAGTGATTTGTTTCTGGTTCTACGACCAATAACCAGAAATACAACCTTAAAAAAAACCCAACGATGCCATTGAAGATAATTTATGCAGTTTAATTATGATTCATGTTCATATATGAATGGATTATTTCCGTCTATCTGATTGGCCTATTTGGTCACATGGCAGCACTGACGTCAAGCAAAGTCAACCTGTATGAAGTGCCAGAGGTTGATATTACAATCCAAACATCTCTTTTTGCTGAACGTTTATTTCTGATCTTTCAATTTCGAACATCTCGTGTAATACTGTCATAGGCATCGCTTTGTGGCTGTGCTTAATGGGAGTCATGTCCCTCATATTTCAAGACATTAGAGTGATAACCCTATAATTCACAGAAAAAAGTAATCCATGGTCTTTTTTCTATATTGGAGTCAATTTGGACTTCAGAATCGGCGTTGCCTCGGCGAATATCACGTGTTCAAGGTCGACAAACGATTGGATTAACCTCACTTGAAGCCAATGATTGTTTACTTATGAAAATTTCTTATTTCTATTTAGTATGACCGGAATTAAAATATCAACAACCATAAGGATATCACAGGTTCTACAAACAATGCTAAACTGAAAGAAGAAAGTGTTTTTAGTTGTATACAGTACTCTTACCATTTCTATTGAATTTTGAACATTCTTTTTCACATAAAAACATAATCTTTCTATAAGACAACATAAACTATAAAGTTTTGGTTATATTTGTTGAACTAACCCTTCCCTTCAAAATGACAAAGTCTAAATTGTTGCCATGGGAACCAAACAATTTAGAATTGAAGTTGAAACCCCAAAAAGGCACATATTCATCATATGAAGAGGATGTTTATCAAATTTGTTGAAGATTGGCAAGTAGTTTTAGAGTTATGCTCCGGAAACGAATGGGGACGCCAACGTAAGTGGGAACTCAGTCAAAAGCAATATGCATCCAGATCCTTCGGGGGGAGACATACAAATTATATTTATAGAAAGTGGAATAAAACTTACCTCGTGTTAACGAGAGCGTCAAAGTGTGTAATCGTTAGAGGGGTGTGTGGTAGCTTAGTGTCATCTCATCGAGTTTGTTAAATAAACAGGGCGGCTTGACCTTTGTCCAGGGGCTCATGTTTCAGATGATCTACATATCGGGGGAGGGGTTCAATATTGGTTCAAACATAATAGCTGAGTTGAATCAGCTATTATGTTTATGAGATTTCACCTTTCTCACTTTAACCTATCAGATTACATGCAAATGATGATGATATGACTAATTATGACTATAATGATTAGACCATAATTGACATGAATGATCAAGACATTATGGGGAAACCTGGTGGAGTAAGGACTGCGCAAACATTGAGAATGACCTTTTGATGTCTCTACAAACACTACTACATATCTTAGGTATACACAATATGCCGTCCTAGAAATAACACTTGCTTGTTAAAACGTCACACGGAAAGAAATCATTGTTGAAATGACAAAACTCATCTCACATGAAACACACATTCAGGCATATTACTTATTAATACTTAATGATAATACCAGATATCGGTAGCGACACCATAAAGGGCATGCCTCTGAGTTTGACTCTGGTCATATAATTCCATCGGCAGGTTATATCATTTATGAAATTAAAAGCTAAATAAACACATAACAGATGATAAGACCAAAATCGTTGTAATTGTTATTTATCATAATCCACAACATCTGCCTTTAACCTGTTTACCAACGTCTAAATGTACCTCAAGGATCTTGCATATACAGGAAACATTTGTATGGCATCAAAATAAGTTACTTTGTAAACATCAAGAATAGGATACAAACGATTACCGAGTTACAAAATTAATAGCCCTAATATATATAAATTTGGGAATTTATCAAAATAAGTCACTGTAATCAACAATCATGTCATAACGATACCAGACACTACCAACTGCCCCAGAGCTTTACGTGACAATTTCATCATTTGGACATATATCTAACAAATTGATACAATGTTAAACTGCATTACACTAACCTCAGATCAAATGTTAACTGAATCTGTCTACCATACCTCAGATCAGATGACACGAAATGAATAGGTTAAGACGCATGTACAAACACGTTGAATAAGACAAATATAACTTCGAGTCAAAAGGGCCATAAGGCTTTACCTAAAACGCAGTATTTAAACGTATTTGGTTAGTACGGTTATCTTGAACCATTACCATAAGGGTAATATTGTTATCTGCGTGATCACTCATTCTGCAGGTGTAAGAATTGTCGACACCTGAAGCAAACATGTCAATAAAGGGAACAATATAAGTTTATATTGGATAATATGACTCAAAGTACAACAATGTTACATTAGTTGTGTAATTATTGGGTCTATTCATCAGTGTACCCATGTATGAGAGGTTAGGTAGTCTCATTCAGAGCCAAAACTACAAAAGGTTTGTTCAACTACTTTTGAACTCAGTGCAAATACCATGTAATATGGCTTTAGCTTTAGTTCGACGTATTCAAGCAGTAATGTACCAAAAGAAATGTCAATAAAGGAAACAATATTGTTTCTATTGGATCATGTGACTCAAAATACAACAATGTTACAGTAGTTGTGTAATTATCACGTATATCAATCAGTGTGTCTATGTATGCAGGTTAGGTAGTCTCATTCAGAGCCAAAACTACAAAAGGTTTGTTCAACTACTTTTGAACTCAGTGCCAATACCATTTAATATGGTGTTAGCTTTAGTTCGACGTATTCGAGCAGTAATGTACCAAAAGAAATGAATGTTAGAGGAGATGAATAAAAAAATTCCCATCACATACTGAAATATGATAATATTGTTTATAGAGAAACGCATTTGACAAGGATATTAACTATACTGGGGTCCAAAATGCAAAAAAATCTATTTTTTTATAATCTCGTTTAAACTTTCATTTCGAAAATATGATAATGATGACCAATATTAACTTCTAGTATGTGGACTGAAAATTTGCTGAAAATGTGTTTAATTGAAAAACATACTGCAGAAAGAAGGAAATAACTTTCAAAAATTTGACCCCATCACCTTCTTTGGGAATGCCAGAATGGTATCAGGCATGTTACATATCGGTTCCCTCTTTATGTATTGTAGATATGACCTAGTTACAAATTCATTGAATTCTTATGACATTTATGTCAATAAATTGTGACCAATTCAAATTTCCAAAAATGATGATATTATACATAGAAAATCATTCACAGTTAAACAAACTGTTTGTTGGTCTTCTGTAGGTTATATTATCAGTTACAGAATAAAATTAAAAAGTTTGAATTTTGAGGTATATATATAACTTCACACTGACCAAATTTTATTATTCATCGAGCATCTAGTAACTATGGATACAATTCAGACCAATAATGGCACTGGAGCACATTTATGTTAAAACTGCTCTTTCGTGGGTTTTTTCATCGTAATAAGGGTTCATCATTTAGGAATTATAATTTTAAGAGACAATTCGGTTCGTCAGCTGTGGATATACTGTAAATGACCCTACTGTAGTTAAATGTGTTCACCTTGTGCTGGTCAAATTGTCATTTGGTGTACGCAGTATATATTGTTGTATGTTTATGTTTGTATGTTGTCGGTAGCGGCATTCATATAAGCAAAGATTTGCTTGTTTGCCAATCCTCTCAGTTTTTCTGAATAAAACTGTGTAAACCATACTGTTGTACACGGATGCTACTTACAGTTGGTGACAAGGCTCACATTAACATATTGTCAATCAACGACCTTAAAGGGCATGTTGCCAAGAACAATATTTATCTTATGAAGTTGTCAGTTAACTGACTGTGAGGCTTTTACTGGATAAAGAAGGATAATTACAAGATTTTAGTCATATCCATTACTGTATAGCCTATGTAACTGTTACTTGACCCCGATTGACCTATCTAGGTAATGCAACGTGGATTTTGACCCGTCATATGAAGAGATAAGATCCGTTATTGTGCTGACCTAATCATCTGTAATAATAACTCGCACATATTAACACAGGACCATACGCCTAATGTAATCCTATACCTCTACAGTAACTCAGTATAGTACACGTTATGTAGATATCCCGCACTTCTCCCAATGTGTATATAACCCCAGCTTGTGACTAGATATCACGGACAATACGAGCTAGCGACTTTTGGCTTTGGTGCGTTAATTCCCTCTAATCCGGGGTCACTACCTGCCAGATTTATATTATCCCTTGCCATCTGCTTATAGATGATTGTGCTCTTCATTATGTATGAAGAAAATGGTTTGATGATATCGGGTATACTTTCAATATACTTAATGAAAACGTCTCCTCTAGTTTCTATGACTGGATATAACGATTCCAAGCTTATTATAAGACCGCTCACGGTTTATTCTGCAACAAGAATTGATATGAACAGTTATCGCAGTTTCCATTCAACTTACCATTAACCAATGTAAAGTGTTTCAAACAACCTACACTACGTTAATAGAGAGATGTAGTTCGTATTAGCAAGAAAATTCGGCCTGATTTCGAAACTTCTTTTTCTGGAACGTGTTTCATGTAAATGTTGTGTCGTTGGCTCATAGCCCATATACTTCAAGTAAAGTATCTTATATATGGTTACAGTCAAACGTGTTCTGCCGGGAATCTAACCAAAACTCTCTCCTCTACATCAGCTAATCTGACAAGAGATCAATCACACCTTGGAACCCTGTATAATGTTATGATAGGGACACTAATGGAGAATTAACATGTTTCATAAACCGTTAGACCTATTCTAATGCATCTTCCCATGGCAAGGTGAAAACGTATCGAGCAACTCCTCGTTTAGACCTTGCCATCACAAGATAGAAAACCGGTGATCCGGAGCAGCGACACCTATCGTGATAATGAGTTACGCCCCCTACCAGCTCTTTCAACAATAGCCAATGAAATTGCCGTTTACATTCGGAACAAATTCAAAATACTAACAGACGATCTTTTTGAAAACTATCCGCATGGTTGTATCATGTGTTTGATGAGCACCTAGAATGCAGAGAAAATAAACAATAATGTATTACTCAAATAAAGTGTTTCTCTCCCTTGTAAAACGCATACAAAAGTGTGTTTTTTTCAAATCGGTTCATTTAACAAGCTGTCTTTTGATTGGACTATTCTACTTCCGTGCAGCGGGTTGAAATGCTAGCACAGAAATTACGGCCAGTGATGTCAAGGGAGGAATGGAAAGATTTAGAAACTTTTTCATTTCGCCCGTGACGTTGTGAAGATGATTCTAATGATGGTCGTATTTGAAAAAGAATCCAATGATGGACATTTTGCTACGAATGAATTTAGAATAGGAAACTATCCCCATTCAAACCAGAAAATTATTACAAACAATAGTATTTGATAATTACAATTTACTTAATCTAACATTAAAAAAAGTGTTGAAGGTTTCAATATCAAACTAATACAAGTTACAATGAAAATATTTTTGAGTCACACAAATTAGCTAGCTAAATAGATAGATATTCATTGTTTCAAAGCATGCAACCGATGATGGAAGAATATGTAACAGAAACCAATGGTGGACATATACGCATTAATATCCAATTGTGGACCTATATGTAACACAAACCAATGTTTGACCTATATGTAATAATATCTAACAATGGTGGACATATATGTAACAGAAACTAATTATGGGCCTATATTAACAGTAACCAATGATGGACCCAATGTGAAACAAACAAATTATGGACCTATATGTAATACAAAGCAACGAAGAGTCTATAATAACACAAGCCAATGGTGGACCTACAAACCAATGGTGGATCTATTTGTAACAGTAAAAAATGATGGACCTTTTTTTTACACAAAAATGATGGACCAACTTTTCATAGAAACCAATGACAGACATATTTGTAACACAAACCAATGGTGGACATTTTTCTAACAAAAACAAATGATGGACATATTTGTAACAGATACCATTGGTGCGCTTTTTTATGGACAAATGGAACTATTTGTTAGAAAAGCCAAACCTTAATGTCACATGTATTGTTGAATTATGAACGTTTTAATAATCTTATATGAATCGAACGACCAGACAACTAAAAAACATCTTTACACTTAACTATATTTATTGTGGATTTGAAAGGAACTATAGGAATCTTTGTACAAGGTGGCCTAGAATAAGGTCATATATCATACACGTTCAGTTCTTTACCTATATACCGAAGTTTTATATACATTGAATATATCGATAGAGTTACTTCTCTCTCTAAACTGACCAACTCTATATATCTTGTCGATAAATGACGTACCCTGTATTGATCAATACATAGAACACTTATTCGTTTCATAATCCAAGACTTTAACTAAACGAGCATGGTATTTTATTTTATAGAACGAGGATCAATTCATATAAATGGTCTTAATAGACCATTAAATCTTTAGGTACTATAGGCCAATATCAAGTTTACGGCAGTGATTTTACACTATTCTAAAGGACATAACTTTTCAAACCATGATCAAACCCGTTTGCTAGGCTGTCAGCTATTTGTATAACGAAATAAAGTTAACAGTTTGGAAGAAATCATTAAAGTAACACATTATTCTATTCACGATTGGATAAACACTCTAACCCCCACTTCACTGTAGGAGGGTTATCTACACCTATCTATTGTACTGTCCTTGTTTGCATTTATAGAAAGATACTTGTTTGTTGATAGGTAAACCGTATCTACCTGAGTGTTGATATACCTTTACTTACAGAGTTACCTATAGCGCTAAATGTGCTTACCACCCGGCTCAGTTTACCTATCTAGTCTGGTCATGTTCCTTACTTATGTTTACCTATATTCAATGACTATCATGAATTACCATAACTGTAGAAGCGGATACAATGGATATGCGTTGCTTGTTACACTGGCGAATGAATGGCAGGAAACTCTTGTTGTAATGAAATTGTTTGTCTAAGAAGATTCAAACGAGTTATAAATTAAATTCAACGTCAACGGTGTTGGTATACTTAAAGTAGTTTGTGGTTGTTTGGGAAATTTGTAGATGAGATATTTTGTTTCCGAATAGATTTGATAGATTTTCATATAAACAAATTAAGATAATTGGAAATCATGTTCACTAAGATGGTATGTTACTCTGACAATGTGAAATCATTTGATAGTCATATCACAGTAATGCCTATCTGGCAAATCCGTTCCTTACCGTTACCTATCACTATAGAAAGTAAAATTATTTTTTATCAATTTCTGACCTCAACGTGTGATAAATGTTAGTTATTCGTTCTCAATGCCTCTAGAATTCCCAACTATTAGGAAAAACGAAGATACGTAGAGGTTACATCAAATTCAAGCTTTTCCTTGCCAAAACAAACCCTGAGTATTTGTTTATCGCAACCTCTCGCTCTGTTTACCGAGAAATTACGAGATAACAGCAAAGGTCAAAGATCAAAGCAACTCTTTGTACACTCTGTCCTGATTAGCCGACTCGAACTGTTAAATATTGAAGGTGCAAAAACAGCCTTTGCTAAGATTTTAACATGGTTTCTCAACAGTTTACTGTATCCAAACACACCGGCGCCTAGCCTCTGTGTGGGTCCAGCCAATAATTCATGAGTTGTGAGTAACACAGAGACAAATACAACGTGATGTGACGAGAGAGAAAGACGCTCAGGTGTCAAGGAATCACAGGTAGCAGTAATAAAGCTGGTCATCACAACAACGCTAGACAACAAGGTAAACTGTCCAGTCTACTGACCTTCTGACCACTTGCTGTATTGCCCACTCGGAGCCTCCCGCTCCTGAACACGTCCCAACACACCTGGGAGAGGGATTCACCTTGCAGGTAGATAGGAGAAGATCTGATAGCAATATACGAACGTATTGACAGATATACAAAACATATACCGACACCTGGAGCAGATCTTAGCAAAATTATGCTACAGCAAAAGGGTAGAAACACATCGTCGTGCATCCATAAATGCAATAAAGACTAAATAACTTTAGCTGTAAGGGTATTTATCTATGATAACTGTCGTCGTACCTGCTCATCTTGTGATCTCACCAAATTAAATCAGCAATCACAATAAGCAATCACAATAATGTTGCAATCACAATAGTGTTGAACAGCTGTATAATATCTACAGACACCCAATTAGTATGTGAAACTGACACATCTCACTAACCACAGATCACAAAAAATAGCTGGCTTGAAGTGAAGCCCGATTTACTGGTTTTTATGTATTATGTATCGACATCCAAAGACTGCGGTGACATTCCAGATTTTAAGCAATGTTTTAAACAATGACGTAAAGATGTTCAGTATCCAAATTAATTAGTAAATTATGGTCATCTTCGTATCGAGTCACAAACTTAAAATAAAGCACAATTGGAACGATATCATTGTATATACTGATCTACTTAAATGTACAAAATGTTATCATGGCGTTATTCAACATGAAATCCACCTTTAACTAGTATGTCCATACTATGAAGTTAGAAGAAAGTTGCTTTTAACCAAGCCATGTTCATAACCGACAAGGGAACAATTTCATTTGCTACTGGTTTCACAAAATATTGAATGACTTTAGAATCTTGCAATATTCCTTAAACGTAAGCTACCTTTTGTTATACCATCTCGATATCCATGCGCTCTGAATTTATGTATATACGATTTTGTACATTTGGCTATGACGCCTTGAATACGAATAAACTTGCTTATTTCAACGTCAATATGCAAATAGAACGACAACACAGATCAAATGTCTGCCATGTGGGGGAGTTAGAGTAGCGTTCTTTGAGGAAACAACAATGTTGCTAGAGCCCAATGTGCGAACATCCAACACGTTCTGTTCTTCCTTAATCCTACAACCGATAGAAAGTTGACGATATTGAACCTTGTTGACTTACATGCAGACATAGGTCCCGTCCGAGATCGAGGTGTAAAAGAACGCAGTAGTTCAGCCAATAATGACACATTCGAGGATTGTGAACTAGCGAAACGGTTGCTCCATTGCTGTGCCTCTGCGTAATGTATATGTCAGTTTGACTGTTTCCCCTGCTTTTGCTCAATTGGCCCATATTGATACAAGCAGTTGACGAACATTTCGTGCGCCATTGATGTTGGTGATTCTTGGCTTGAATGTTCTCTATGATTGACTGTCAATGACCGCGTCTGAATTCTACATTCAGTACATCTCTATCAGACAGTCATTCCTAATTTGATTAGATAAATGAATAAAAAGGTGAATAATCTCAGTTGATAAAAGTGAAAATCCTTCATGATGGAGCCGAAAAAAATAAGTTTTCTGAAAATGGATTTAGATCAAACCAATCTTGTTTTGCATACCACCCTGGCCAACACTACGAAAACATTTGAGATAAGTACTACAAAGGTCTCCTGAAAGTAACGTTATTCTTACCAATTCACTCATTCAAAAAGTACGACAATCTAAATAAATTAAGACCAACAGGTTTTCATATTAGGTTATAATGTTAACAAACATGGAACTGTCAATCTAAATATAGTCAGATGAAAATACCACGACGTCCCAATTCCTTCTCATAGATGGAACCGTTAAGTACGAGAGATAACACTGGCCGACTTGGTCTGTCTGTCAACGAGTGGATCACCTTTAATCCAACCCCTCAATCTCACGGCTTATCCGAGGCGATAATCTCTACGGTAAGGAACCGTAACCCCGTTGAAAAACAGACTGTGATCTAGTGTCACTAACCTAGGTAGTTGATTATGAGTATCTAGTCTTAAAAGAAACCTTCTTAGCTATGGTTTTTAACACATCCAGAGGGATTGTCAGTACTACTTGAAAAGCGACCAATTCTACTGATTTTATTTCAAGAAAACTTTAAAGAAAACAACGAATGTTGGATCCACACCCTACTCGGCATTTTGTAAGCATGTCATTGGTTCCCATTCCTCAACTGAAGTTTAAAGCATTTGCTACTGAACAGAAGTTTCAAGATTCTGCGATAGCATCTTGTCATAGCCTATGTTGAGAAAATGAGAGATGAAAAGATTTCAGGCCTTTCAAGTGTTGACAAATCGTTGAAAACGCCAAAACAATCAATGTAAATACTGATCTACTTAAATGTACAAAATGTAATTATGGGGTGATGCAAGATGAATTCCATTTTTTACTGGTATGTCTTATTACTTATGGAAGTAAGTAGAAAAAAATCAAATATATAAATAAATCGTATTTTTCTTAGAGTATATCATATATCTCAAGTTGTATATACTTAGAAAATACAAACAGACTTCAATAATTCATCACACAGTTCAAGCCTTATAACCAGCACTCTGTATAGACCCAAATGTTCCGTAGTCGTTTATTACGAAGTTGAGACATGGTTTACGATGCATTGATGTTATCTTAATGTTATCTGATAAAATGATTACCTGTGATATGTATGACTGATACCTGAGCGTATCAACAGGTGAGAATTCTCGGAGAAGGCCGGGGGTATCCAGAAAGCATGACGACGTTCCCACAACTGCGACCTGTCAGCCGTCCAAGAAGAGACCGGCTAATCCTAGATTGAGACAAGTTTACATTAGGGTCTCTCCATGTCACCCCGTCCCATACAGCGACGTTGACTACAGCGCATGTGCACTAGATTCGCCTCTGTCTCTCACCTCTCTTACTATCTCTTTGTCTCTGTCTTTTTGAGTCTCTTCCTCTCTCTCTCTCCCTGTCTCTCTCTCGCTCCCCCGACCGGCACGACGTGGTGGGGTGTTGACATGGCCCGGTAAATACAGACACTTTCAGTTGGGTCCTTCATACAGGATAGAGTCGAGTAGTGCGGAACGCATGCCGCGTTCAGCGGGCTGCTGCACAAAACGACAAAACGTTATGATTAGCCTTAGTGCCATCTTCCACATTGCACTGAGGCTTTAAGTGATTTAAGGTAATCTTAGTGTTTTGTGCAACGGGACCATGGTAACTTCTTCTGTCATTTCTTCATAGCCATATATATAACGTTGATACCGTGATTAATGATCTGTTAACAACTTTACTTTGATTCTGAGCCTAGAGCAATCAAAATAAATTTCCCTCGACAAAAATGTTTATTCAACCCACACTTTGCATTTTAAATGGACGCACGTGCAAAGCATTCATAGAACTCTATCGTTTAAAAAAAAATAACAACAAGTCAGAAGGTTGTCATCGTATTTGTATCCTTAAAAAAGATATAATAGTAATGAAATAATGTAATAATAATTTATGTAATAGATATACCAACTATTCCCAAGGTGTATCGCTAGATACACCTCCTGTTTGAATCGTGGGTCTCCGAGGCGTAGCGGAGTGTATAGAGTGATGCACCGAGGGTAGAACGGGTATATCCGACTCCGGCAGAGTATTAAATTTGACGAAAGATGTATATATGTCTTGACCTAACTAGATCAAATTAATCTTTAATAATCTTCAATAATCTTTTTCAAACCCATACACTGACTTATTTACATTCAAATTTGATTCAAACTAGTACTATACATTGGCCTATACCAATACTGACATGACACAACAAAATGTACCGCGCGCCTCTCGTACCAATCTCAGTATTTCAGTTGATAAAGGCGTTGCATCGCAACATTAAGGCCCCCCTTTCGATCCCCACTTTGGCCGTTACCGATTCTCAAACATTTGAATCTCTAAATTTTACGTTTCCGTTGATTTGCCAAAGTTGAAGATCTCTTCACCTGACTTAATGTGGGTGTACAATAAAAATAGGTGTATTGAAAAGTTGATGTGTAAAGGTCAATACACCTACGGTTATCACAAAGAAAACCATAGCAACGAGACCGGAAGTAGGGTATAATACATGAACAATCCTTGAAAGGTTGCTTTTCATTTTAAATGTTTGCAGGTGCAGTCTGATATACAAAAGCTCTCGCAGTTGAAAACTAATTTGGATCTCAATCGTCATCAAATAGTTTGTTTTATTCACAAACCGATCTTCTGTCAGGCTCATAAAAGTTGGCCTCGAATTCATTTTAGAAGTAGAAAATGCACCTTGCCATATATTATCGACTTGGGAGTTCAGGTCTAGCATTTGACATACAAAATCTTTTTGATTCTAATATTGCAGATCTACTTTTGGATATAATGCCCTAACTAACGGGGAACGAGATACTCTAAAACAATAGGTTTATATACCTAATATGTTTATAAAAGGTTTGAAGGTAACGTTTAATATGAAATGAACTGTAATGAAGACCAATTAAATAAAACTGTTCAATACTATTCAATGCCTGTAAGCCTGTATTTGTTAATGTAGTAAGTATTGTATATCCTCCCATTTTAAATTATCCATGGTTGACACATGAAAGACACAAGTGTTACCATTAGAAATTTTGTTCACCAGTTAAACATATTAATCAGAGTCCCACAAAGTTCATTCAAAATTATTTCAAATAATATATTATGATATATTTACATATGTAGCATAAACATATAATGGGGGACAATTTGGGAGAAAGAGTTGTATAGAAGCTTTTCCGGGGGGATGAACTGCTATAGAGCAGTTTTCCCGGGAATATCTGGCTATGGGGGGAAAGCTGCTATATTATACCGTTCCTGTCGAGCGAGAACGGAGAGCGAGTCTCCACCTGAAAGTGTCCCTGTCGTCTGCTGGTAGTCACGGAGCTCCTGTACACAATATGGCGGCTATTGAGGGTAGCCGGAGCGTTCACCCCTCTCATCCACCCGGTCTACCTGCCACCCGACCACCCGTGTACCTGCTGATATTAGTGTGTACCTTGATTGCAGGTGCGCGTTGATTACAGGTGTACTCGTTTAATCAGGTGATATCAGGTGTGGAGGTGTGAAGCGTGTTGTTCGTTTGGTCTCTCACTTGTTGAGTTTTCAGTAACACTTCTGTTCACTGCAAAGAAATGTTAGCATAGACTATAGAGGCTTACATGGCAATAGCCTACATGCGTACACGTATTGGGTGACCATAGAGGAAGACAAGAGTAATTGTATCAATGAACAACTTCTTTATTTGACAATGGCATAGACTATCGATGACAAAAGCCTACATGCATACTCGTATTGGCTAACATACGAATAAATGTTACTTGAATGTACATGTTAGCGATAAAACAAGAAAACCAAGTCAGTATCACTGTTAAAAATACATCCATTTGTGTAACATTAAAAATTTAATTCCAAAAATCAGTAATTATACAAGGATAGCTATACAAATAATCATTTCAAAGAAAAACAATGAGATTGAAAACTTCAACAAAATTGGACTCCACTCATTCCAGCTTTATGATATTTTCTACTTGCTTTAATATTTTATACGCCTTTGACTGATTTTGATTATATGTAACCAAAGAACAAAACAATAGAAATGAAAAGGGGAAATCAACAATATACAGATTAACACTAATATCTAAAGATTACATGTGAAGTCATTTTTAGATAACATGTTCATACAGCTTTCATTTAATAGTATCCAGCCATCACTGACAAAAACGTTTTAATATTTTTCTGTTCAACACTCACGCGCACAGTAATGTGTTCTCAGTTAAACTGAAAAGTTAAACCAAATATAGCACACAGAATGTTAGTCTTCAATCACATATGGAATGGTCCTGTTTGCACTTATCCGTTAGAAGACCGATTTTGATTTAATAATTAACTGAATCGAAGAGATATTGAGAATATCGGTGTATAATAGAGAAAACATAAAAACGCTACCACACAGAACGAGACTCAATTTGTGTACACTATACAAATCAAATGATCACTTTGTTGGTTTGATTATGGCGATTCATATGCCAAAGCTTTATATAACGGTGAACTCCAAAGCTGCAACATTCGCAACGATCAAACGACAAGCAATCATTCCTAATGCACAAATCCATGATTCATCATTCAATCGTGTCATTTAAAAAAGAAGTAGTTTCACCAAATAACATGAGTATACACGTGCTTGTTCTTTTGGTATGAGTTCCAAATGCGTGTATGTGAGGTTGTGTTTTGTCACACGCGTTCCTCACGACATGTATAATGGCGAAGTAGGAACATATTGCCAAGTCAAAACGTCAACTTAGGAATGACGTCACAACAACGTTACGTACCAGCAATCAATGACCGATTTTGTCCAAAAAGTTTATAACGGTCGCGTTAAAAAATATCTATACTATTCCTACCACATGACTTTTTCTAGTTTACATTTTCAGACATATACGAGATCAATATCACTTTTGCAGTTCAGTACAGAAGTGGGGAAGGAAAGGAGGAATACGTAGCAGTCATGTCCCATGAATATACTTCCTGCAACATTTGACGATGTTTATGTGGCTGACAATTGAAATGACTTGTTCTTTGTTCATGTTTTGCAATCATTATTAAGATATGTACTAAACTGCAAAAGTGACATTGATCTGGTATATATCTGTAAGAGAAAACTAGTAAAACATGTTTAAATGTGTTGTGATATATGGTTGTGGTTCTGTGCCCCTGTAAGGGTAACACTAGTCCGTGAAACGTAGTTAGCTGTTTTGAGAGTATAATGAAGATGAAATACAATTTATATGGATTAAGAACTTCTTCATTATATGGATTAACAACAACTTCAAAATAATACGAAATTTCGGTGTAGAGAGTATTACTGTTATCAAGCAACTGCTGCTGAACATTAGAGGGTTGAGAATATGTATAATAGGTTGATACCTAAAGTGTTTTACAGTTGATAAGAAGTCAGATAGACACAGTTTAGGCTGGTTGAGAGGTGATGGTATGCTGATAGGATGTAAGGCCCTTGAGGGGTCGTCGGATGTGGTTGCTGACGGTGCTGATGTCTGGAATGCTGACCATGAAGGGTGCTGGTGCTGACGTGGTTGCTTGCTGGTGGGGTTATGGGTGTTGTTGTTGTTGTTGTTGTTGTTGTTTACTAGCTTGGCTGTTACTGGTTCATGTTGATGAAGACGCTGCAGTGTTCAGTTTATAGGGCGTGTGGTGTGGAAACTATGTTCTTGGCACGATGGCTTAGTGTGGCGACAATACCTCTCTTGACCATTCTCTTGGATCCATTTATTCCGATAATCCAATGTGTACAAGTAAACATGTCAACATTGAGATTGAGTAACTTAAGTTTCATAGATCTTCATTACAAAGATTTGCCATTGGAAGTTGTATATATGTTACTGTCTGCTTGATTAATTTGTATGTTGACGAAATAAAGTAAAGCAACATCTTGTTACGAAATATAAGACGTTTTGAGCAAATAGTGTAGAGACGTTTCATTATTTTCTCATCGATATAAAAAAGCTTGCAATTCTCTGATGATACTTGTATTTTTCATTATTTTTACATCAATATAACAAGTTTTAGATTCCCTGGTGATATTAGTACGGGGCCTCCGTGATCCAATTGCAGCAAGAAGACGCATTACTCACAGTATGAGGACTTGTTGATAACCAAAGAGTACAATAAGTGTTCCGTATACGTCTACAGTAAGCTTCCTTCCGGGGTTAAACGACAATTATTTCTCATCAGAAAAATAATAGATTACGTGCTGAATATCAGAATGGATCGTGAAGAAATAAATCCTGTATTCCCAGGGGCTACATTTCATAAATAATATACATGTAGCCTATATTGCGTTGCCTATCATATAGGTAGATTAAGAACAAATAATGGTAATTTTACGGGCTTAAAACAATATATAATATTTAAAACAATATTACATTAAACCAAATCCTTAATAATTTTATCAATTTCATAACTTCGGCTGAACCTTAATCTTCTCATTACTGTTGCTTGGTAAATTTGTCTTTAAAAAAACTGCCACCCTTTTCTTTGATACACTTCCTGCTTTAGTCAAGGTAAATATGAGACGACTTTACATAGAAAATATGAATAAACTCTTATCTAAGCAATCAAAACGTCTATACAAACACCAAACCACTCTCTCATTCAGGAAGAGTTCAATAAGCGCGATACAGAAGTAGTTAAATTGAAATCAACCAAACGGAGCATTTTACTTCCGCCTCCTACAACCTTGTCCAATGAAAACGTTCCTACTGGGGTCAGGTCAGAGTTCAGAGTTCATTCACTCGCCAAGCTCCAGCTCAAGTTAAGGAAGTGATATGGTGATAAGACGAAGAGCGATTTCCCTAGCGATTCACTACCCGGGCCATGGCGACCGACAGGCACCCCATGTTCAAGCTCGTGCTGCTAGGAGAACCCGGTGTAGGCAAATCTTCCATCTTCTTCCGAGCCAAGGACAACAGTTTCGAGGAGGGGACACGGCCGACGATCGGGATAGATAGCTGTACACGGGTACTGCAGACGAGGGCACAGAAGATAAAGGTAGGATATATACCTGTTATCATTGATATCATAGGTAATAACAGTGTTATTGACCTCGGATATATTCAAATTTGCTTATGTTGTTGTTTTAATCACATCTATTCCATAAACATACATTACATAAAATTATACATATATCCACATTGTGATAGGGATATTTATATATAAATCATATAACACTTAAAATTAAAATGTTTTTGTATTTTCAAAATAGGAAGGTAAGGTAGATTCTTGTATCATGTTGTTGATGAAGGTCATATACATTATATACAATTAAATAATGTTTTCATTATATAATGACATTGGAAAGGAAATCTGAAATGTTTGAAGAATCTCCAGGCATAAGTTTACAGAACACCAGGAATAGGAAAAAGTCGATTTGGCCAATGAACATTACATTTCAATGCAATACGGTATTGTTTTAGATTTGTATCATCGCATTATATAATACTCACATTAAAGGATTCGTAATATACCATAAATTTAGTTTAATTTATTTTATTTTTGTATAGAATCTATTTTTCTAACAATCCGCCATATAAATCCTCCCAAAAACATACGTTTGTATTTCATGCAAGATCTATAGTCGATTAACATTGTTGATACCTGCCCAATCTCTCCACTTGTATTCAGGTAAGTTTAACTGATTATTACTTCATTGACGATATTCGGTCACGAGTTGGGTCATGTCATTTCAATGAGCGCTACATGAAGTTGACCCAAATTGACATCTCGCCTATGTGATATAACAATTCATGTATATGACCCGTCCCCATTAAGCCGACAGCATATGATAAATGTGTACGTCACATTAAATATTTGTCACAAACGTTCCATGTTGAACGAGAATGCCACTAAAACATGCCTTTATAGAGTTCAGTAGAGTGCTATATCATTGTTGTGAAACCACAAATACACATATGTAAAATCATACCCTGTCGCCTTTTGACTGTTAAGACGCGAGAAGTAGTGATGACAACTTCTATTGTCTTAGTTTGCGACAGGAATCTGTCTGAACATCACAAACCATAAAGGTCAATATCTTTCTTCTCATAATCGTCAGTTAACCTTCAATATCACGCTTCTGTTTTTACAACTAACAAACGTTTTATTGTAGCAATTAGGGGATGAATTCATGTAAGAGCGTTGGCCATTGGCTAGCTTTATCATGCCAGCTTTCCAGCTTTGATGCGATAGACCTCTGTGTTTTTATGATGCGTTATTAACTTATGTACATTGAATCTATATATTTAAAACGCTCGTGCATAGTAAAGTTTACTTAGAAAAACACATTTGGTAACATATGCATTAAGACACAGCTTGACTGACTTTTTTTTCACATGTGCGATCCAGTACGTACTGTACGCATCCCTTCCGTTTTAAAGTGTTATCTCCTTTCAATGATTTCAATCATCAACCGCCACCGAATTATACTATTTGCTGTAACCCGGCTGTGCATACCTCAAGTGTATTCAGCCGTATAGAAGGAAGTGCTTGAAGTGCACGCGTAGCTGAAAGGGACTGGAACTAGGGCGAGGAGGGTTTCAGTGTGTTGTAATCTATGCACTGTGCTGGCTGGGACACGACGGAACGTTATTCGCTACAGTAATGATCGATAAAATCTGAAAAATCAGTAATAGTCAGGTGAAAATTCCGGAGTCACCTCGTTCAATACACAGAAGGGTTATAGCTGATATAACACATAGGTTACAGATATCGGTTGTAATCCAACTATCCGAATCCAATATATCACTTAAGGTTTGCACATCGCCAGTTGGTTTTATTGAAACTTTTACCTCAGCAAAATTTGCTTTTATGGTAGATGGTAGAGTATGTTTTGATTGTATCGGTAAGGGTTTGCAGCTTCCTATTAGTTGTTGGCTGTTAGATGTTGACAGTTGACATCAAAACGCTTGGAAGTGCGCATGCGCAGTTATGTAGTCGAATTAGATTAGACTAGATTAGCAAGGAACTACACTGAATTCCAAAAGAAACTTTGCAATTTTAAAACGGAAATTTCGAAAACGATCTCATATTTACATTTTGGCAATGACATGGTTGAATCCCACACTTTCAAGTTTAATACTTTTAATTGAGCAAAATTCATGCATTTTTGCAGAAATGGCAAAAATGTCATAATCACGTGACGTTTCCGGTGGAACTTAGTCACGTGACGAAAAAGTTAAATAACTGTCCATAATGAATGTTTGTCACTCGAAAAGTGAAAAAAACCACCTTAAAACCAGCAAACGGTATAGCAAAAATATCGCGAATCCCCACTGAAAATTGACAAAATTGATCAAAAACAGCCCTTTTTTACAAGAATCGGTAGTATTTCTTTATTTCTAATGGTAACTTGATCCGGCTATACAGAGAAGTTGTGTGGATTGCTGACAACCCTGAAACACAAAAATCAGTTGTGTTTGCACTGCATGAGAGCCGATATCTGTGACGTTAGACCACCGCCAACGTTGTCTCTTAGTGACGTCAGAGATAGCAAACATCAAAGGTCGGCATGTTGTTATGTTGTCGTGCACTTTATGAACTTGGACAGATCTAATCAGAGCTCATCGACTGCTAACTTGATAGCTATTGGTCACTAAACATCGACACATGGCAATTTCATTCGAAGTTATAACTTCAGAATTGTCATGCAATACCAAGAAATAATTGCGATTGTTGAGCTCTTGAGGCTGGTTACCATTTGTACGACTCAAAGATGTGTCAAAATGACCAGTAAGACTTGTGTCCACACATTCCCATTAATGGGAAAGCTTCGATGCAGACGAAATGTGAAGTTCAATCTGCTGACAGAAGACGTAATTTAACGTTTGACCTTGTTTGTTACTTATGGCAGATTTGGAAGTTGGAACACTCCGGCTGCTCAAACCTGGTACTAAAGTAGCATATTAAAGTACTTTAACGATATTATTGCGAAAACATCATTTCAACGAACGTCTGAACAACCAAAATGTTGACCCCTGCCCACTTCAGATCAAATAAGTGCAAAACTGGGTTCCCCACCTTTAATTTGGATTCGCTGGTTGTTTAAACAAATGATTGATTGATAAGAGGTACTTTGTTTTAAATTTCTATCGTTTTTGCTTCTTCAATCAGAATCATTACAAAATGGTGCAAAGTTTCTCTTGAAAGTCAGTGTATATGTTACTGGTATATGGTCTTTAAGGACGGTAATGAATTACATTTCGATTACACTGTACTTTGGTAATCAGTCACTGATCACAAACTACTTACATTAAACTTTCCTCTATGTAAGCATTTTGATTACATCTCACATGAATTTAAGCTATAGGTAAGATTTTTGATAAAATGCCATTTGGAAGCCAAAGTAAAAAACAAGATATATGGAATGAATGAAGTCATGAAACATTTTTCGAGATGGCGTGTTAAGATCTCCTGCACAATAGAATTTCCACTATATCAATGTTTTTTTAAACTATAGAGTTCTTGAAACTTAGGTCAATTTGTGTTGTATGTGCAATTATAAAACTAATGAGTTTCTGTTGAGCGTGAGTTCCAGTCAGATTAATATCAAGCGTGTTATTGGATGTAAATGTTTCATAATGTTGACGCTACTGTTCTATCATGTTCTCCGCATTGACCCGGATGTACCGATGCATTGAGTTCGAACCCCGATAGAGTCAATATCTTAACAATTATATTCCTCGGGGCACGGTCGATTTTAATAAGATTGGCGTGAATTCAGAGAAATCTCGAATCAACAGACAGACAGACAGACAGACAGGTCACCCGTAACCGTAGACGACGCTTATCGTCTTCCGAAAACTTTAATGAATTATTTGTTTTTCTAATGATTTCGGTGCAAACCTTATTAGGTATGTTAATGAATCTGTCAAGAATTCATTTAGGATACGCAAGACATCATACTGCCATTGTAAGATGTTGGTATTTACGCCCAGGAAAGAATTTAGTTGATATTATTAGTTTATTAATTTCAAACCAAAACAAAAGCTTTTGTTTATGAACTATTTTTTTCGGGATTATGCTTCTTTTACTCGTCCATTTACATTCTTCATTCAGCCCTGCTGAAATATTAATAAGATGGAACGAATCACTCTGAGCTCAATGTGTATTGTTTGTATCTCATTGCAATAAACTTCAGTATTGTATTTTGGGGTTGCATCTTTGCCGGATTAATTGTTATATTGTTGCTCTTCTTAAATTCTTAGGACGACGTTTCCATATAGATCCTGATACCGTTTTAAAGCAATCTGGTACAGATTCTTATACCGTTTTCTATACCGAAATGTCAAATGAAGTTGTACATCCCAGAGACCATATATAGAACCATATATAGAAGCAGAGACCATATTCGTCTCTGATAGAAGGGACTGGGCTCGGCAGTAGATTATCATTCTATATATGGTCTCTGTTCATCCATAGAATTTCCTTTGTCTTTCTTATACCACCAACTTCTAGACTGCAACTCAAACAGTTCTTTATTGCTGACTAATGAAACAATGACCCCTCGATCTTGCACAGGGTTATGGTACAGTCTCTAGATTCTCACGTGTGCGTCTATAAATAGACAGACAGTGACTTTGCATTTCCTTCCGGCGTGTCTCTGGTTACGCTTCAAGTTATAGTTTATGTACACGCTCACCGAGACAGCACGTCTTGTGTAGATGGTAGGATATATATACAGGACTATATTCCTTATTTGGTCACTATACTGATCCAATCATCAAACATACACTCAGGGGCAAAAGAAACGATACCAACTTTTCAAGAGAGTACAAAACAAAATCCTGTTGTAAATGAAATGCGACTACGAGCCCTTGTGATAGGCACATCAGTTGTGAAGAAGTACTCACAATTTCAAACATCAAAGTATAATACATATAATTGTATGACTGTTCAAATACACGAGGGCTCAAAAAACAGCTTTTTCGATGTTATTTTTAGTCATAATCTTTGGATTTGGAATAAAATAATTATGAAATTTAAAAATCTATAAAATCTAAGATGTTATCAATATAAATAACCCTTTTAGAAGTTAATTTGTTCACGCATTTTGCCTGTATTTTGGTTTAAAAACAAGAAAAAGGGCCAATTTTCACTATCCTATCTCGTCTAGTTAAGGAGATTTTTTAACAGCGTTTTTTGAAGGCTTGTATTTCAAAGGCGTTAACAGATATAGCTCTGAAATTAAAAACTTAGTTCAGTTAGCTCTTGAATACATGAATTAACCCTGTTTCAGTCGTAACTATCAATCGTAGATTAACCTATCATGCATTGTATATGGTATCGTTTCTTTTGCCCCTGAGTGTATATGCTCTATTAACAGTCGTGAATTCTTGAACATATTTGACATGCAGTTTCTGTATTGAAACATAGCAAAGGTAAACAATTAGAGTCACATGATGTCAGATTGTTCAGGTACAAACGATGAAGTCTGAAGGATGATTTTATTGCTTTGGTAGTGATATCTCTGGTTGTAAATAGCTTCATAAAAAGTTAACGAAAAAAATTACAAAGTTCCAAATTTAATCAAATTAAAAGAAATATTCTTATTAACTCGGTAGCCCCATTACAGTTATGCAATTGGGTATGAAACAAAAAGATTCCATTTGATCTGCAAACATTTGAAGTTCTTGTCAATAAAAAAAATACTAGAGGACACCATACCCTCCTATGGCAAATCATAATATTTAGGAAATTCCGGGACGGGCTCTTTGATTTTGTTATTGTTTTGAAAACATTTGAAGTTCTTGTCAATAAAAAAGGGGCAGTAGCATGTTTTTAGAGGGAATACGAGGTAATGTCAGGATGAAAATAAATGGTTCCAATTGAAAGACAATGTATTTAAACTAATTGGAGCAGTAATAATTCAAATATATAATGTAAAATGTAGCCATGAGATTCCTTTTTCCTACACAAAGTGAATTAAAGGTGTTCACAAAAAATGGCCGCCAATGGATTTTAGGTAAATCTTCATACTTTGTTCTCTGACTATGGAAGATTGGCTTGTGTAATGAGATTTTTAACACTATCAAAATAATACATTAACCGTTAACGTACAAATATCAGTGAAAACTTAAAAATATAAAATTATAAAAAAACATGCTACTGTCCCTGTCTACTGTTCTTTAAATCATTTTGAGTAGTAGATATCCCGGATGTGATCACACTTTTTGTTCAGTCTGTATTGCCACGGAGTATCCCTGATATGTGAGACAAGATAATACCCCGATATACTTTATGTTTTAATTCTTAAGAAGCCAAGATAAACTGTGATGTTTGTCTAGAAAACCCTTTTTACAGAATTCCGACCCCATACGCAGTTGAAAACGAATTGCTCTATTATAACTTGAACAATTCAGCTAAACCTTACACGTTATGTAGCGTAGGCATTTCCCTTGACAAGTTTGTCTTAGAATTCGCGAGTTCCCACTACTCTTCAAGGTGCCGTGAGCGTTAAAATTTGCTTGACGTTTTCAGTATGACCTTTTTAAAGGGGACATAACTCAAAAACTTGAATCTATAACAGCCCTATTCTTGGTGAAAATTTGATGTTTGGTGAAATCCAAAGATCAGTTTTAAATTTTGTCAAGAACACTGGCAAATATGACCTTATATAACATTTAATACTCAATTTTAACTTTTAAATGTTATTAACTCTCAATAATCACTCCAAGTGCCGGGCGCATGTAGGTCATATTTGGCCCAAACTTCGCCCTTAATTTCACCTACCTACCTACCTCTATAACAGCCTGGATTTTGAAGGACTTACAGACAACAAGCCAGGGTACAGGGATAACCGGGGAGTGGGTACAGAGAAAGAAACCAGTTTGATAAAAGTTCATTTTCACTCCGTCATGCTCAAGTAGCTACAAATGGCCACATACACGAATATAATTGATTAGGCTGAAACCTTTTATTGTCGCTTTGCCAGTATATTTCATGTTAATATCTATCAGACTGAAAAGACAAATTGTTATTCCACATTTAGCCAATTTAGTTAACACCAGCTGTAATATTATAGGCCTACGCCCAGATGTTAATTCTCGGGTCGTTACAGCTAGTTGAAACTAGATTAATATTCATCATATGTTTGTGGTATTATGTTCTTATATCAAGCAATGCAATTAATAAGTACATCGTAGATAAAACACTTGTATTCTCGATACTACCAGGTGTTTTATAACCATGAAGAAGAGAATAGGTCAAACCTATATTTCCTTTTAGTTATTTGTCACCATATTGGTAATGGGAAATGTCACACGTTTAAAGGGGCAGTAGCACGTTTTTAGGGGGAACATAAGGTGATGTCAGGAAAATGAAAATAAATGGTTCCAATCTAAAGACAATGTATTTAAACTAAATCAAGCAGTAATAAATCAAATATGTAATGTAAAGTTAAGCCATGCGAGTCCTTTTCTTACACAAAACGAATTAAAGGTGTTCACACAAAAATGGCTGCCAATGGATTTTATGTGTATCTTTATAATTTGTTCTCTGACTATGGGTGATTGGTTTGTGTTATGAAATTTTTGACACTATCAAAGTGATGCCTTTAGCATTAACGTACAATTATCAGTGAAAAATTGAAAATATAAAATTGTCAAAAAACGTGCTTCTGCCCCTTTAAGGGCATAAACACCCCATAAAGGTTCCGATCAATCGGCTTTGGGCGATGCAAACAGTTTCAAGCCGGATTCTTGTTTTGAGCACGCATTGGGGATTTTCCTTCCCGAATCGTCGTGCTCGTTGTTTTTGATTTATGGAATATGCTTTGTACACATTTCTGTCGACAGAATATACTCAACACATTTTATCATCAACACAGTTAAGAAATTTGAAATTAGTAGATTACTATATAGGAAAATGTAAGGCAGAATAGGTTTGGCCCTTAGCGTATTATAAGTGGTGTATATATATATACATGTAATCGTTAACCCGTCAATGCAGGTGAAGTTTTGTCACGCAATTGGTGAAATTGACTGCAGGCGATGTTTATTCACGAATGTGATGGGTTTGACTGCAGATGACATTTTGTCACGAATGTGTTGGGTTTGAATGCAAGTGATGTTTTTTCACGAATGTGATATGTTTGAGTGCAGAAGATGTTTTGTCACGAGTGTGATGAGTTTTAGTACAGATGATGTTTTGTCACAAATGTGATGGGTTTGACTGCAGATGATGTTTTGTCACGAGTGTGATGAGTTTGACTGCAGATGATGTTTTGTCACGAATGTGATGAGTTTGAGTATATAAGATGTTTTGTCACGAATGTGATGGGTTTGACTGCAGATGATGTTTTGTCACGAGTGTGATGAGTTTCAGTGCAGATGATGTTTTGTCACGAGTGTGATGAGTTTGAGTACAGAAGATGTTTTGTCACGAGTGTGATGAGTTTTAGTACAGATGATGTTTTGTCACGAATGTGATGGGTTTGACTGCAGATGATGTTTTGTCACGAGTGTGATGAGTTTGAGTGCAGATGATGTTTTGACACGAGTGTGATGAGTTTGAGTACAGGTGATGTTTGTCACGAGTGCGATGAGTTTGAGTGCAGGTGATGTTTTGTCACGAGTGCGATGAGTTTGAGTGCAGAAGATGTTTTGTCACGAGTGTGAGGAGTTTGAGTACAGGTGATGTTTGTCACGAGTGCGATGAGTTTGAGTGCAGGTGATGTTTTGTCACGAGTGCGATGAGTTTGAGTGCAGGTGATGTTTTGTCACGAGTGTGAGGAGTTTGAGTACAGGTGATGTTTTGTCACGAATGTGATGAGTTTGAGTTCAGAAGATGTTTTGTCACGAATGTGATGTGTTTGAGTGAACCATGATGTACAACATAGGCATACATTTCTTTGGCGTGATCGAATACATCACAGCTGTTCAGTTTAGAAGTTTAAAATATTTTGGGGTATGCCATAGTTGAACAAACCAACGCATTGAATAGCTTGCTCGTTCGCCGGATCATTATCCAATAGAACATAGATGGGGAAAGCATTGCTTTACCGTTGGCATGGTTTACAACGTGTCCATCCGATAAGACAACGTTTCAGTCCAGGACTACAAAATCATAAAGTTTATCAAGATATGATCGTAAGTTCTCAGTCCCTGACTACATCAACCCCTTCTCTCCACTGTTACAGCTGTGTATGTGGGATACGGCAGGTGTGGAGAGATTTCGAACTCTGACCCGGAACTACTACCGCAACACACACGCCGTGCTGCTCGTTTACAGCGTGGACAACAGGGCCTCCCTCGACTACCTCGCCAAGTGGGCTCATGACGCCCAGGACTTCGCTCCCTCAGGTAGGGAATACCCTCATTAGGCAGGCGATAATGACCTTATTCCGGGCGGTTATGGCATATAAACTAGCAAGGTCTCGTTGGTCATTTCATTGGGCCGTACCGCTCTAGTTTTTACTTTGTCAGGTAGATATTTTCTGCCGGTTGACGTAGGTTTATAATGACCTGGTCCCGGGGGGTTGTGTCATTTGAACTAGCGAGGCCTTGTTCAATGAACTTTATTGTCATTATAAGCGGGTCCATCATGTTGCTCACAATATATAACGTCGTACATCGTTACTCGAAAAGCTGGTACAAAATGTGATTGCACTTCGAATCGTCTGGTAGACATTCTCAAGGTTATTGAAGCGACATTGTGAGAATGATATCCGTTAATTATAGAACCATCTATTAGCCCCGATTCACCCTTCACTTCCAGCCAAGCGGTTCCTGATCGGCAACAAGATAGACCTCTCTAGGGCGGTGTACGACGACACAGTCCACAACTTCGGTATGGCCCACTGCTGTGAGAGCGCCTTCCTCATCTCCGCTAAAACAGGTTCGTATTTGGAGGTGTTCAGTAATTGATGATATTTCGTAGATACTGAATAGACTTGTCCTTCTAACCGAGGCTTGATTGGAAATTCCTTACAATGAGATCCAATTACTTGAAATCATCATTAGAGAAAACCTTCTTCTTTGGCAAAGAAAGCAGGCACATAAACGTCGAGTGTTACGTTTCTTGGACAGATAGTGGAACTGTGACCAACCAGGGTGTTATCTTCTTGAGCATCCGCGGGAAAATGGATGCCAAGAGATGCATTTGGACATTATTAGAAACTCACCAGACTGTATTAATTTAAGTAAATTTCCTGACGACATTTTTATCTACTGTTTGCAGGCGAGGGTGTAGAGGAGTTGATGAGCTGTTTGGGGGAGCGACTGCTGCGGGGCTACAAGGAGACGGAGATGTCTCGGTCCTCGTGGCTGGAGGACAGCGTGACGACCAAACCTCCCAGCAAGTCCGGGCGATGCTGCTCCTAGTATCTCCTGCATCCGTCCATCTGACTCTCCGTCAGACTCACGGGTTGTGCTCAGACTATTGGGTGCACTATCTTGGCAGTTGGATTCTTTCAGTCATCTAATAACGGAGTGTTAGGGGGGTGTTTTTAAGTGGTTTACATATGAACAGCCAGATTTACTGACTAACAACTTCTTTAATGTGAAAATCATTCCGTTCTGGAGAAAAGGCTTATTACTACATCAGGTTTCATTGCTTCATCAGTCCACTGGATACAGGTTGTGCCCAGTCCAGTGAGTCTGTAGGAAACATTGCTTAGAAGACGTTCACTGTCCGACCATCAATATATTGTTCTGTTTCTTGCTGACAGCTACACCATGCATCAACATAGCATTAAGCTATCCAACAACCTCAAGTCAGAGTCCTGTGAAACCGAGGAGCGACAGAAATGACATTGGGTATGACTGACGTATTGAGGACAGATAGTAAGGACAGATTGTTAAGTGGCCAAGTGTGAGAGAAGATAATCCCATCATGTTGTCCGACTGGAAATGTGTTCTTACGAAGTGACTATAATAGCCTGAAAGTTGGTTACCAAGGCAAATTTGCAAATTGATCCCAAACAAGGGAGGTAACTGCAGTAGGTCATTGAAGTTTGATTGCCTGGCTCCTGGATGACTATGTGAACTGGATGTTATACTTGATAAATCCTAGCCACTGTTTTTCCTCTTGTTGTTTTATATTGTTTAGTACGTTATTAAAATTGAGTGCTGCATGGACAGTACCTCATCAATCAGTATCATTCCATGGGAAAATATTTAACCTCATTAGTTATACCTGGTAGTTGGTCTAACCAAGGAGACTTGTCCTGTCTTGGTTTCACTGCCAACTTTGGAAAACGTTCAAGAATCAGATTTTTATACAATTGCTCATTAGCAGAAAGTCACCGTCCATGAACAAAAAATTATGGGAGTATAAAAGATTTTTCAAATTTGATTTTTCGCCAACCAAATAATGGGAGTATAATATATTTAGGAAAGTTTAGCTAATTTGTGTTAGTAACATTGACATATTGGACGACTATTATAGTATTAAAGTGTAAAATATATTGTATGTTTGAATGTGTTTTTTTTTTATATCTATGTGAAGATGGTTCTTAAAAATATTACTGCTGATTCAAATCGTGAGATATTGTTCAACTGTATTTTTTTATATATATTTTGTCTTTTTAACCAAACTTGAAATTGTTATGCACAAAAATAAATTTTATTTTTCGCGTGATTTTGTTGTATCATTTTATGTGTCATTTAAATGTTCAACACTGCATCATGTTATTAAATTTTCAAGAAGATATTATGCATCTGACAACATACATCTATTTGTTTGAAGATAAAATAACAATAAACTAAGCAAAAAACTAACACAAGTGATATTTTCATTGAATAAGTTGACTACAATACAATAAAATATTACTGCCAAATTTGTCCAAGCTTTTCATGCTAATAATTCTAGCTGATGTGAAACAAACAAACAAAAGACAAACACTGCATTTTTTAAAAAGAATTTATTCATGTCATCATTTAAGTATTTCATTTTTTTCTTTAAAAAAATCAAGTTGGCCAGGATGCATGATTCAACTCTCTTCTATACAAGTTCATAGTTATCATAATATATATATACAACTCTCCACCATAAATATTCTTCGCCAAATTATTTTGATCTTCGAAAAAATTCTTTCATGTTTGCTATTCCTGTCAGTGAATTATTTCAAATATTTCCTTCCATTAAGATACACTTACATTTTTATTGATAAGTCTCACATATTCCATCAAAAACATTTTCATCATGGACATGATTTTTTACTTGTATTTAATATCATAACAATATGTGCAATTCCTCCTATGCCATGGCATTCATAGAGGCTTTGATTAGATCTCGGTGCAAGTTACAAATGGCCCTTATGGCAATGTAGTCATGTAACCTGAACAGTGCTTCTGGGTAATTATCTCTCCATACACTTATCACTATTCTGGAACTCAAGTGATAGAAATTAGAAGATATTTATTCTCCCTAAGTCTTGAACCATTGTCTTCCTTGTGTAAGTATCCCTAAGTAAGCACTTGATAACCGAGATAGAGTGAGGAGAAGTGAGAGAACATGCTCTTGAGAATGATCAGCAAATGTTGCTGTTCAACAATGAGATGCAGCCTCAATGTGGATCCTGTCTCTGAATGTAAGTTTGCTGGACAGTAGTAAAGAGTTAGCTCCCTTTGTTATCCAGTCAAACCGATCTCCAATGAGATGACAGTGCCAGCTGTTTACGACCCTCAGTTCAACACATTCAGCTCATTCCCACCATGATAAGCTCAACCGATACATGTAGCCCAAACAAGTTCCCAACACCCAGGGTTTCCTCATCTGTTTTTGGGTGGAGTGAGACAGTTCCCATCTGGATATCTCTCCTTGAAGTTCTTCACGATGTCGGGATCCTTCAGCCTCACTCCCTCCACCTGGTTCCCGAGGGTGATCCTGTATACATACATTAACTTTTATATTGTAAGTCAGACTTTTCACAAGTACAAGACAAAAATAAGGTATTCAACATCTAGGATGAAATTCTCAATTACTCATATGAGTATTGTCACAATGTAAGGGCTCTCATAATGGCTGTAGAGGAGCGGAAATGTTTGTTTTAGCACACTATCGGTAAGTTTGTTTGATTTTTATGGCAAGTAATAAACAGAATACTAAACTTCATTCAATTTTATTCTATTCTTATTAAACTCATGAATGATTTGGTATCAATATCACTTTCCCTCGTTCCGTACAAAATCAGACTTGTTTGATAAACATAGTGTTAAATGGAAGGTCGTTAAGTATCCTCTATTCAGAAGTCCATGTAAGACTGACCAGTTAGGCTGCACATTGTGAGGTCGCCCGAAGAGCTCACACTTCCTGGTGCCGGGCGAGAGACGCTCAATGATTCCGTAGATCTCGTCTGGCTTGTGACTGGTGGCTCGTACCTGTGTTAGGGAAGTGGAGGGTAAAACTTGAAGATAGGGACCTGGTCCTCAACATGCATAGGAACTTATCTTTGCATAGAAAGTACAACTAAGGAGACATTGACAATGAAAGAGATCAGAATTTTAATAAAACTACCAGTGACCTCATTTACTTCAAAATTAATGTTTCAACACAGGAGCAACGTTAACCTTAACCCCTAGAACATGTTCTCCTCCAGCAAAATCAGGTTTCAACTAATCTATGACCATGTACTTGAAACTTCTAGCAACTCTAAGTGGTGAAAAGTGTCTGTGTTTATGCTAGTTATTGTCGACACAGTTTGCTCACCTCAGCTACTATAACATCACAGTCCAGCCCCTTGTTGACTCCCTTCGGATTCCCCTTCACTCCAACCTGTCAACATTGGGTAAACATCATCATAAACTTGTGTTATATATTGTATTAAACAAGATATAAATGAAATTAATATAGTGACAAATGTAGCCTCATTACTTTTGAGATAACACAATCTATAAAAGTACAAATATTTTTACTTTTTCAAGTCTCTTGCTGAATTTAAACTCACTCTATCAGGCAAGAGAGTCGGGCAACACTTAGAGCAAATACAAAACCAGCTTAACATAAGTCTATTGAAGTCAAACAGATAATCATCAAGAGCAGTTGACAGGACAATTAAATGAGAAAGGTTGTAGGCTGACCAGACAGTGTTCCTTGCCGTGGTTGAGCCAGTGACCGGTCCGACCCGTCCGGATAATCCTCTGAAGTTGGTTGGTCTTCACCCAGATCACCTCGTCACACCGTTTGTAGCTGGATTTATAGAATATTCATTATTGACTGCCTGTCTTATGAAAGTTATTTTGTATTCTGCAATATATGTCACTTTTGTTGCCCATGTCTTAAATGTAGTTTTCTTAAATGTTCTTAACTATTGATGTACACAAATTAAGCATTAAAGCATTATCTTAACAAGTAGGGTACGAATGTATAAGAAGAAATGTTTGGTTCCAGATGTAAATAGTATTTTATCTTTTTATATATTTTTTCAAAAATTATAATGAACCTACATGAGATCTTTGAAAAAATATTCACATTCATGATAGAAGAGAAATTTTAATGTGAGTTTTGAGATATAAGTGTACTTACCCCCACAAGTCCAAACACTCTCTGCCGAGTTCCATAGCCCTGAAACATTTGAATAACTTCTTTGAGAGGCATTTAGAAGATGTCAAGATAAAAAATGTTTATGGATTTTCAACGTGGTTATTGCAAGAGTGTGATGTTTCGATGAAGGTGCTTACACATCCCTTCACTGCATTGTAGAATCAATGGACATCATTCATTTGCTTGATAATAGTGTTGTTATCTCAACTGAAATGTCACAGTCTTTCAAAGCTGAAAATCAACAGAAATATTCTTATTCAAGATCTGACATGATGGACAAGTTAGATACAAGTGTTAGTGAAGTGAGTGTGTGTATAACCAACCTGCCGGTGACCCAGAGGAAGATGAAGCCCTCGTCCTGCAGGCCGGGAATGTCAAGTAATGTTAGATACAAGTGTTAGTGAAGTGAGTGTGTGTATAACCAACCTGCCGGTGACCCAGAGGAAGATGAAGCCCTCGTCCTGCAGGCCAGGAATGTCAAGTAATGTTAGATACAAGTGTTAGTGAAGTGAGTGTGTGTATGACCAACCTGCCGGTGACCCAGAGGAAGATGAAGCCCTCGTCCTGCAGGCCAGGAATGTCAAGTCATGTTAGATACAAGTGTTAGTGAAGTGAGTGTGTGTATAACCAACCTGCCGGTGACCCAGAGGAAGATGAAGCCCTCGTCCTGCAGGCCAGGAATGTCAAGTAATGTTAGATACAAGTGTTAGTGAAGTGAGTGTGTGTATGACCAACCTGCCGGTGACCCAGAGGAAGATGAAGCCCTCGTCCTGCAGGCCAGGAATGTCAAGTCATGTTAGATACAAGTGTTAGTGAAGTGAGTGTGTGTATAACCAACCTGCCGGTGACCCAGAGGAAGATGAAGCCCTCGTCCTGCAGGCCAGGAATGTCAAGTAATGTTAGATACAAGTGTTAGTGAAGTGAGTGTGTGTATGACCAACCTGCCGGTGACCCAGAGGAAGATGAAGCCCTCGTCCTGCAGGCCAGGAATGTCAAGTCATGTTAGATACAAGTGTTAGTGAAGTGAGTGTGTGTATGACCAACCTGCCGGTGACCCAGAGGAAGATGAAGCCCTCGTCCTGCAGGCCAGGAATGTCAAGTGATGTTAGATACAAGTGTTAGTGAAGTGAGTGTGTGTATGACCAACCTGCCGGTGACCCAGAGGAAGATGAAGCCCTCGTCCTGCAGGCCAGGAATGTCAAGTAATGTTAGATACAAGTGTTAGTGAAGTGAGTGTGTGTATGACCAACCTGCCGGTGACCCAGAGGAAGATGAAGCCCTCGTCCTGCAGGCCAGGAATGTCAAGTCATGTTAGATACAAGTGTTAGTGAAGTGAGTGTGTGTATGACCAACCTGCCAGTGACCCAGAGGAAGATGAAGCCTTCGTCCTGCAGGCCAGGAATGTCAAGTAATGTTAGATACAAGTGCTAGAGAAGTGTGTGAGTGTGTGACCAACCTGCCGGTGACCCAGAGGAAGATGAAGCCCTCGTCCTGCAGGCCAGGAATGTCAAGTAATGTTAGATACAAGTGCTAGAGAAGTGTGTGAGTGTGTGACCAACCTGCCGGTGACCCAGAGGAAGATGAAGCCCTCGTCCTGCAGGCCAGGAATGTCAAGTCATGTTAGATACAAGTGCTAGAGAAGTATGTGTGAGTGTATAACCAACCTGCCGGTGACCCAGAGGAAGATGAAGCCCTCGTCCTGCAGGCCAGGAATGTCAAGTCATGTTAGATACAAGTGTTAGTGAAGTGAGTGTGTGTATGACCAACCTGCCGGTGACCCAGAGGAAGATGAAGCCCTCGTCCTGCAGGCCGGGAATGTCAAGTCATGTTAGATACAAGTGCTAGAGAAGTATGTGTGTGTATAACCAACCTGCCGGTGACCCAGAGGAAGATGAAGCCCTCGTCCTGCAGGCCAGGAATGTCAAGTCATGTTAGATACAAGTGTTAGTGAAGTGAGTGTGTGTATGACCAACCTGCCGGTGACCCAGAGGAAGATGAAGCCCTCGTCCTGCAGGCCAGGAATGTCAAGTAATGTTAGATACAAGTGCTAGAGAAGTGTGTGAGTGTGTGACCAACCTGCCGGTGACCCAGAGGAAGATGAAGCCCTCGTCCTGCAGGCCAGGAATGTCAAGTCATGTTAGATACAAGTGCTAGAGAAGTATGTGTGAGTGTATAACCAACCTGCCGGTGACCCAGAGGAAGATGAAGCCCTCGTCCTGCAGGCCAGGAATGTCAAGTCATGTTAGATACAAGTGTTAGTGAAGTGAGTGTGTGTATGACCAACCTGCCGGTGACCCAGAGGAAGATGAAGCCCTCGTCCTGCAGGCCGGGAATGTCAAGTCATGTTAGATACAAGTGTTAGTGAAGTGAGTGTGTGTATGACCAACCTGCCGGTGACCCAGAGGAAGATGAAGCCCTCGTCCTGCAGGCCAGGAATGTCAAGTAATGTTAGATACAAGTGCTAGAGAAGTATGTGTGAGTGTATAACCAACCTGCCGGTGACCCAGAGGAAGATGAAGCCCTCGTCCTGCAGGCCAGGAATGTCGAGTCATGTTAGATACAAGTGCTAGAGAAGTGTGTGTATAACCAACCTGCCGGTGACCCAGAGGAAGATGAAGCCCTCGTCCTGCAGGCCAGGAATGTCAAGTCATGTTAGATACAAGTGCTAGAGAAGTATGTGTGAGTGTATAACCAACCTGCCGGTGACCCAGAGGAAGATGAAGCCCTCGTCCTGCAGGCCAGGAATGTCGAGTCATGTTAGATACAAGTGTTAGTGAAGTGAGTGTGTGTATGACCAACCTGCCGGTGACCCAGAGGAAGATGAAGCCCTCGTCCTGCAGGCCGGGAATGTCAAGTAATGTTAGATACAAGTGTTAGTGAAGTGAGTGTGTGTATGACCAACCTGCCGGTGACCCAGAGGAAGATGAAGCCCTCGTCCTGCAGGCCGGGAATGTCAAGTAATGTTAGATACAAGTGTTAGTGAAGTATGTGAGTGTATAACCAACCTGCCGGTGACCCAGAGGAAGATGAAGCCCTCGTCCTGCAGGCCAGGAATGTCGAGTCATGTTAGATACAAGTGCTAGAGAAGTGTGTGTATAACCAACCTGCCGGTGACCCAGAGGAAGATGAAGCCCTCGTCCTGCAGGCCAGGAATGTCAAGTCATGTTAGATACAAGTGCTAGAGAAGTATGTGTGAGTGTATAACCAACCTGCCGGTGACCCAGAGGAAGATGAAGCCCTCGTCCTGCAGGCCAGGAATGTCAAGTCATGTTAGATACAAGTGTTAGTGAAGTGAGTGTGTGTATGACCAACCTGCCGGTGACCCAGAGGAAGATGAAGCCCTCGTCCTGCAGGCCAGGAATGTCAAGTAATGTTAGATACAAGTGTTAGTGAAGTGAGTGTGTGTATGACCAACCTGCCGGTGACCCAGAGGAAGATGAAGCCCTCGTCCTGCAGGCCGGGAATGTCAAGTCATGTTAGATACAAGTGTTAGTGAAGTATGTGTGAGTGTATAACCAACCTGCCGGTGACCCAGAGGAAGATGAAGCCCTCGTCCTGCAGGCCAGGAATGTCAAGTAATGTTAGATACAAGTGTTAGTGAAGTGAGTGTGTGTATAACCAACCTGCCGGTGACCCAGAGGAAGATGAAGCCCTCGTCCTGCAGGCCGGGAATGTCAAGTAATGTTAGATACAAGTGCTAGAGAAGTATGTGTGAGTGTATAACCAACCTGCCGGTGACCCAGAGGAAGATGAAGCCCTCGTCCTGCAGGCCAGGAATGTCAAGTAATGTTAGATACAAGTGTTAGTGAAGTGAGTGTGTGTATGACCAACCTGCCGGTGACCCAGAGGAAGATGAAGCCCTCGTCCTGCAGGCCAGGAATGTCAAGTAATGTTAGATACAAGTGTTAGTGAAGTGAGTGTGTGTATGACCAACCTGCCGGTGACCCAGAGGAAGATGAAGCCTTCGTCCTGCAGGCCAGGCATGTCAAGTAATGTTAGATACAAGTGTTAGTGAAGTATGTGAGTGTATAACCAACCTGCCAGTGACCCAGAGGAAGATGAAGCCCTCGTCCTGCAGGCCGGGAATGTCAAGTAATGTTAGATACAAGTGTTAGTGAAGTATGTGAGTGTATAACCAACCTGCCGGTGACCCAGAGGAAGATGAAGCCCTCGTCCTGCAGGCCGGGAATGTCAAGTAATGTTAGATACAAGTGTTAGTGAAGTATGTGAGTGTATAACCAACCTGCCGGTGACCCAGAGGAAGATGAAGCCCTCGTCCTGCAGGCCGGGAATGTCAAGTCATGTTAGATACAAGTGCTAGAGAAGTATGTGTGTGTGTATAACCAACCTGCCGGTGACCCAGAGGAAGATGAAGCCCTCGTCCTGCAGGCCGGGAATGTCAAGTAATGTTAGATACAAGTGTTAGTGAAGTGAGTGAGTGTATAACCAACCTGCCGGTGACCCAGAGGAAGATGAAGCCCTCGTCCTGCAGGCCAGGCATGTCAAGTAATGTTAGATACAAGTGTTAGTGAAGTGAGTGAGTGTATAACCAACCTGCCGGTGACCCAGAGGAAGATGAAGCCCTCGTCCTGCAGGCCGGGAATGTCAAGTAATGTTAGATACAAGTGTTAGTGAAGTGAGTGAGTGTATAACCAACCTGCCGGTGACCCAGAGGAAGATGAAGCCCTCGTCCTGCAGGCCAGGCATGTCAAGTAATGTTAGATACAAGTGTTAGTGAAGTGAGTGAGTGTATAACCAACCTGCCGGTGACCCAGAGGAAGATGAAGCCCTCGTCCTGCAGGCCGGGAATGTCAAGTAATGTTAGATACAAGTGTTAGTGAAGTATGTGAGTGTATAACCAACCTGCCGGTGACCCAGAGGAAGATGAAGCCCTCGTCCTGCAGGCCGGGAATGTCAAGTCATGTTAGATACAAGTGCTAGAGAAGTATGTGTGTGTGTATAACCAACCTGCCGGTGACCCAGAGGAAGATGAAGCCCTCGTCCTGCAGGCCGGGAATGTCAAGTAATGTTAGATACAAGTGTTAGTGAAGTGAGTGAGTGTATAACCAACCTGCCGGTGACCCAGAGGAAGATGAAGCCCTCGTCCTGCAGGCCAGGCATGTCAAGTAATGTTAGATACAAGTGTTAGTGAAGTGAGTGAGTGTATAACCAACCTGCCGGTGACCCAGAGGAAGATGAAGCCCTCGTCCTGCAGGCCAGGCATGTCAAGTAATGTTAGATACAAGTGTTAGTGAAGTGAGTGAGTGTATAACCAACCTGCCAGTGACCCAGAGGAAGATGAAGCCTTCGTCCTGCAGGCCAGGAATGTCAAGTAATGTTAGATACAAGTGTTAGTGAAGTGAGTGTGTATAACCAACCTGCCAGTGACCCAGAGGAAGATGAAGCCTTCGTCCTGCAGGCCGGGAATGTCAAGTCATGTTAGATACAAGTGCTAGAGAAGTATGTGTGTGTGTATAACCAACCTGCCGGTGACCCAGAGGAAGATGAAGCCCTCGTCCTGCAGGCCGGGAATGTCAAGTAATGTTAGATACAAGTGCTAGTGAAGTGAGTGAGTGTATAACCAACCTGCCGGTGACCCAGAGGAAGATGAAGCCCTCCTCCTGCAGGCCAGGCATGTCAAGTAATGTTAGATACAAGTGTTAGTGAAGTATGTGTGTGTGTATAACCAACCTGCCGGTGACCCAGAGGAAGATGAAGCCTTCGTCCTGCAGGCCGGGAATGTCAAGTCATGTTAGATACAAGTGCTAGAGAAGTGTGTGTGTGTGTATAACCAACCTGCCGGTGACCCAGAGGAAGATGAAGCCCTCGTCCTGCAGGCCGGGAATGTCAAGTAATGTTAGATACAAGTGTTAGTGAAGTGAGTGAGTGTATAACCAACCTGCCAGTGACCCAGATGAAGATGAAGCCTTCGTCCTGCAGGCCGGGAATGTCAAGTAATGTTAGATACAAGTGCTAGAGAAGTATGTGTGTGTGTATAACCAACCTGCCAGTGACCCAGAGGAAGATGAAGCCTTCGTCCTGCAGGCCAGGCATGTCAAGTCATGTTAGATACAAGTGTTAGTGAAGTATGTGAGTGTATAACCAACCTGCCGGTGACCCAGAGGAAGATGAAGCCTTCGTCCTGCAGGCCGGGAATGTCAAGTCATGTTAGATACAAGTGTTAGTGAAGTATGTGAGTGTATAACCAACCTGCCGGTGACCCAGAGGAAGATGAAGCCCTCGTCCTGCAGGCCAGGCATGTCAAGTCATGTTAGATACAAGTGCTAGAGAAGTATGTGTGTGTGTATAACCAACCTGCCGGTGACCCAGAGGAAGATGAAGCCCTCGTCCTGCAGGCCAGGCATGTCAAGTAATGTTAGATACAAGTGTTAGTGAAGTATGTGTGTGTGTATAACCAACCTGCCAGTGACCCAGAGGAAGATGAAGCCTTCGTCCTGCAGGCCAGGCATGTCAAGTCATGTTAGATACAAGTGCTAGAGAAGTATGTGTGTGTGTATAACCAACCTGCCGGTGACCCAGAGGAAGATGAAGCCCTCGTCCTGCAGGCCAGGCATGTCAAGTAATGTTAGATACAAGTGTTAGTGAAGTATGTGAGTGTATAACCAACCTGCCGGTGACCCAGAGGAAGATGAAGCCTTCGTCCTGCAGGCCGGGAATGTCAAGTCATGTTAGATACAAGTGTTAGTGAAGTATGTGTGTGTATAACCAACCTGCCGGTGACCCAGAGGAAGATGAAGCCTTCGTCCTGCAGGCCGGGAATGTCAAGTAATGTTAGATACAAGTGTTAGTGAAGTATGTGTGTGTATAACCAACCTGCCGGTGACCCAGAGGAAGATGAAGCCCTCGTCCTGCAGGCCAGGAATGTCAAGTAATGTTAGATACAAGTGTTAGTGAAGTATGTGTGTGTATAACCAACCTGCCGGTGACCCAGAGGAAGATGAAGCCCTCGTCCTGCAGGCCAGGAATGTCAAGTGATGTTAGATACAAGTGTTAGTGAAGTGAGTGTGTGTATGACCAACCTGCCGGTGACCCAGAGGAAGATGAAGCCCTCGTCCTGCAGGCCAGGAATGTCAAGTCATGTTAGATACAAGTGTTAGTGAAGTGAGTGTGTGTATAACCAACCTGCCGGTGACCCAGAGGAAGATGAAGCCCTCGTCCTGCAGGTCAGGAATGTCAAGTCATGTTAGATACAAGTGCTAGAGAAGTATGTGTGTGTATAACCAACCTGCCGGTGACCCAGAGGAAGATGAAGCCTTCGTCCTGCAGGCCGGGAATGTCAAGTCGTCTCATCTCATCGTCGCTCATCGTCCCGTACGGAAGCTCCATGTGGATGTCCCAGGGAGGGTCGGCCATCACTACCGCACACTTGCCTAGCGTCGTCATATCGAATATACGCAGGTCACATTGGATCCACTGGGAACATGGTGAGGAGAGATATGGGATAAAGGAAATTATGGGATTATCCTATTTCCATTTATAAATGTAGAACTACTGTAAGATACTGGAACCCCATCCCAATGACTATAGATTAAAATGTGTTTTGCAAGAAGAGATCATTGTTTGTACTTTTAACTTTTTAAACAATAAATAATAAATTTTATCAGTTTCTGATAGAGGAATGACCAGGTATGTATGTATGTATTCACCTGCGGAGGGTACATGTAGGTGTCGCTGGCGTGGGCTGGTTTAGCAAGGGCTGAGTCTCTCTTGAGCGCCACTTCATTCCTCTTGTCGGGGTAATCTATCTCGTAATGCACATACTGAAACATCCATGATTATTTCATGTAAGATTCTTCATCCAGTATTTCAGAAAACAAATGACATTAACACTGAACCAGGAACATAATTTACTGCAATATTTGATTATGTAATACATGTAATTGTTTTTTTCTATGATAATTTTGTCCACCTAACATGAAAATTGAGTTACAGTGAAATTGACAGAATACAATATCAAAACATTTCTATTCAGCTAAATAAAGAAATATTTCAGGCTGACAATTTTGAAAATTAACTTTCAAAATTTTGTTTCTATAAAGAAATAAATGATCCAAATTCTTGAATAGATCTGAGTACAAACCTTGCAGGTATCCATATGGAAGCAAGTGTTGAGGAAGGAACAGTCGCCCAGGGACTCTGTAACATACAATGTAACCTCTCATTTTCATTTCCTTTTCTTGTGCCAATAAACACCATCCCTTTAGATACGAAAATACTTTCTTATCAATATTGTATAAGAGAAAGCTATCTGTATATTTTAATTTTTTACCTGGTAAAATAAATATGCTTTTCTAGGCTCAAAGGTAATGCCATTCTCTAATTAGGTGCATATTCATGAAATGTCTCTCCAATATAAGGTCATAAGTGATTGTTTCCATATCATATGTTTTGATTGTTTGGCTGATAACCAAATAACCATGTCACCTGTATTTGGCATGATATCTTTAAATCAGAGACTTCAGGATGATACTGTACTCACCATCTGTGTGTTTGTGGATGATCTTCCTAAAGTGAAGTTTCTTGCACGGAGACACGTTGTTCCCGACCTTCATGCACTCCTCTCGTGTCCCGTACTGACAGAACTCCTGCAGTTGGACTCCTGTAGAACAGAAGATTCAAAATAAATAGTCACAATTCTCAACAATTCAAGGCTTCTACAGAATATCTGGATAGAGGGTGTTGAGCCTGGTTCATAAGTTCAGGGGTGATTTGGCATATGATAAACTTATGGGACCTTTTACAATGCTTAAGGCATACAACTTCTCAAAATTTGAAGGGGCACAAAGTCAAAATGTTGGCAAATTTTCTGTCAAGGAACGATATCCGATTGAAATGCACTCAACATTATTAATGAAATGATATTATTTTTGCAGTATTATCAATTGCAGCTACGGATGAACAGTTCTTATTCTGGAAAATTAAACCGAGTATGAAATGTCAAATATAAATGACATTATTTATGTAGTATCTAGTCGAGCCTCACCTCCCCTTGATCTGAACTTGTCCACCATATACTGCTCCTGTAACAAACATGGAGAGCTCTCAACAACTGATTCCTTAATCTTCATCTACATTCTAACAAGATTACAGGTTGTCTGATATCAGTGGCGATCAGCAAGATCTTAATCTTTTAAAACTTTAAATTTGCAACAACATAGGTTTGCTGTTGGTTTGACCATAGATCTGTCAATAACTGATTCCTCAATCTTATAATCAACATCCAAACAAGAATAGTCTAATATCAGTGACTATCACTAAAGTAATGTAATGTTTTTAAAACTTTAAAATTTCCCGACCATAGTTTATATGCATCACACAAGAAGCACCTCACCTTAGCTGTTGGTTTGCTGAGCAACTGTAGAATCTCCTCATTGACTTTCTTCTCCTCCTTCTCCTTGGCCGACTGCATCGACAACAGGCTCTGTCCACACACAAGATGTTACTCAGAATGTTTTCCATTCAATTCAATTTTGTATCCGCATTATTATCAAATAGTTTCCAGCATTCAGTCTGTGAGTGTTATTGGGAGTTTCTCAAAATGTTGAAATATTCCTTATCTTTCTATCCATACATTTCTTGTATTCTTTTGAACTTTAACATTCCAGGCTTTTTAATTGTTTTGTTTATTATAATGTATAATTAAAGAATAGATATCTCATGGTTTAAGCATTCAAGCCTTGAACCTACCTCGATACTGTTTACAGGGGCGTCTGTCGGACAAGGCTGTTTGGTTGACGGCTGCTCAGTCTTGCCGTCACTGAAATATACAACAATCAATTTGAGTTGATCTCTAATACCTTCAGATATAACATGTTTGGTTTTACTTGAACCACTACTTAAATTCTAATTCTGAAAGGCAAAGGTACAAATAAATTGTGCTTCATTTTTCTAATAACTATAATGGCAAATGCCTCATATTATTGTTTGTTGGGTTATTTGTGACTTCGGCATATAATATTTTATACAGCCTCATTATTGGAGGAGTATGAAGCAAAATATCTTGAACCCATGCAGCTTTTCATCTTGGTATTGCACAATCTGATTAAATCGATCTTGCTTCGAGGAATATCATAATTTGTAAAAATGTTGTCTCTATTGGGGCTGAACTTAATCAAGCCATGGTATCCTCTACTCACAGGCGTGGTCTGACAGCACCGATATATTAATATATATATTAATCAGACTATGGAGTCATTTCATTGGCTGGTTACATTGAGGCATTTGAGTTGATAGATATCAGGGTATGGCAGGAGCTACACGAGTACAAACACTCTGACAGCAGTTAGTTCCGATGTTACTCTCACCTCTCCCTCTTCCTCTTCTTGCTCCCCACATCCTGGCCACCAGTCACTGCTGAGAGCTGAACAAAGAGAAGGTACATGGTTGTGATCAGTGTGTCTTAATCAACAAATCTTGCTTATAACAAACAGTTCAAATCAGTTATCCATAGAGTTCGATATGGAAAAGGCTACAAACATGTGACCTGGGCCTTGTAAAGAAATTGTCAAAAAGGTTGATCTACACATTTGCAGAATGCCCGTTTAATTTTTTCATCAAGTACTATTTCTTCAGGGGAATAATAGAATGTGTATCCTTTGAACATGCTTAAGCATGGAAAAATCTTATCTTAAAAATATTATCATTGTTATATTAATCAGCAGAAAATTTTAAACATCAAGATCCTTAATCCATGGGAACTACAAACCTTTGAAAGATCGAGAGAGTTGACAGTGAGATACTGCTTGTCTCCAGATTCCTTGGACCCGAGGCTGGAAAGGACGAATTGATTAGTAAATCATCCGTTACATAGCTTTAAGGGTCACTTTAAACAGAATATAGATAAAGTTACAACCTAAAAAATATTCCTGTCAATTGAACATTTGCATGGTAACAATACCCAAAATATAACTTGTTAATTTTTCTAGTTATATTATATCTTAAACAGAAACACTGTTGTCGAAAAGGAAATGATGACACTGATTATTAACAACAGTCTAACAGCAGTAATAGTTTATCTACTTCATGTTAATTCTACTGCCATACTTGATCATTTGTTGAGCTGCAAATTTCTGCAACATTTCTTCAATGACAGAAAGCTGAATCTCTCGGCCCATCATTTTGGAAGTAAAATCTGCAATCTTTTTTGAGTCGGATGGAATTTCAAGGTCAAAGTCACACAAGACAAGGAGGAGTTTCTTCTCAATCTCCGGGTCCAGGGCGATGGCCTCGGTCTTATTGCTGACATCCTGTGTTGGTGAAGTCGGACTAGAACTCGGTACCGGTGTTGATGCAACTGTTTGGGATGAGCTGGGCGTTGTTGAAGATGATGGAGTCTCTACAAGAAACAGATTATAGTAAAAACTTGGTAAGATAAAGATGCCTTTCATGTTTCATACTTTAACAAATAGACTCCAAAATTATCACAAATTTTACAAGTGTACAAGATGTTATTACAGTAAGTAAAGATGCTCATATATCACCTATCGGATGCAATTAATAAGTACCGAACTGGAACTTGCATCCACAAGTCTTGGTGAATTTGTATCCAAATCGAGATATGGATTCATCCAACTTTCATTCTGGTTCTAATATTAGTATTACTCAAAGAAATTATTATACGTTCATATCTATGAAACAGTTTTTATTTGAGAGTGAATACATAAACCATTATTTGAAACACATATTAATCAAATTAAAAGTTTATCATGTCTGCAGATTTCAACTAGATAAAAATGCGCCACTGATGATTTTTGGCAGGACAAAACTTGAAATTAATTATAAAATCTAAAAAATAAAGGTTTTCAAAAATCCAAAATTACCTTCTTAACATTGAAAAAAATTGAACTTAAAATTTTAATCATGCAATTTCTAAGTAAATAAGGGCAGATAACTCTACAAGAACCACGTTATCACGACAGATTGACAGTAGGTTCCTAAACACTCGCAAAATGGGAAATTTTTGAAAAATATCCCAAATGATAATTGTTGGGATTTGGATGATCGTTTGATACTATAATACAGTAAAGAAACAGATACTGGTACTGATATTAATATATAATATATATAATAATAAAGTGATAAATTATGAAGTTAACTACAAGTTGGACTAAAAATACGCAAGTAATTGTATGTGGAAATGTAAAAGTAAAAAGTCGCAACTAGCAACAAGATGACTAGCGGCAAGAAAAGACAAAGTGAAATAAGATGAACAGTGCTATAGACCCCTACAAGTGCTAGACGAGTGCTTGGCCATCTGACCTGAAATCAGATAAATAAATGTGTGTAAATAAAATCATGAATGACAACATTGTTTTATGTTATTTATCTATTGAAAAATAGTATAGACGTTTTCGCCAGATAGTTTAGACGTTTTCGCCAATTTTCGCCGTTTTCACCAGATATTTCTTCGCCGTTTTGGTTCTTCGCCGTTTTAGCCAGCACCCGTTTCAATGCACACTTTATGCAGATAGCTGGCCAAGTGTGAGCAAGAAAAACAACACTTGTACCCTTGTTTTCGATGATTTTAATATCCCGATCGGGTGCCTACCCCCGATCGAGGGGTGTGCAGAACCTAATGAAATATGTTTTGTAATGTAAATATTTTCAGGTCAGCTCGAAGAAAACCTTTTTAGCAATGTAATTTTTTATGTAAATATATAGAGATTATTAACCGAGTGTGTTTCCGTATCATTAATATCATATAATAGGAATAAAATTTGTATTATGCGAGCCTTTGGCGAGCATAATACATATATTTTTATTCCTATTATATGATATTAATGATACGGAAACACACGAGGTTAATAATTTCTTTATCATATAATGTCATTTTGAAATAAACGGGTTTAAACGAAAATATGATTCCTACTTAAAATATGTTTGACCTAGATTTCGCGGAGTAATTGCTTTCACAATAAACCAAGGTGAAGGTCATATTGTCGGCGATGTATAGTTGTGAACAGTCTAGAAATATTCCTTCATTAAATTATTTTTTCACAGTATTAGAAACGTCTTCTACAATCTATCAACATTTTCAGTATTATTCCCAGTGCACGAGTAAATATATTTTTTTTTTATAACACAAAACGTGTAAGAACCACTTGTCAACGTCGCTACAACAGGGGAAGTAACTCTAACTGCATTTAGAAAAGCTGCATTGTCATTGTTGTTACGCCAGTTCAGTTACGGTATCCTTAGACCAAACGCCGACTATTTGTGAAGGTGAGGTTGTTGCGTTTGTTACTCCGGTACTAGATAATGTGTATTATCACTAGAATATGATTTGTTTATGCTGATAAGTTGGTAACCGACATGGTCAAAGCGATCTAGGCCTATGTTATTCACGAAAATTGAAGCACATATTTTTTCGATAGTCGATATTGTTTGCTGCATATCGTTATATTTTGTAAACGAACGATGCAAACAACTTGAAATGCTTCGATAACCAAGCTATAGTTTCCTAAATACGAATGCGTGATAAGTTTACCCTGACGGCTTTTGTACGATATTTTATTCGATAAAAAACACAAAACCTGAAAACTCCCGACGACGTTATCAATGGTCAGTGGACCGTTTTAGGACTCGCATGACATGCATGGAATTTTGAGAAAATAGTTCGTGTTTTGACCTAATTTGCATCTTTATCAGATTTTGAGGCAATCGGATAACAAGTTTATCAGATAGCTTTATAGCATCGATAACACCCTCCATTATATGATAAAACAGTTTATTGCCCATGCGTAACTGGAGCATGTTACATCATAACTACGTTCTCAGTTCTTCAACATTTTACATTCAACACAAACTTCATCAACATCACTCACCGGGTGTAGGTACAGTGGCAGACGACGAGGTACTTGATGGAGTTGGCGAGGTGAGTTCGGCCACCAACCCTTCTCGCTCACGTTTTCGCTGTTGAAGTTTGGCCCTCAAACTTGTTTGGCGACTTTTTAAAGCCTTAATGTCGTCCCAGGCGTCCGACATAATTTCAAGATTAAATCAACAAACAACAATAACAGAATACCATTAATAAACACGGATTTTGCGGAATATTACGATTTGCATTATTTACTGTTCACTAAATGCCGCCATTTTAGGGGTAGTTCATAATTGCTGTAATGAAGAAGCATTTATTAAAATTATGAGTGAAAACCGTCTGTTTGGTAGTGAGGACAATCGTTAATGATATATCTGTCACATTCCTAATTGTTTTGATATTCGGTACTATTTTAGAATAAAGGAACATGTTTAACTTTCACCGTTCCTGTTTAAAACAAAATGATTTCTCCCTGAACTTAGGGGCAAGTAACTCTTCTCCTTACCATTGTCGCACTCCGCTAATGTTTGATAAGGCGCATGTAAAATCATTCTTGGAGCCCTGTTCATAGCCTAACACTCAGCCATTTTACATTTACAAAACCTCTTGAAAAGCAAGTCTAGATCTGTAGGGCCTTTCTTATAGCTTGGGTTTTGAGAATTTTATTCAGAGACTCAATAAAACTTCTATGAGGGGCATTTTAGAAATAGGTTTGATGAAGAAGAACAAGTTCTTATGGATAATCAACTTCTTTATCGCAATAAAGATGTTGATTATCCATTAAAACTTGTTCTTCTTCGACTCAATATGAGTCTACCATGTTCTTTGTAATGAACAATAGCGAGCTTTATCGAAAGATGGTAACTTAATTAAATAAAACCCTATATATATATTTATAGCTATTCAATGTTTCTGATTTGCTATAGGAAATAGTATGCTTTATCACAAAGTAAACACTTAGTTAGAAGTTTTCTTTCTTGAATTTTCATAAACTTAACCCAGGAATCACCAAGGATAAACTTATATATCAAGGAATCTAAAGTCTTTGTCAAAATATGCTCTAACAAAATCATACATACCCATATTTTGATACTGTTATTGATGTGATATCATGGTTTGTTTTTGAATAAAGTTTGATGTACGTAAATGTTGTGCCATATGTGATCAACGTAATTTCAAAAACAGCAGAAATAAGCTCCAGAGAAGGTTTAATATTAAAATTATTATTCGAAACGGCACCAAGTAACTGTTGATACATTTATCCTTGCCCAATTTTAACTTGAACCATCATTGTTATGAAGTTAACGATTAAATCAATTTCTGAAGAATTAGATTAATTTGTAACACTAACGTAATATGGAAGCATATCAACCGTCTAGATATATTATGTTAATGTTAAGAAGCTTGATCAGTCGGGATACATTTATTTTACGTTCTTATTAACCTTTAGTGATGTCACTCTTTTGTTCTTTGACGTCTTTAATGTATATTTCCTTCTGTCTCACGCGACACGTGAATTTTTCGAGTAATGTTCCTAGGATTATGTTATTATCATCATAATCGCCCTACAGGATATTATGATGATATATCCCATTTCAAATAATTATTTTCCAACCATATTATTTATGATTTTCAGTTTAGAGTCAAAGTGTTAACCTTTTAAACAAATAACTCAAAACTCATTTTGCAATCTGCAATGTTTATGACCTTATGTCGTGTCGGACTATTATAGTTGACAGTGCTGAATGCTGAAAGAAGTTTTCACGACTTTTGTTTTAAAGCCATTAAATGACCATTTTTCGCATGTTTTTGAACAAACAAAGTATTGATGTTGTCTAATCATATCCTTTTGAATTAATTTCTGCATTGTGTACCCCCTCGGGGTTATCTGATGTTTAAAGAGACACAGAGTATGTTGACGGGATCACATATGTCAAATTTTGAAATCGATGTTATTACAACGGGAACCACTAACTGTTACTGAAAATAACAAGTTAAAGGTCAATCAGGACATTAGAGCGAAGAAACGGCCATTCAAAGTCGGGATTTTGATCGAAAACCGGACAATGTGGCTCGAGTGGCGCGCGCAAATTCACCAAACGTAATTTTGAAACCTTGTCATAAGCTGACAGGAAGATATATTCGATTCGATAGTAATTATTAGGTATTGTAACTAATAGGTAGATTAAATGGATGCATAATTCGAATATTAAACGTATTTGAGATGTTTTCTTGATTTGTCCATAAAATCAAGCATTTTAGAGATATTATGCATAAATGGATATATTTGCAAATCGAGTGATGAGATATGAACTTCAATCAGCATATTAGATATTTTGTAGCTTATCAAAACCAAATAAACTTTTAAGAAAGATACTCTGTGTCACTTTAACCAAACGCTCTGTCCACTGAGCTATTGCCACAAAGGTCTTAGTTTTGGTCGTTTCATATTATATTGTCGCTTCTGTTTTTCCTATCTTTTTACGTTATCAATCATGCCATTGTAATGATGAATCATAACTAGTTGACGGTTTACACATTAGATAAGACATGATCCGTATAGACATAACCATGGATAAAGGTTGTTTGCCTTCTTGATTTGCCTACGGCACTTTGGCAAACACCCGAGGGCAAATATTCTTTATTCTTAAAAATGTCCGAGAGCATGAAGACAAGGGGTTTATGGATTATCAACCTCTTTATTGTAGAATGTAGCGACGTTTCGGTATAGATTCTTATACCGTTTTCAAGCATGAGAGCATGTCCTATCCATCATATATAATCTCAGATTTGCGAGGCAAATATTTATACAAATAGTTCATCACTTACGTCAATATTCCATTTGACATTTCAAAGGATTTGTTTTCCGATTATAATGTGCTCTCTAGCCCTCCATATTTAATTTCATATCCCAGTACAGCTATCTTTTGTCCAACGACTTGTCTTACAAGTTACACCATCATTACGCAAGAGTCACCGACGTCATCCAAAGTAAATGCTATTAACACATACAATTGACGATTGACTGATGTTTGACATGTGGTATTTATGTACTACCAATACATTGACCGGTCTTAACCCATCATGTCGGTCATATTCAAATAAGGATTAGAGTATGACCTGGCTATATCCCATATCCAGACATTGGGTCCATTTGGATACAACACCTTGTTCTAGTGAGAATTATAGTACGACTAGACTACGTTCCAAAACCTAGTTTTACATCACTAATCATATTTCATATTTTCCAATGGCATTTAACATTTAAAACTTGTTATCAGCATTAACGCTTCAAGATTTGCCTTATCTATGATTTCGACTTAACACCGCTGAAGGTCATCTATATTACGAAAGGATTAACATCGCGCTCCATAAAGGTTTTGTTTAATATCCCGCAAGTTGAATAAATTCCACAGAACAATTACTTGTCTCCAAGGTTACGCCCGATTCAGGTATATGTTTCGTTTGTTGCGTGCACGTTAGGTTCTGTGTGAGTGTTGGTCATATGATGACCCGGTTTCTTCGTTAAACAACTTCCTTTTCCTAGGAACTCCCCCCACTAAAAATAAATCTAAATTACCGATTTACTCATACCTTACAAGAGATTCGAACATGTTGCTTGATGGTAATATTATATAATTCAGTAGTCTATCGATCTACATCCACCACCAGACCCCCCCAATGGAATTTTATTATATTGACACATCCATATGTCAAGTTTAAAGGCCAACCCAGAAAGGTTATATGACTCTTTCTTGATCACTCTGAAGATGAAGATATTCCCTTCATATCATTACAGATACAGCAACATTCATGAGTTGCCAACCACATTCCCTGTACATAAATTTAGATGATGCCATGGAAAAAAAAATATAAGGAGCTTTATGACATTCAACCCAGTTTTATATACGATTTACCTTTAAAAAAAAAGTTTGCCATATTGGACAAATTTTAGGTATCCCTTCATTAGAAATCAATTCATTAAAGAGTCACTTCGTGTGTCTTTTATCACATAATTAACACATGTAAAAAGGTTTGATGTGTACCTCATTGCCATACTTGATGATATGTTCATCAAAATGGCAAGATTATAGTAAATACTTTTTTCAATTAAAATATAAAAGCAAAAACCGACATCTTACTTGAAATAAACATTCAAAGTTGATGAATAACATTACAAACATTATCAACTCGTAATTGTCATCCTGACTGGTTAAGATAGGTAATAAAAATTAAGTTTGACTTATGGACGCGAGTCATTGTCCGGTTTTCGATCATAATCGCGACTTCATACCTACACACTGTCACTATATACAACGCCGACAAACATTAAAGAGACACAGAGTATGTTGATATGATCACATATGTCAACTTTTGAAATCGATGTTATTACATCGGGAACCACTAACTGTTACTGAAAATAACAAGTTAAAGATAAATCAGTACATTTAAGCGAACATACGGCCATTCAAAGTCGGGATTTTGATCGAAAACCGGACAATGTGGCTCGAGTGGCGCGCGCAAATTCGCCAAACGTAATTTTGAAAACTTGTCATAAGCTGACAGGAAGATATATTCGATTCGATAGTGTTTATTGTAACTAATAGGTAGATGAATTGGATGCATAATTTCGAATATTAAACGTATTTGAGATGTTTTCTTTGTTTTTCCATAAAATCAAGCATTTTAGAGATATTATGCATAAATGGATATATTTGCAAGTCTAGTGATGAGATATGAACTACAATCAGCATATTAGATATTTTGTAGCTAATCAAAACCAAATAAAATTTTAAAAAAGATACTCTGTGTCACTTTAAAATACTACTTTCAGCCTCAGTCTGTAATTATTAGTATATGGATATTTATATAGCGCGCATATCCAACCACTCGTGGTTGCTCAAGGCGCTTATATTTCCCCCTGGTCAATGGCATTCTTTCACCGTCCAATCATTTTTCTAATTCTACTCCCTGGGGAGCATCCATATGTGGCGCTCAGGTTAGGGACCATTCTATGCCTCACAGGGTACCCATTCACAGCTGGGTGAACTGAGACACATAGTCACAGCAGTTTGTCCAACATTGCTGAACGCTGATAACCGACAGCTCGGTGTATGCACGTGTTTATGTATCCACCATTCAGCCACTGACATGAATTCGTGGGATCTTTAAAGTGCGCAGTTTTTGTTGCACTACACACTAGGGCTCCAGGGTGACACTTATAGAGTTCTAACAGAGGTGAACTCTAGGTTTTTACACCTTGGCATGGATGGGATTCGAACCCCGGACCTCAGCAACGTGAGACCGGCGCTCTTGCCGACTGAGCTATTCTCCATCAAATGACACTTTTGAAAAAAGGCACAATTGACTGTGACATCTCACGGAGTGGTTCTTTAAACAATATAGAACCTTTACTAGATTTAACAAAATTCGAATGATTGTTTGTTGTATGTTTGTCAAAAATAGGGATTTGTTTTGTATGTATTATTATGTATTTCCATGAACATGGTGAAATATTAGAAATCTGCAAATATTTCAAATTGTAGAGTATATTGCAAGCACTTCTCAAATTTCAAAAACAATACCAAGAAATCTTGGATTCCGGTTTATTAAAGCTTTTTAAAATGCCCCCCCCAAATACGTTTTTGCATATGACAGTGCAGAAACATCTTTATGGTTTGACAAGAATTGCTCGATAACTAACGCATTTATTCATAACTCAGTGAATGTATATCGATAAACCTTGGTTACTACAGGTGGAGAGTGGCAATATTTCAGTTAACAGATTATGTTGGACATTTATTCGCACTTTTGATTTAAAAAAAATAAAAAAATGTAGATATACATTTAATTGTTGGAATAAATCTAACGTAACAGAAGGTAACACTAAGGTGTCTGTATTATAGCCGAGTCTGATTCAACAAATAATTAAAAGGACAATATTTAAATATGAGGAATCAAAGACAAACACATCTTACATTCCCATATAAGAGGAGACCAGGGCAAAGCGCGCCCCCTAAGGGCCCTAACACATACGTGTGTTTTCTGGGCACTTAGAAACCTATCGGGGATTTCGTCTATTGTTTTGGAGGTCTCTTGTATTCCCGTAATAACCTCTAAGGAGGGTTTACATTGGGAAGTCAGGGCATTATATTCACATGTAACACCTACTCGGGGGGTTGGAAGGTTTTTATATTCATATGTAACACCTACTCGGGGGTTGGAAGGTTTTTATATTTCAAAGTCAAAGGGTTTTATATTCCTATGTGTAACCTAACCCCTAAGTCCACATTATCTTGAAAAAACTTACAATGCTTCCGATGTGCGGGATTCGAACCCTCAATCCTCTGAACCGTAAGCTAGCACTATAACCACTACTCTAACGGGCCAGTTAGAAGTGAAGGTTATGTTAAACAATCTATTGATTGAAGATCAGATTTCGGTACAAAAAATCGGCCCTAAAGCATTAGGAAATCCAATTGCACTTTAATTCCAATTTTAAATGCATACAAACATTCAAAATGGATATTAACAGTGTTACACCTTTTCATTTGTGATAAATTTAAAGGATCCAAATACGGTGTCAACCACGTGACTTGTCGATTGTCATTTGTAAAACCTTACACCTCGAAGAATGCTTTGCACGTGCATTATGTGCTATGTCAATATCAAAAAGTCGTCTGAACACAATGCTTTTTTTGAAGGAAATTCATTTTAATCTTTTATATTCAGAATTGAAGCGACAGTATAAAGTAATGTAATCAAATAATAAATGTTAAAATTAACCGACGAACATGAATCCTTGATATTTGTTGTTTTTTTCTAAATTTTTATGATCAGTCTGAAAATATGATTACAAATACTACAATGTGGACAAATGATTACGGGTTGTTAATAACGGCATCTAAGTTAGTTAAAACACTCGAACTCGGTTATGCTTGGGTTTTCAAAACCTTCGGAAAGAAAGCCTCGCGGGAAGTAAGACCTCAAGCTTCGCTTTCGGTCTTACTTTCCGCTCAGCTTTCTTTCCTCAGGTTTTGAAATCCCAAGCATAACCTCGTTCTCGTGTTTTAACCCTAACATAATCATGTTCAGAATGCAACTTGCATCATATCTCTTATTCGGATCAGATACACTGTCACGTGATCTCCCATGACTGCATACGGATTTATTAACGAAAATATATTCCGAAGAGGGCGATGCATTTAGCCCCGTAGGTTGGGACAAAGCGCCCATGTGAAAAAAACACACAAATGTGATATATCGAACACCAAAAATAAACCTATACCAAACATAGTTTTCATTTCAATAGTGTCATGCAGAACAGGCAACCGTGTGAAGGCTAAACGAATAATAAAAACCAAACTAGAGGAACTGTATGCAAAGACTGACACAAATATTTGTTTAATGCCAAGGACCTAGATTGTTGAGACCAAGTTCTCAACCAATAACATACTTGTTTGCTTCATACGAATTTCTAAGAGCTATGAGCGTTCAGACAATTTGACTTATTTACTATGAGAAAAACAATATGAAAGAAATGAATTGGCATTAAAACGTCTAACCTCTGTCGGGCTGTCACGCACGGCCAATATTGTTAATTGTTTATGAAATAAATAGAAATAAAATAAAATGAATATTAAACTCACATTAAAAAGAAAATATAGACTACATAGAATATTACTACAGACTTTTGTACATTGCACCAGTAGAACTATAGACTGCTGTATATTGGTAGGGTCCATGTATCGTGGCGGCGTGCCTCATGTGTAACCGACTTCACAGGAGAGACTGAAGATGTAAACACGCCCCGTTAATGAGCCTCCGTGAAGGTCGGATAAGTGACAAAAAACAACACGAATACACACGGACTTGGTATCTGGGTTCGCGTTCTGTTTGAAATGAGATGAAATAATCAGATAAATGGTCGAGGATAAATAATCTGGTAAAGAAAGCAATGATGGATGTTTTCAAGAGGCCACGCGCGTGCGATAAGGTGGGGGTCGGGCACACCTCACATGTGGCGGAGCTGGAGGGGGAGAGGTAGACGCATATAACTGGATAGAACTGATGTCTTGGGGGGAGGGGTAGGCCTACAGCACTAGATTGGGGAAATATTTACATGTAGATGTCTTCCTGATCTTAAAGAAAACAAACCTCCGACCATCTAAATATTTTCAATATGATAACCCGAGCTCATATAAGAATCATCAAAGTGTAAGATGACTGGTTCACGGCAAATTATTTTCTTTGATTTGTCTAGCCATATTGCTTTTAAAGAGATTGTTGTGGAATACCTCCCCTTGCATTGGTTGGATTTGAGAGAATGACAATTAATGTACTGTAAAATATGGTAAATAATGTTAACTGAAAGAAAAAAGCCTTATCGCTTTTAAAGAATAAGACACGACACGAGCATCGATTACATTAGAATATGAGAATATACAAAGACATGTTGTTTATATACAAGCCTGCTTTGTAGTTATCAGCAGAATAACGAAACATAATTCCCATTATTTCGCTTCTGGATACACTCCGATGACAAGGGGAGATAACCCGAGTCACCCACTTCCAGAATCTTCCCACGAGGGATACGGGAAGACACTCACTGTTGGGAGTTTGTAACTTTTGTAGTTGCATACCTCACATTGTCATTTGTATTGAGTTCTTCATCCCTGAAATATGTTTTTACAAGGTTCAAAGGAATATAAACTAAAATTTCGAATAAACGATTTTCACCTTTCTTAGTTTATTTCTCTGGAAAAGTTTGGTATGTATAATAAAGATAACATTTTGGTATATTAATATTGTGCGCCATGTTGCAGTTAAAAATATGACGTTGAAATATCTGTGGCCTTACCATACGTCCAAAATCAGATACCCATATAAAACCCTTGAAGGGAATTAAGCTGTCATTAACAATCATCAGCAACTGTGTAACTACTTCTGTGTTGTGAAAAGTACAACCAACTTCTACAATGTACTTCAAAGTCAAAGTCAGACGAGTCCATCTCACAAACCCAATTAGAGTAGATACTGTATTAGTTATAAATAAGAGGGTTGCGATGTATAAGACAAAGAGAGTCAATGTTACATTAAGAACCAGTGATTTCTTTGGAATTTAAGATAGTGCTCTCTCTAAAGATAAGTTAATATTGTGTGGAGTTATTCTGACAGACAGAGAGGGTGGGCTTTTGTCCTATGGGGTTTTGTCCGGGTGGGTTTTTGCCCTATAGGGGGTTTATAAGGGTTGGCTTTTTCCTTTGGGGTTTTGACAGGGTTGGCTTTTGTCCTATAGGGTTTTGTCCGGGTGGGCTTTTGCCCTATAAGGGGTTTATAAGGGTGGGTTTTTTCCTTTGGGGTTTTGACAGGGTTGTCTTTTGACAGGGCGGGCTTTTGTCCAACGAGTTTTCGACAGTGTTAGCTTTTGTCCTATAGGGTTTTGTCCAAGTGGGCTTTTGACTTATATGGGGTTTATGAGAGTGGGCTTTGGTCCAACGGGTTTTTTACTTTTGTCGGCTTTTGTCCTAAATCGATTGACATAGCTAGAATCCAAACAAGTGTAAGTGTGACCTACTAAACAATACAATTATGTTAAACAATGTTATACAAGTGAACAGTTTCACTCTACTTACAGTTGACAATGACTGTGTACATGTACGAGAGGATTTATCAAAACATTTGTAAGCCAAATACTGGTACACTTCAACGACTGTGACACTATACTGCGATAAATACAGAAGAAGAAGAAAGGAAGAAGAAGAAGAAGAGGACAATTATTCTATTTATATAATTATTCTATAGACATATATCGAATGAACAAAGACAAGTCATTCAAGCATATGCTGTTCGGCCAACAGGGGCCTATGAAACACAATTTAAAACGTTTAAGCATTAATATGTGATAGAATAGGTTAGGATATATAAGGAGAATATGAAAATATTATTTAATTTCAATATAATTCATAAAAATGACATTCGTCTGAATGTGGCTAGTCGATTAATAAAGACTTCATTAGTCATAAGATAAATCAATTGGTCTACTTGTGATAGGCAGAGAAAATACATCTGACACCATATAAGGAAATGAGTTTCTCTGAAGAAGTCCTATAAGTAGTTTAGTGACTGGTGCTGCACGTGCCGGCTGCCCTCCTAACGCCCCCTGGCGGTTGTCAACTGACTATCTTATATGGTGTCAAAATGTTTCCTTGTTACGTAATTAAAACTACCAATATGACGTTGAGCCTGAGGTCATTCATTGATAAGAGTGTAGTGATTAATTTTGTTCATTATGACATAGTTATACTCATCGCGTTTCCAAATGTGATTTCGGCACCTAACATCCCTTTGATGTTAATGGTTATAGACGCCTCATTCTGTATACTATGCGCGCACTACTTTGAATTCAGACTTTGTCATCTTCTCTGTAGATAAAGTTTTTCTCGCGAGTGTTGGTGCGGCATTATGGTTAACAGATCTAAAGGATTGTTACGTCGAGAGTAAACATTGTTTCTTGCTCATTTCCAATTGTTAAATGAAAGGTAGAATTAATACTTTTTTATTTCTAAGAATAAAGGGTAGAATAAGGAATTATGAAAATATTTCATGATATATTGTTACTGGTTTATAATATTTCCAAAGTTCAAAGATGTTAATTTGCATCTTTCCATCAATGCATGTAAGCCAGTAAAACACATTGTGAAATCTAGTTCTATAGTGGGAACAGAAAGATTTTCTGGATAACTTGATCATGCTGTTCGTACGTATACTACTTGTAAATGCCCTCTCATGACTGCTGCAACCTTTGTCTCGATGACGCTATCGTATAAAACAGTCGTACCTCAACACATGTGAACAAGACCAAGTGGTTTGAGTCAATCTCCCGAGTACACTACAGATATAGTCATACCGGTACTATGAAAATAGTGAAAGGTCGTTGTTCCCACCAAGCGACGTTCAACTGTTGTACCAGTAAGACTTTACTACATGGTATGTAAGCTAGTCATCGTGTATAATCCCAGAGTATTAGGAAACTATTAGGTGGTCCATTTCGGGCTTCTGTTGAACAAATGTGTCTCCCAAATAAACAAAAGTTATGAATCTGACATAGGGATTTCTTTACCTAAGAAATGTAATTATAAATCTCTTGTATTTAAATATCTGCATGTGATTAGTGCTTGCTTGATAACGCAGCAAAAACTACGACAAATTGTACAGAGTCTTGATCCATTAACAAGCAGAGAATTACCTATATAGATTACCACATGGATGTTAAGAACGTCGCATATCGGTATTATAGTCCACCAGCCAGGTGTGGAGAATTTTACATATGCTCTCCCCAAAAGCTAGAAAATATCTAAGTGGATAAAATGTTTCTTTTTTCATTCAGGTACATGAAAAAAATGGATGTCAAGTTTGGAACTGGTGCAATTTTTTTTTTTTGCCCCCTAAAGTTTTGTGTGTGAAGTCCTCATGCCATTTGAGAAATGTAATTAGTTGTGAGGAAGCATCTCCTAACAGAGTTATCTCCCTTATTTGCTGTTGACCTTTGTTTACAAAATGGCGGTTTGTCAAGTCCAAGGACAAATGTTTATGTGGCAATCATTCATGTTTCGATGTCATAGAAATGAATAAAGATGAGGTCACAAAATCCAGGCAACATCAGAAGTAAATCAAGGTAAGTTTTTTTCCTCTTCTCAGCTAAATATCTTTGAAAACAATGTTTGAATTTTTTACTGATTGAACCAATAGGATAACTAAAACATTAGTTCTGTCAATATTAAAGGACAATGCTGATATTTCTTATGCTACAATGGAATATTATAGAAATATGACATGATCCCCAGGGTTTAAATGAATCACCAAAGGCAAATATTTATTTACAAAGGTTAAAAGAAATTGTAAGGGGAATGCATGTGGGGCCTATTTTGGGATGGATTTATTGAAAATGTATTTTTTCTGTTGTAAGCCAAATGTTTCTCCCACAATTTCATTAATTAAACCTAATATATTTTCTTGTCTTATCATTTGTAAAGTGTTTTAAAGGTAAAATTGGAATATTTAAAAATGTTATGTTCATCTAACCCTAAATGGGCCTCACCATTACTTTCCTAACAAAAAAGGCATATACTATTTCCCAACAACTAATTATACCAGCAGAAATTCATGAGGTGAACGTCACACAGACTAAGTTTTAGAATCATTATAACATGACATCTTATTAAGTTATTTTTTGGTAAAAATCAGTTCTGTTATTAAACAATAAATTTTCATTACCAAATGTTTCTTTTTGTTAATAGTCATCAATATCATTGACATTAACACATTAATTGTCATTTCAAATTGGCCTTTTAACATTTTTTTTATTAAATATAATAATTGATAATTTGATATGATTATAATGATTGAAGTACTTATTAGATCATTTTTTTATTATTATTATTATTATTATTATTATTATTATTATTATTATTATTATTATTATTATTATTATTATTATTATTATTATTATATACTTCTTAGAAAACTTAATACCTTTGTATATATACTTTTTATAGTAATAATAATAAGCCAAAATATTGAATTTCTATTCATCCACATTAACTATTTATAGATATCAATTATTTATATTTCAGATGAATCCAGGCTCCCCTACTGAACTCAGGATGGATTATCCAGCACTGAATTTGAAAAACTGTCTTCTATGTCAAACAGAAAAACAAGAAAATCTAAGAAGTCCCTATGTTGAAGGCAAACTTTCATTTAATAGAGCACTGAAGGAGAGATATGATGCAGGGGATACAACTGTCTACAATCGGATAACATCTGCTCTTCAGGTTGTGAACAACCAGCCATCATTTTCACTGAAGCCTGACATTGATGTATTCTGGCATAAGAGTTGTTTTTCAACGTTTTCAAGTTCAACAAACATTTCTCGTATCATATCTAATAGAACTGGTTGTGATGAATTATCCACCCCCTCCAGAAAAAGAAGACATTCTTTCGAATGGAAAACACTTTGTATGTTTTGTGGTCAGAAATCGGTCAACAAAGACAAAAAACTTATCAATGTCTCCACTTTTGATTTTTGCAAGACACTGGAGCAAAGAGCTATGGCCAAAAAAGATCATGACCTCATGTGTCAGGTAGGAGACTTTTCAAAATTGATGAGTTTAGAGGCAAGATATCACAAGGCATGTCACAGCCGATACATTGTTTGTGAAAAGCAGAAATCATCATCCAATACCTGTCATCAACTTGCATTTAAACAATTAATGGAAACACTGCTACCAGATCTTGCACAAGGGAGAGCCTTCGACATGAACGAAATTCTAGAAAGATACCAAACCAATCTGAACAGACATCTTCCAGAGGACACAACATCATCATTTTCTAAGCATAAACTGAAGGCAAAGATTCAAGCACAGTATGGTGACTCAGTTGTTTTTATACAGACTTCCACCACAAGACCCGAGCTTGTCATAAGCCATACAGTACAGGTGCAAGATATCATCAACAAATATGCCAGTACGCATGAATCACCATTGGAAAACCTCAAGGAAACGCAAAATGATAATAAAACTTTTAATCCTAGCTCAGTACTTCTCCACGCTGCAAACTACCTGCGACAGCTTTCAAGGCATTGTGATGGTATCTCTCATCAGCCTCTTAACCCATGTGACATTAGAGAAAAAAACTGTGAAGAAATGGTTCCCCATGAACTCTATACATTCTTTTACAGACTCCTGGCAGCTTCAGCTTTGGATCAAGTTGACATGGATTATGTGAAAGCAAAAGATGCAGTTCTCCACCGACATATATTATCTCTTTGTCAGGATGTTATATACATGACTTCTAATGGGAAATGCCGAACGCCAAAACATGTTGGACTCGGAGTGTCTCTACACCAACTCACACAGTCCCAAGAGGTTGTACAACTCGTCAACAGACATGGACATTCAATCAGCTATGATGAAGTGCAGCGAATTGATGCCAGGTGGGCAGAAGTCTTGTTGAACCAGGAGGTCACAGTACCATCAAACATGGTTGTGGGGCAAGTCACTCGTGGAGCTGGTGACAACTTCAACAGAGCAACAGAGTCAGTTATGAATGTAAAACACCATGATGTTGTAAATATGGTATTGTACCAGACAGTCGCAATAGATTCAGGGACCTTTGGTAGCTTTGTCGGCCAGCAAAAGAACACAAGGTCAAGAACTATAACAGGCATCAAATCTGATAAACTACTTGAATGTCCACCCATGACAGGGAAAAGGCCAGGACCACAACATCTTCTTGGGAAAGTTAACATGTCATGGTTCACAGATTGTTTGATTGAACACCAAAACATGAGAGCTATAGATGATGCTCTATTTCTTATCAAAGGGTTTCCATACAAGATGTTTCAAGCTGAATTTACTCCACTGAAGAATTCGAAGAAACCATCCTGGACTGTTTATCATGCAACAATGACAACCAACACCAACATCCAGCAGACTAACATTGGATACTGCCCCATGATTCCTGCTTCTGCAGTTGATTTCAATACAGTCTTCACAATGATGAAAGCATTTCAGCGCATGTTCCTTGCTCTTGGACAAGAATGGACTATGGTGACATATGATGAGGCCATTTACAGCAAAGCACAGATGATAAAGTGGAAATCTCCGAAGGAATTTCAAGATGATGAATTAGAGATGGGAGGTTTTCATAGAGCAATGAATTTCATCGGTGACATTGGACATATCATGCAGGACAGTGGCTTTGAAGATATTCTTGTGGAGTCCAACCTGTATGGGCCTGCAGTGGTCAATCAAATCATGAAAGGAAAAGCCTATAACCGGGGTGTTCGAGTTCACAAAATGATGAATGAAGCTTTAAATCGTCTTAGATGGGATGCATGCTGTGATTGGTTTCTCACTTCGGAGCATTGCTTGTCAGAAGATGCTTCACATGCCATCCAAACCTCAGTGCAGCAGTGTTTCACAGCAATGAATGATGCAGAGTATGGCAACGAGGAAACAACACAGGACCTGTCGCAGTCTGTACAAGATGTAATACAGAAGGCTAGACCACTAATGGACATCAGGAAAGTATTTATTGAAACTGGCAAAAGCGCTTCCTACACCTTCACTTTCTGGAACAACTACATTGATATGTCTCAACTACTTCTGGACTATATCGCAGCAAAAAGAGATGACAACAGGTCGTTGGAACTAGAATCATTTGCAGAAATGTTACCATATGATTTCATGTGTGGACATTTGAACTATGCCAGATGGGGATCAGTCAACGTTGCTGAAGGACACCTGATGAAGGACAGGAAACCTCACATCTATGAAGCTTTGTCAAATGGAAACTGGTCTCTACATCACACTGACAGACCATTCAGTGGTATTTGGCATGACATGGGTATTGAACAGTCCCTTAATAAAGACTGTGGAAAACATCACCAACTGTACACGACAGAGACAGCTCTCAACAAGTATTATCTCACAGCACATCTTAAGGCGGAAGTAAGAGCAGCAATGAAGCAACTGTCAGGATTCCAGGAAAGCTACATGACTCTGCACAAGGAAAGCACTCCTTCGAGGATGACCAAGGATGAAAATGACATACAGAACATTTCATGTACAGTTTCAGAGAGAATGGTGAATCCTTTCACTATTGAAACAGGCTCGTCTTCAGACAACAAGCAACCACTCATTAACATTGCTTCATCAACAGTTGTACCCGAGGATATCGCCTCTCGTTTGTGCCAAGTCAAGCATGAAGGTGTGATGGAAATGAAGAACTTTATAACTTCAAGGCTGAATTCAGATGAGGTAGATTTCTTTGCTCCCATGAAGCGATCTGGTATGAAAAATTTCTCAAGTTTGAACAAACAGTCAGTATCACAGGTGAAGAAGAACTCACAACAGCTCAACATTGACAGACAAGTATTCAGCAGACTAGCGGTCTTAGCCCAATCACGAGATATCAACATGCAAGATGTTCTACAACATGAATTGGCTCCTGTGCCGCTCTCATTGTTTAACATGGATGGAACAATGCGTAAAACTGCCAAAAATATGACCTTATCCTGGATGGAAAGAGATTTTGCTATCGACAACATTCCCCCTTCCGATGAAACAGCACTACTTGTTGTAGACTTCATGATGATACTGAGAATGGTTTGTACCGATACAAGTTCCTGTAAAACATTTGGAGAACTCTCTGACACAATTCTCTCTGTTATTCTCAGCCATGGATTCAAGTTCATTGCTGTTGTTGGGGATAGCTATAGTGCAAAGTACTCTATCAAAGCTTGTGAGAGATCAAGAAGAGGTCATATTCAAATGCAAGAAATCTACAATCCTTCCAGAAACACACCTCTTCCAAAACAACGGAACAAAATGCTCTCCAACCCAAAGAATAAGTCATCCACAGCTGACTTCATAATGAATGACTGGATCAGACAGTGTCAAGAGATTCTACCAGAAGAAAACCTTGTCTACTTGGCGGGCGGTTTTTCGGACTCTCGTAAGGCAGTTGAAGTAAGAAAAGGAAGAATGATGAATGTTTCCAAGTTAGAATCTGATCAAGAGGAAGCTGATTCACGTATGTTTCTGCATGTGAGCCATGGTATCGAAAACCTCAATGTCAAAAGAGTTGTCATCTGGAGCATAGATTCAGATGTTGCTGCCATATGTCCAAGAATTTGTGTCAAGCTGAAAATCAAAGATTTTTTCTTCAAAACTGGTGTTGGTCAGCGAAAACGTTTCATCCCTATGCACACTGTAGCAAATACAATTGGACATGATATGTCATTAATATTGCCAGCTGTACATGCTCTCACTGGATGTGACTCCACAAGTGCTTTCTGTGGCATAGGAAAAGGAAAATGGATGAAATGCATAACCAGTAATCCTGACTTGATGAAAGGGTTGATGGAGCTAGGAGCCAATGCCTCTACAATCACTGATGAGGCTACCAAGGCATGTGTGTCACTCACCACTCTTGCATACAGTCAAAAGAAGGGGAATAATCTCAACTCACTTAGATATGAACTCTTCTGCAACAAGAAAATCAACAGTGAAAAGCTTCCACCCACAATGGATGCATTCATGTTACACCTGAAACGTGTAAACTACCAAGCCTTCATTTGGATTCATGCAGAAGAAGCAATGTTGAACCTGCCAAACCCCCTTCAATGTGGCTGGACAACAAGTACAACAGGACAGTTAGTTCCACACATGATGTCAAAGAATCCTGCCCCAGATGCTCTGCTTATTTTCATTGACTGTGGTTGTAAGGGCATTTGTGACAGCAGAAGATGCAGATGCAGAAAGGAGGAAATGACATGTAGTGACCTATGTGCATGTAGCAATGTGGAATGTACAAACAGAGTAGCTGAGAAAGGGGAAGATTCGGAGGATGATATGGAGTAAATGAGTAAACCATAAGCATGTACTGACCAAGACTATGACATGCTCTCAATGACTGTGTACTCTTAAATGTGAATCTTCAATAACAATGAACTGTAAAGTGTTAATCTTCAATGACTGTGAACTCTTAAATGTGAATCTTCAATGACTGTGAACTCTTAAATTTGACTCTTCAATGACTGTAAACTCTGAAATGTGACTCTTCAATAACAATGAACTCTAAAATGTGAATCTTCAATAACAATGAACTCTTAAATGGGAATCTTCAATGACTGTGAACTCTTAAATGTGAATCTTTAATGACTGTGAACTCTTAAATGTGAATCTTTAATGACTGTGAACTCTTAAATGTGAATCTTCAATGACTGTGAACTCTAAAATGTGAATCTTCAATAACAATGAACTCTTAAATGGGAATCTTCAATGACTGTGAACTCTTAAATTTGACTCTTCAATGACTGTGAACTCTAAAATGTGAATCTTCAATAACATTGAACTCTGAAATGTGACTCTTCAATAACATTGAACTCTAAAATGTGACTCTTCAATGACTGTGAACTCTAAAAGGTGAATCTTCAATGACTGTGAACTCTGAAATGTGAATCTTCAATAACATTGAACTCTAAAATGTGACTCTTCAATGACAGTGAACCCTAAAATTTGAATCTGCAATGACTGTGAACTCTTATAATGCATATCATAACTTATGAATCAGCAATGACTATGAACTCTCAACTAGTGAATCTTTATCAGTGACCCTTCACTTATTCGGATCAGCATTTCAGGTAAATATTCAGTCTTTAATGATAAATGTAAATGGGAAACTTGAAGCATGTAAGTAGCTAGACAGTCTTACTGTGAAGCATATCAACATTTAGGTCATTATTGAAGCTAGTCACCATAAGGGAACTAATTATCATCAAGGCTGTCCATACAATATATATATATATATACCGAAATCCTTGAACACTGAATGACCTAGTCTGGAATATCTATAGGTAAATTTCAATTGCTATGTAAGTAAATATTAACAAATCATGCAAGTAATAAAAACAAAACACAGATGAAAAGCTAAATTTGATACATGTATATTACTTTAGAAGAAATAAATTATCTGAAAGGGTTTACAAAAAAAATCACCAAAAATAAAATTTTCTTTAAATTTTTCAGGGTTTTTCATAAAAAAAAATTCACTTTTCTGGTTATAGATGATGTAAACAATTTATGAAACATCAATTCCCTCACACTAAAAAGTCCTATGTGCTTAAAAATTCAGTTTTGCAAATAATAACCAATTTATAAAAAAAATACAATTTTCTTTGATTTTTTAGGTCTTTTTGCATAAAAATGCGTTTACCCGAAAATTGCACCACTACAAAAGTTGACATCCCCCTGGATTTTAATATAGAGGTGTTGTAGAAGCTAAAAATGCATTCATAGTTTTTCTAGCCAATGGGGTGAGCAAACTCCTTAATTAGAGCCCTTTATGAGTTTGGCTGGTGGACTATTAAGTGTTTTATTGATGTTTATCCTCTGTATACAAACTCTTGAAAAATGTTCATATTTCCATATGTACGTCGACCAATTAAACCTTTCATATTTCAGGATATAAATTTGTCGTAGAGAATGATAAATCTGACGAAGGGGCATGGAATAGCCCAGAAACGTTGTGATCCACAATAAACAAGAAGTTGTCATCCATAAATTTGTCTTTCTCTTGATAAACCAACTTATAAATGCCTCTCAAGAATCAAATCTATGTTTGTTCATTAGCTTTTTTTATAGGGTAACAACGTATACACTTTCTAGTGAATATGTGAATTTGCTCCAGAACGTGTGTGATATGTGTTGAAGAAAGTGTGTGATATGTGTTGAAGAAAGTGTGTGATATGTGTTGAAGAAAGTGTGTGATATGTGTTGAAGAAAGTGTGTGATATGTGTTGAAGAAAGACTTATACCAGTGCAGTCACAACACAGTGTAGTTGTTATCCAGTGGAGCAGCGTGGTATGCGATCCTCCTTGTTTTGTCTCTACACAAGCCCACGTTGTTTTGCTGTAACCGACCGACCCAGGGGATAGTTGGACGTGAGAGCGGCACAGGGAGGGGAGGGGAAGGGATCGAGTCGGTTGAGGGCGGGGGAGGTGATGGGGGAGGGAAGGCAGTATTATTGAACACTACTATGTAATCCAGACCCTAAAGTTAACTTAAAAGAGCCTTCTTAAGTCTAAGCCGCCTCAGCTTTATGATATTTCAGCATTGTTCAGCGCTTTAATTTCTATAATTTTATGCAGGGAATATGATATGTTGCGTGTCCGGCTTTTCTTTCTATTTGTCTAAAATATAAATGAATAATGCAGACCGTTTTAAAATGGTGATAGAGCTAACATTTAGTTTTGTGTAGCTTACAGGCCGCGGTAGATTAAGCGCGTTATATTTCGTTACGAACCAAAAAAGACATTCTGAATTCGAATTATCAGAGGTGTCACATAAAAACATGAGGAATTAATTTGAGTATTTCTAGTTCAAATTATGTTGCCTTTAAAAAATTGGAAATACTAAGCAAATATTTCTTTATAATTTTCATTATTTCATAGATTTATTCTTGTGAAGGCTACGACCGTGGCTCCGGAGACGTATAGCAATAAGCGTGAAGTGGAATAGAAAAAACACATCATGGGAAGTTGAGAGAGGCTACTATAAAGAAGATTGGGGTTAATCTTAGGCTTTCTCAAATCTTGTAAGCTAAGAACTGAACGTTACCCTACCTCAGCATAAGATTAAGTGCTTGTAAAGGGTACCAGGTAACATTAGGGACAATTACTAATCCTAAACTCTGCAGTGGTTTGCATAACAGTCTTTAGATATAGATCACAATACTAGGGAAATCTACAGTACTGTAAATGACATCTTTATTGCGACCCTTTCACTTATTTTGTCTTTTCTTATTCAAATTAGGACGACTTTCTTCTCTTTGTTTTACAGATTATACATTGCTTCTTATCTGCCAGTAATTATTTTCTCTGTCATTTCTATATACAATTAAACCCTTAGTTTTCAAAGGTCATTATAAACCTCACCTTTTGCTTAACATATTCTTTGTCGTTTTCTTATCTTCATTCAACTGAATAATAAACTGTTACAGAACCACTCCCTTGGTTGTTTGGGGTCACATATGACAAACTTAAAGAAAGGGGTATTTGATCGAAAAGTATTGACTGTTACAAGAAAGTATCATTTTAAAACTAATTCTAAAAAAACTAATCAAACGTAATTATGGAACCTTATCGAAAGCATTCAAAATGATAGATACGAGTTGATACTGTTCATTTGGCTATATAACTAATATTCATGTAAATTTGACGTGTGAATTTGCCTTCCGCGAACATAAATGACTGTTTTAAGATTTACATTGAAAGCAAGTATATATCGTATGTGTAGGATCAAAACCGAGCCAGAGGTGTTGTTGATAATGTAAGCCCGCGGCAGAGGGAAATTGGAAAGGGCCGACAGGCCCGCCCCAATTTCCCTAGGCTGAGGGCTTACATTATCAAACAACACCGAGGGCGAGGTTTTGATCTAACTTATGAACCGAGATAAACCGTAGTTAGAAGATAATTTCAATAATAAGTATAAACATGGATTCATTGATTTTTACTGGTAGGGAATCACCATGAGCAAACGGAGAGCACATCCGCGCCCTGCACGTGCTTTGCGCTCGCTACCCAAGCCGTGAACGTGAAATGCATGCGCTATCTGCCTCGTGAAGTTCACATGATTGTCACTGTGGAAAATACATCATTGTTCTCGTGGGCCTTTATAGCCTAGTTGTCAAAGGCGCCAGTTTAGTAAGCGAGTGGTGCAGAGTTCGAAACCAGGCATGCGATATTTTCATTATATTTGTGATTTGTCAAAAATGTGATATTTTGTGATGGTATTTATTCGAAGAAGGACTTTGAAACAAAGTATTTCAAAACGTGTATAATCCCAATCAAAATAAATTTCCGAAAAATTCTAGAGTAAGTCCCGGGCTTTCCTAGAGAAAGCCCTGGGCATTCTTCAAGAAAGCCCTGGGCATTCTTGGAGAATGCCCGGCAAAGAGGTTTATCCGGTAAAAGAAGAACATAATAGAACAATAGAGTGACGTCACTGGAGGTTTATAAACTGGTATATTTAGATGAATGAGTGAGATTGTGGGACTTTAAATAGAAAATTATGACATTGAAGTTCTTATATAAGCAAAATTATATATATCAAAATTACGGAGTGGTTTTTTAAGTTTCAATTTTTATGCCTCTCTCTCTTCTACGAGAAATGTAGCGTTGTTGTATAAATTCGGTACTCTCATTTCTTCTACGTGTTGTATACACTTAAGCAATCCAAATAATCTAGGTACGTATCTTCTAAGTCGCCGCCGTCTTGTTTCACTTCTTCTGTGTGTTGAATGCTGAACATATCTGGAGAGGGATTTTCTATTTGAACAACTTGTGTCTCTTGAATGAATAAAAATGTTTCGATCAAGAAGTTCTTCTGTCCCTTTTTCCTCCGACCTCATCCCGGCAGAGTGAAGAAGCCCACCTGTACAACTGAGACTCTGTTGTGGGACCCGGGGCTTCATCCCGGCAGACGAAGAAGCCCACCTGTACAAGTGAGACTTTGTTGTGGGACCCGGGGCTCCATCCCGGCAGAGCGAAGAATCCCACCTGTAGGATGCAGTGAATCAACTGGGAGGTGTGTGTTGTGTAGTGTTGTGTTGTGTGGCCCGGGGCTGCTGTCCGTCCTGTGGTTCACTGATTAGTAGGTGGAGACCAGTTGAGTTGTACACGCTGTGTAATGTTTGTAGTAGATTGTAGCTTCTGGCGCGTTAGTTAGTTTCTCGTCTGCTGCCACTCGAGTGTGAACCGTGAGCAGACGACACGGGTAGCACTGGGCAGACGACATGAAGCTTTGTGAAGATTATCAGCATTACGTCTGGAAAGAAACTTGCGTTACTGGGTCAATATATTCAGTTGACGACACTGTTATTATGCTTAAGCTTTAAACTACCTAGGGTCTCAAGTCGGGTTTTCTTAGCAAGGAGTGTAGAGATTATACCGCGTGAAGGGTGCAGTGAATGGCGCTTGTTGGGACACAATACCATACGGTGCAGATCTGATACAGAGAGTTAACAATTGTAACTGTACGTAATGGATTTACTTACAACAAGTGATTAACAAATTGAATTGTAACTGTTCACAGCTAGATCTGAATGCAACACGGTGCAGTTGTTGAGTTATTGATGAGAACAGAGGGCGCAACCAGGATATCAAGTGCACGAGCTCGGATATCAACTTATCTAGTGCTGATGTCATCCCCTTAAATACATATATGTTTTGCATACATATATGCACCCGTGAGTCAGATATCAACCTTTGAACGGATCGTAAACTGATACATGCTTGTTGCACCCGTGAGTCAGATACCAACCGTTGGACGGATCGTCAACTGATACTTGCTTGTTGCACCCGTGAGTCAGATACCAACCTTTGAACGGATCGTAAACTGACACTTGCTTGTTGCACCCGTGAGTCAGATACTAACCTTTGAACGGATCGTAAACTGACACTTGCTTGTTGCACCCGTGAGTCAGATACAAACCTTTGAACGGATCGTAAACTGATACTTGCTTGTTGCACCCTTGAGTCAGATACCAACCTTTGAACGGATCGTAAACTGATACTTGCTTGTTGCACCCTTGAGTCAGATACCAACCTTTGAACGGATCGTCAACTGATACTTGCTTGTTGCACCCGTGAGTCAGATACCAACCTTTGAACGGATCGTAAACTGATACTTGTTTGTTGCACCCGTGAGTGCAGATACAAAACGGTGGACGGACCGTCACCTGATACATGTTTGTTGCACCCGTGAGTCAGATACCAACCTTTGAACGGATCGTAAACTGATACTTGCTTGTTGCACCCGTGAGTGCAGATAAAAACCGGTGGACGGACCGTCAACTGATAGTTGCTTGTTGCACCCGTGAGTCAGATACTAACCGTTGGACGGATCGTCAACTGATACTTGCTTGTTGCACCCGTGAGTGCAGATACCAACCGTTGGACGGATCGTAAACTGATACTTGCTTGTTGCACCCGTGAGTCAGATACCAACCGTTGGACGGATCGTTAACTGATAGTTGCTTGTTGCACCCGTGAGTCAGATACCAACCGTTGGACGGACCGTCAACTGATACTTACTTGTTGCACCGTGAGTCAGATACCAACCGTCGGACGGACTGTCACCTGATATATGCTTGTTGCACCCCTGAGAGGAGAATGTTTGAAAGTTAGGTAAATTATGCGATCAATCCTTGATTTAAAGAATGAAAACATTCGATATCAACTCCTGAAAGGATATCAACTCGACTCTAAATATCATGTTTGAAGAGAGCAATGAGTTGACTGGACACCTCAATATAGCGTTGATATCATTTCGTTGAACCTTACTCTACTCTCGAGACATCAGTGTGGATATCACTTCAGTGACTATATATCTCAACTCTTGGACATCAATACATTAGAGGATATCACGTCAGTGACTATATATCTCAACTCTTAGACATCAATATAGTAGGTTGGATATCAATTCATCAAGCCAATGCATCAGGTGTATAACTGCAACCGTCACCTCTGGTTTAGTTACCTCCACAGTGCAGATATCGCCCAGCCCGGAGTCAGGGGGAGCACGGTACAGTACAGGTAGAGGGTAGGGAGAGAGAGAGAGAGAGAGACACCGGACAACAGTCCCATTTAGCGCGAGCTGTGTATTCACTGATAGTTTCTATAATCAAATTAAATGCAAATCTCAAAGAGAATTTTGTCCGATTGAAGCGCGGTTAAGGTTTGTTTACTTTCCGATCAGAGTTTGAATGCAGGTAACTTTTCTAAAAGCTGAAGCCCATGTCATGAATGAGAGGTTAACTTTACACTTGCCGGGGACAGCGAAGTGCGCCTTTTGTGATTCGTGCACCCATCCACACATTGGTTGTTTAACAACAAACATGCACTGGGAGTCCGTCTTGTTACTACAGACAGGTGCTTGTGTGACACCGAGGAAGTAAGTGAGTCTAAGATGATGACACATATACAACATCGGTTCTCTTGAGTAGAAGGTGTGACTTGTACACTCTACTGCTGTGAAAGTCAATAGTCACTATTGAAAGTGAGATAAGTGTTCCTGGATACCATTGTTTAACTATGTTATATCTATATGGATACGTCGAGTTGAACAACTTCCTATTCTTTACAAACTTACCTGTGTTTTTAACGAGAGAATATATTCCAAAATAGACTTGTGAAAATTCCTGCATACCTGTTAAATAACAAGCAAAGACGCATATTGTTACCTCCCGGGGTGGGGAGCAGTCATTGACATCGTCTTTAATGAAATGGAGCGAGTAGCCAATAGGCGAGCGTCTTGCACGAATCTGTCTCGGAGGGAATTATGACAGACCGAGGGGGCCAATTCCAGGAAGCGAGTCTGGCAGTGGATATCGTGGTCTGGAGCGCTCCGGGCGGGATTAACAAAGCGCTGCATACCAGGTCGCCGTTATGCTTATATATATGCCAGGATATACGAGATTGTATTTCCCTATATGAGAGATAAATCGAAGGATATACATTTTTAAGCATTTTTATACATATATTTCCTTTCTTAATTGGAATGTTCTGAAGTATTATGTGAATCTTGATGTGGTGTTTTGAATACAGTTACTGTTCTCAAGCAAAGTTTGTGATACTTCATGGAACATGTTGGACATTTGAATTTGGACAACTTTCTGAAGGGAACATGGTGTGAGGGAACATAACTTAACTCTTGTCCCTTCTCCCTTGAAAAAAATCCATAGATTATTAAAGTAGGTGTCAAGGTCTACCCGCCATGAAGGCACATCTCACTCCTACAGAGACAAAGTAAGACACGTGTACGGGTATTGGACGACGCTAGCAGTGCCGTCTGTAAGGGCTGTACTAGAACACGGGAAGTACCAGGGGAGGAAGACCCTTCTCGTGGGTTAAACCGTAAAAACCTATGGACAACGTCTGAAAGGTCTTTGAAACTTGCTAGCCGGACATAAGCTACGGGCAACTGACAGGGAGTTATAGAAGGTTAGATCTAAAGGCAGAGTGACGGATCCATGAGTGTCAGTACAATAAAAGTGACTATGCTTCAGACTTCACGGAGAACTCAATATTCACATGAACTGTTCCGCAGGTGACACAAGTCCTTCCAATCTGAAGGTAGTTACTGAAGTCAGCTGCTAGACCTCCAAGATGGCGGAGCGGTTTGACTGGCCGGACTACCTGGTACTAGCTCTGCTCCTGCTGGTGTCCGCCGCTATAGGCGTGTACCACGGGTGTCGTCATGGCGGCCAGAAGACGACGGACGAGTACCTCCTCGGCGGCCGCAACATGCGTTTCCTTCCGGTCGCATTCTCGGTCCTCGCTAGCTTCCTGTCGGCCATCTCCGTTCTTGCGGTTCCAGTTGAGGTGTATCTGTTCGGGGCCTCGTTCTGGGTGAACGCTTTCTCCTACATCATCTCAGTTCCGGTGACAGCCCACGTGTTCATCCCCTTCTTCCACAGACTCAAGCTCAGGAGCGTGTACGAGGTGAGTACGATGACATCTTATTTAATTGGCAATGTCGAAAATCCTTAAAGAGGAAAGTTAAGAGACCTCTTGAATTGAAAAAATAATGTTACCAATTGCAAGACAATATTCTTATATAAATGAAAGGAGTTCTTAACAAAATCATCAGAATTGGAATGCGAATCCCTTACCATTCCGTAGTTGGAATGACTCGAAAGATGTGTAAACTAAAATGATCATATGCAGTTTTCACATTATACGTAAAACAAGTTTGATGGGTAAGAGAACCTTCATATTGACGAACCGGGAATAACGATGATACCTTGATCATAAACGCAACACCATTTTGCATATTTGCCAAGTACCCTGCTAAGGTTGAATTGAAACAAATACGAACAATGATAATTTGAGAAATCACAGCACTAATGAACTTATAATAGTGTGAGTAGGGCAGTACGTATATGTCCCGTCTTTTGTACCGGGTTGTAGCAGAACGTTTAGTTTTAATGCAGCATTGGCGAAGGTCTAGCTTCAGGTTTAGAGGACTGATAAGGGTAGAGTTGTGTCGCTGTAGCTATTGTGTGCTGTGTGACAGCGAACTATAATAACAATTCGAACTCTATTCAATTACCGGCTGACGTCTAGAACGTAATTTATTTTAAGTCAAAAGATCAATTACAAAGATCTTATGGTTTAACTTAGATTTCAAAAGTAGTTTCATCAGCAATATGATTGTTGCTAGATTTAATATTGATTTATGAAGCCGTTTATGACTATTGTTGCTTGATTTGAAATTGATTCATGAAGCGATTTATGACTACTGTTGCTCGATTTGATATTGGATGAATGAAGCGATTTATGACTACTGTTGCTTGGTTTTATATTGGTTAAATAAGCGGTTTATGACAACTGTTGCTCGATTTGATATTGATCATGAAGCGGTTTATGACTACTGTTGCTCGATTTGATATTGATCATGGAGCGGTTTATGACAACTGTTGCTCGGTTTTATATTGATTCATGAAGCGGTTTATCACTACTATTGCTTGGTTTAATATTGATGCACAAAACTGATGTGGAGAATTCATCGACTATCTATTGCGTCAAGGTAACTATGAAGCAGTTAAACCATATCAAGGAGCATGGACGGATGTATAAACTCTTTAAACTCTTTAAACTCTTTAAACTCTTTAAATTGTCCATATGATGCAAACGTTTGGTAAAATGCCAGTCATTTGGTTGAATGACTTGGAGTGTGAAATATTTAAGATGACATCAATCAATCAATCAAATAATCGACTGGCAGGCAAAGAGGCCTCCGGCTTACAAAACGTTAATTACATTTGCTTAACGAGTTAGAGGTGGAATGTTTCACTCAGTACATGTGTGTAAAATATGTATATTGATAGTTTTCTATATTTCATACCAACTGCAGGTGTTTTAGAAGGCGATTAATCAGTAGATCGATTTATGGGATAGGTAAATTGTTATATCATTGTTAGGTTTACAGCAGAAATTGGTTTAACAATATGTTAAATCGAAAAATTAATGAAAGGAGGAACACTTCACAAGGCTTAGTTGAACACTGCTCCTAAAATACCAAACAAAACGCTGGACACAAAATCGTTCAATAAAATCAGGAGAATACAATGTACTGTTACACTCATACCCAAGGGAAGCCGTCCATGGAATTTTGCATTGCTATACAGTCTAAGATGAAAGGGAGAATTGTTTGATTTACCAAAAACATTTGAAAACAAATTGTTAAATGTTTAAGAATAAACCGAAATGGAAAATTAAGTAATAATTGAAGTTTATTGGTAAATAAAGAAAAATAAACCTCCATACGTAGAAATAGTCAAATTGCTTCATGTATGTACTGCATATTGCAAAAGCGAATACAGTGAAGAATGAAGCGTTTGTTTCATTAATTATACGTTGAAAGCATTCATTATATATAGTATATGAGCAATACCCATGCCTGAAATGCTTATGGGTGAAAAGGGATCTCTATTTAAGTAATCAATAAACTCTCAACAAATGTTTTTAAAGAAAATTCAAAACTAGCTTTTAAGACACCAATCATCGGCTTTCATCCGCCATCTTGAAATTTTAATATTGCGAGAAAACAAATGTGCTGTATTATGTTTATTCATTAGCAATATTACAGAAATAACTACTTGATTGATAGAAAAGGAGCATATATTTACATAATTTCATAATAATTTTTTTGTCGTAGTAATGCATATCACGATCGTAACTTCGATGATTGGCGATTCACGATGTTTTTAATTTTTGAGCGATAGGCCTACACTTTATTTTTTGTCAAATTATGAAATCTTGAACAACTGAAATGCTCACCTCACAAGCATATTTGAAAATAAGATTGAAATTATAATGTAAAAATCATATATAATTGTAAACAGGAAAGTCCTCCTGAGTTTCGTTTCCACAAAAAATACCCCGCTCGAATGATCCCTTTAAGTATTGTGTTTCGGTAGCTTACACGAAATCCATTTACATTGGTGTGTCATTTCTAATCTTGTTAAGATTCGAAACCCTTAAAAGTCCCACTGTAAAACAATCACAGAAGCTGTGTTTATCCTATCGTATCAGATATGTAAAGCAAACACCATTTAAGCATTCGTGGGAAGATATACTACGATAAATTCCTCCTAAGCAAAGTGCATCTATCAAGTTGCTATGTGGAGACAGAGCGAGATGAAAAATAGCTCTCTTAGTTGTTGTTTTTTTTTAAATTTTCTTGAAAATTTTATTAGTTACATGATAAAGCGACGATGTAAATGTGTGTACTTCCTTGTCTTAACGTGAATATTTTCATATCAAATAATATATCATGATTTTTGTCATTCTGCACAGAATTAATTAAAGTTGAAATCTAGACTTCATGCCAGCCCCTTAAACATTTTCCGCTTCGATTTAAAATAGTAATTTTCCGCGATTCTTTACGCGACAATAATAAACATTAATGATTAAAAAAGGCGTTCATGAAAGTGTTTCATATTTACCACAGGGTACAACTCTATATAATACTGAGCTAGTTTGTCCCTTTATCCCTGACTAACCGCCAGGTACAAGAAGACCGCCTCTGGTCAGACTCAGAAGGTTCAAAGAGCCAGCCAGACCACTTTACACGTTCAGGTACATGGCTTTACACGTGCATTGCTCGCTGGTGAAAAACACGAGTTATCAGTCGGTATCATCTGAACAGGTCATTGTTTACCACACCATTGTGAGATAGAGATATGATAACATATGGCTTTTTGTGTAGTGTAATGGTAAAAACAATAACATGACCCTATAGAACATGCTGCTAAGACAATCTGGTGACATTTAAACAAAAATCATGTTTTATTATGGAAACATTTATCCAACCTTATTATTCTTTTATATATATATATTTTATTTTTTTTGACTCTCCTTTTCTCAGTAAAGGGACAATTAATGTGTGTAAAGTACTTAATGTGCTCGAAGTATGATTATGTAGTGAATAATAACCCGGTGCCGAGGTATTATAGAAAAGTAACTCACGAGGGCCTAGCCCGAGCTGAGTTTATTGCCATAACCCGAGGCCTATCATTTGGCTTACACTCCGCGGATTATTCCTTCAACGTTTGAAACGTTTAAGTTACGCTTTGCAGGTTGAATGTGGCCTTACCATGCTTTACATAACGGCTACCTTTAATACAATCCTGATTAACGTTTTACAAATATAACCTTAATTCCTTACACCTAAAACTATTTCATTTCAATATAGATACATATGTATATATATATATCTTGGGAAACATAAAGGTACAGACATGACATAATAAAATGTACATCAATTGGCTTGGATCCTTGTTATTTCCCGTGATAAAGGAGCTGCTTGTCTACTGCTTGTCCCTGTTCGAATCCCATTTTCGTTGCTGATAATTCTTACCTTTCTTGTTTGATAAAAATACAATTTTACGGGTCCGATTGTTTGCGTGTATTTACAATTCCATACGCAGATGGTAGAACGGCATATAAGCTTCAATAAGTAAAAGGTGATAACTTCCCTCAGGGGTGTAAAGAACACACACTTAAAGGAAGGTAGTGTCGAGTTAAACCCTATTGGAAAGAGAAGAGATATATCAACCCAAGGGGTGTTAGGTCGAAGATAGTGTATCCATTGCATGCCGATTTATACTTTTAAAATTTAGTCTTAAAATAAAAGCAAATTCAGGCATGAAGAAGATCGAGCCTGGACGATGAAAATTACAATCACATCAGTCAATGTCATCGAATACAACGATACGATCCAATGATCTTCCTTTTCTTCAAGAAAACATCTTCATCCCTTGTTATACTCGCAAGCAGTCACTCCTTAACAAAGAATTGAGACATTTTAGACACATTACAAATCAGGTGTACTGTTTACAGATTTACATTGTTGATTTATATGGTCCTGTTGGTTCGAGTCTTTGAACAGAGAAGTAGCTTGGCCATGTTGATATACTTTCCTCCAACAGACACGTTCACGCAAGTTTAGATGACATTTAAACACAATTACACCAGCATTCCTTACACTGTGTATCCATCCTCTATAGATTGCTGTGTTTAGACTCCAGTACAAGACTGGCTGTAAGAACAATGGCAGGCTCCGGATCTAAAGGTGATGGTTATTTACCGGGTGTCGTGTTGACGACTCGAGCTAGTTCCCATGTAAGAAGTGTTTACGGCTCAGTTCCCACTGCAGGCAGCATCTGTTGCTGGTGGTAGGCAAGGGAGCTGAGAAAACACGTGTCCAGCAGACCCTGGTCTCGCTACAGATGGTTTGCTTTGATGAAGTTCCTCAGAGACGGGGATAGACTCTGTTTGTTTGCTCTACTAGATCCATTTTCTCTCTCTTTCACTCCTCTTGTCTCCACACTAACACCCGAGATGGAAGTATCCTGCTTGTTGCTTCTACCTGGTCAGGTGTTCCCTTGCTACCTGTTCCACCTGTTGTCCTGTATCAGGCCCGGGGAACATTCCAGGAATTTGTATCGTAGCCAATTCTTACCTGTCGACCGGTCTTCAAGTGTTGTGTGTTTGTGAAGTACATCTGATGTGAATTGTTTCCTGTACGATAAGAAAGTAGGGTTGTGTTACTGATCAAATACTTTGGCATTTGGATCACACTGGTAATGGAATGAAGAAGATTTACGAGATAGCCCGGGCAGGAGATCTTTGACACTGATATATTTTGTTATACTGGAATTTACTGATATAAGAGATATACGTGCGTGAGCAATCCATACATTTTTCTAATGTTAATACTGAAAATGATTTACGCATGTAAAATACCACCGTTTCTGAAAGTAAATGTTATTTGCTCATGTGAATGGTTTAACATAGTACAAATATCTGCTCATTGTAACACATATAAGGTAAAGATCATTAAAGGGAGAGAACAGCAGATTGAACAATATTTGTTTAAATTCAAGGTTAAACTTTACGAATTGATAACCTTCGCTAAAGAAAAAATATTTAAAGGTTTATCAACACTTTAGAGATGGGAGAAAACATGAACTCATAAAAGATTTCCCAATCTGCATGTTTAACGTCATATACTAAACATGTCTTCCACTTCGCAAATTCAATTGTGCAACGAGGTCAGAAGAAAGGATTATATTTGAATATTTGAATAAACAAACGGAACACGGAGACAGATACGTTTCAATGTAGGTATTGCACAACACCGACTATTTCACAGGTGACAGCAGTGGTGTTTGTTTGAGCCGAAACATGCTTCTTGAGGACTAGTCCATCTTATCATATTCGAAATAGCGAGCTACTCGTCCTTTGGTGTCTTTGGTTTAATCTCACTAAGGACTTCACCACCCTAGCTCAGCTCAAGAGATCTCGTCGTCTACCGACATGTTGTGCTTCATGAATCATCACCTATAGTCCCCTGGTTTCAAAGGGTCCATCGCGGAATGCATACAGCGGTGTTGCAGGTTGTCCTCCAGCATTAAAGTAACGGTTGAGAATAAGGTGTTGAAAAAGCGGCAGGTTATGTCGTTCAGTCACAAATAAAGGATATAAATTATCAATAAATGATAGCTGGAATTGTATGGCCATTATTACGGTCAGTGTATCCATTAAAGCCTGTTTTATGTTTACATTCATTAGGTTCGCTGTGAATTAATGAATGAGGGTTACTTCATTTAGGCTGCTGTGAATTTCACCGATAATGCTTATTGTCATTCATTCGACACCTGCTATATTTGTATTGTGGTCCATTTTTTATTTAGAAGCATTGCACATCAAACGCATCTTTCCACAAGAGGGAATTGTGCATGGTTTGTGGGTACATTTAGCCAGCAGTTGTCAAACAGGGCACAAACAGTGATGTATCTCTTAATCATGTTTAATTGTGTCGTGGGCCAGGTATTCTTTTATCTGCCACTGTTATGGGAGGAGGGAGTCGAGATGAGAGTGGTTCCCCTCGTTATGCACTCAGTCTGTGCGCTCCAGCCGTCTCACAATGCTAATGCTGTTTATCTAAGATTAACGTTAGACTTCAGTCGACCACAAATTACAGTCATTTTCAGTCCCAAGCACATTTTCCACAAGTATAGCGAGTCACGTGACACAGATACCGGCCTGCTGGGGGAGGGAGCAACCAAACAGCCAAGGAAGAAGGTTGTTTGGTGTGAACTTTTTAACCTTGTATTAAAAGGATGTCTGATACACCAACTTATGACAGAGCAACCAAGGTTTCCCGTTATGATTGTTTTTAGTCTAACAAAACGTGTTCCTTAAGACACATCAACAGCTTTTATGAATCAAATTATTCAATGCATACTCATTGTCTTTTAATTATTTGAAAATTGAAAAAATATTTTTTATTGGGGGGGGCGAACCGGAATGTTCAAATTAAGTGGCTTTGACTATTAAAACTGAGGAATATGGTCAGGTCGCTCCTGTTGCTTCCTTCTTTCAAGTGAGAGAAACCTTGAAAACTTCCCACCAAGCAGGAATATCTTTAGAATTGCACACAGAGGACAGCGTGAATTGTCGTCCTCAGAGTCACAGTATTTGAGGACAGTTTCTGCCTATCAAGACAATGCTTGTCAATGGCTATTTGCGTCTTGCAAAGGTGCAACTTCTTTTAAATGGCAATATATCGGAAGTACACAAGGGCCTTATTTATTTAAAGAATTCACCTTTTTCTACAAAATGTTTTGTCCCTTTTGGTGATGCTTGACTTTATAAAAATAAGATGTGACTTTGAGATACAAGTCTGTGCGTGCTTAGTTTCGGTCTGGGTAGATCTACGTGACTAAATGAGCAAGTTTGAAAACCTTTACACTTGATGAGTTGTTTTTACATAGCAATACTTTCATATTCGTTTTCAGAATACAGTAGAACACGGATATAGCGAACAAATGTTCAAGTCCCGTCCCTATATGATGTCATTAAAATTATATGCGTATAGCGAACACCGGATAAAGCGAACTAAATTCTTTGGTCCCTTGGAGTTCGTTATATCCGTGTTCTACTGAATTAGTATTTAATATATAGTAATAATATTTAGTTAAGTTGTTTGTATTTTATAATGGTTTCTCATCAATATCCACCCTTCATCTTTTAAAGTGTACCAAATAGTATGATCTTAACTCACTTTCATAATTTATTGTATACATTTGTAATTATTTTATATCCGTTCCCAGAGGTTACAGAATCTAAATGCACTCGGCATTAAAACACATATAATTTGACATTGAGACAATGTACATGTCAGAAAAGGGAACATAACTTTATTTCAATACATACAAACAGTGCTGGTGTATTTAAATAGAAATAACTTATTGAATACTGGAGTGAGTGACGACCATTTATTACAAATTTTTCTTTATTTCTTTAAAAATTAAACGTTCAACAAAAATAAGTGTCTGAACTGTTTTTTTGTAGTTATTAAGTTTTGTTATTGACTTTTATATATCACATAAATGTATATATTTTTGGCACAGAAAATGATAAATACAATATTTTTTTGTAATGTAAATCAAGTATTTCGAAACCTTAATCTTCTGTGGAAGCTTTATGGAAGCGTGACTTTAATAAACAACATGTTTATGTAACACTCCCGCTCAGGAACGAGTATATTAGTTGATCAATGACCATCCCACATACATTTGATGAATGAAATATTTACAAGACTTTTTCTTGAGCTTGAAAATATGAATGAGTTATTCATAATGATTACTTAACGTCCATTTGTCGCCATCTATAAACCATACATCGGCGTGTGGTAGTTTACATGCAGGTTGTACGCTTTGGGCTACTACCGCAGTTAGCCATTGGCGGCTCGTAACGCTTTAATGATGCGTAATGGCTGTTCTCTGAAAGGGTAGAGTTGTAACAGATTTACGATGGGAATGTTTGCAGTGGTTCAGTAGCACTTAATTGCACCACAGAGAGACGGGTGCGCTATCTCGGTGCGTGATCTGCTAAACCAACACTCCCAGATGGCGCTGTTTGTCCACTGGCGACTCCCACCCGGGGGTGTGTGAATGATTGGGTCTCGGCGCCTTCAGTCGGGTACAGAGACTCGAGTAATCAATAACATTATTAGCGGTATGCTTGCCTTCTATCGTGTTACAAGCATTAATGGGGCTTGTTGTCATTTGTCATCATACCTGTGTACCGTGTATTGATGATCACATCAGTCAGTAACCTTATATACTGTCGTGGATAAATAACGCTACACCCATGAGCGATTGATTTGTGGTAATCTAATGTTCGTTTGATGGATTAGCAACAGGCAGGCGTTAATGGAGTGAAGTTCTGAGGGTTTAGTATTGAATATTGATAGGTATTGGGTGTATGGTGCACAGTCTTGATTCCGGTTTGAAAGTGTCGAGTCTATGACAGTCTCTGCAGCCTCCTGAATACAACATAAAATGGTATCGGACTGAATGAATCTGATAACACAGATGCCGCCTAATGCCCCTATTTCACTACGAGAGGAATTCTCACGAATCGCCACGAATAGGTGATTGTAAAAATTCGTGAATAATGTTGAATATTCGGCAACATTCGTGAACTGCATTTTCACTTGTACGAAACGTTTACGAAAATTCGTAGCTTTTAATGCTAAAACACTATGAAACCAATACGAATTGCTTCCGAATTATGTACGAATTGTACGATATAACTACGAAACAACTACGAATATACTACGAATTTTCACGAATATGATACGATATTCGTAAATGTTTCGTCCTTATTTCGGGACATTTGTAATTGTTTCGTAGATGATTCGTAAATAATTCGGGGAGAGACCATCAAATATATCGACCACGAATTTCCAAGAACTCGTTACGAATTTGTTACGAATGACCCGAATTAATTACGAATAGTTTACGAGACAACTACGATAACAAAGTTCGTAGTTGATTCGGGAAAATCTTTTGACAAACAAAAAAATTTTCACGAATGCCACGAATTGTAAGAATATTGCCGAATCAATCACGAATTCATTACGAATCACAAGAATAAATCACGAATTGTCTACGAATGTTCACGAATGTGAAATATTTCTCTATCGGGGCGATTCGTGAGACTTCCTCTCGTAGTGAAATAGGGGCATAAGAAACTCTTCAAGTTCAGACCAGAAAAAAACCATTGGACATTCACGATATACAGGAACAACTGATTCGGGTTCTTGATGCCTCTACTGTAATTACTACTCTCAGTCAAAATCATTTTAAACTACTCAAATTTGGTGAATATAAAACGATGCAAAAGTTTAAAGTGAAATTCTTGAAATTGATATCCTTGCAGCATTGTCTTGGAATTGTATCTTCCAACGGGTGAGATCCGTAATGGACCTTTGTTACACATATAGGGCAGGTGGTCGCTTCATCGTTGATATTCCGAGAATACTTAGCAGTCGGTTAATCCATTGTATCAATAAGGTATTAATGTTCAGATCATAAATACAAATTGGGCTAGATTCATCTATAACAGTTTTCAACTGTTTAGGAAGGTTACCGACAACACGATAATTGTCTAAATATATATGTACCCTTCAAATAGAATTTAGTGAGGCAGGAGACGTATCTCTTCACATAAATCTCCAATGTCATGTACTCCTTTTCGGAACCATTCATCAAAAATGAAAGTTTGGTCTATACAGTTTCGATTAACCCAAATTTGGTCGACAAAAAAAGCGTGAGCGAATGTAGCATATAGTTGATAATACATGTATTTACTATTTACTCCAAGTGTATCAGATGCTGTCAATGAGGGTTACAAGTTTTACAAATTTCGAATGTAAGACGAAACAGGACACCGAAATTAAAAGAAGAAGTTATCGAAATAATTATTGTTTTGTAATTTTATTCATACTTTTTAGTATGCTAAGCTTAAGAGCAGGAAAAAAATGATTTAATATCTACCATCACCAATTAACCTTTCTCATAGCACCTTGCCATTTCATCCTTTTGACTTCATCGCAGTCTGGTTAAAATCGGTCTAGTTCCGAGGAATAAGTATTCAAAATAATAACTCTACGGAGATATGAAATCATCTTCCTATACAAATAACAAGTTCAATTCTCGATAGACTTAATATCTTTTAACTTTTATTCCTCGGGACTAGGCCGATTTTAATCAGACTAACCTTATCGGGTTTAAAGTTACAAGAAAAGTGAAAGAAGAGGACTTTAACTCATCAATAAATTCTTTAGTTGGATGAGGTAGTTCACAGGTTATGTATAAAAATATGGGCACAAGTATAGAAGTGTTTTCCTACCTCATGTAAGAATCTCGACCTCTGATTGGTCCTCTGATTGGATAAATACTGATATTACCCTCTTGAGCGGGGCGATAAATTATTTGACATGTTCACATTCAAAACCAAAGGTCAATGTCACGGGTAGTAAAATCACTAAAAACTCTTTGTAAACACCATAACACAAAATTTGTTGTGCTTTGAAGCTCTAATTTGGTAAATAATATATTTGGTGAAGTACAAATTTTGAAAAGATTCCCGCAACAATACCTCAAAAGTGAAGGTCACAGCAAGGCCTTGAATTAAGCATTGTATATAATCTTTACAAAATTGTTATTCTATACGAAACGTCATCATCGATTGTTGACCTTCAAAGCAAAATTCAAACGTCGTTTCAGAAATTTGCATCGAAGCTTTTCCATAAATAGGAAGGTTTGGTTTGGATAGAGTCGAACACGTCACACTGAAGCGTCTTTGAGTCATGCAACCGGAAACAAGATTACAAAGCTTTATACTCGCAGTTGAATCTCTTTATTGCATGACAGTTATCAAACTTTTCGACCTAGCACAAGCACCAAGGGTCACGAGACGTTTTTGCAAATGCGTTGAACTTGCTCAATAAAAGTTTTTAAGCATAATAGTATAGGTTTCAACTATGTCATTGAGAATTCAACTGATAGCATTCATATTAAAAAGTTTTCGATATTTCATTTCAAAAATGGAAAAGTTTCTTTCGGACGTCGGTTTATTTGGGGTCACTGTTTTTTTTTCATATTTGGCATCAGTGTTTATTCCATATTTTGGATATTGAAATGTCAATCCTCGGGATCTTTAACTGTTATTCGTTTTCTTGGAATCTTTGTTGTTGTCTCTGAAATTTGAATCCTTTGAAACTCTTTAAATTAACCCTTGAGATATAGATATCAGATGTTTGAAATGACTTTCCGGATAAACACCGATGTATAATTTTATGCTTGTAATGACTGACTCTGTTATGTTGGCAGTACCTAGAGATGCGCTTCAACTACAGCGTGCGTGTGCTGGGATGTCTCGTCTTCACCCTGCAGATGGTGAGTCGGACGTTGCTTCTTATCTTAACTTCCGGTCCGTACTTGTCACGGCGACTTATTGTGTGTGGATGTATGATCTTATGAAAAAATAGGAACGTTATTACGACATACCTTGTTTACTCTCTGATGATACAATAAACGGCGTAAGCATTACCAACATCACTTCGTTTTCTAAGACAGACCTTGTTATATGACGTTAATCTTTATGGAATGAGTGTCGTCTGGGTGATATCATATGCAATTAACAAGATCTATTGGTCAGATGTTAAAACATTCAGTGAAACTCGCTTCTTCCTGGCAGTCATTCACATTACTGTTTCATTCGCCATGTTGAACAAGACTGACCCGAAACAGAAGCACTCCGCGCTGTAATCCACTATATATATACAGACACATATGGTCTACAAAGCTCGCAATGCACTGCTGATAAACAGTGCGGAGGTAGCGCGTCGTTTTTTACCTGCTAGGTGATGTTACTGCAAGGTTACCTGGCGCGTGGCTTAATTAACACCTGTGCCATGACCCATTTACACATATTTCAATTTAGTTGGATCCCTCCAGCTTTTTCTAGACCTAACCTAACTCATGTTGAAACCTTATGGATGGCCAAGTTCTTGTTTATGTCTAATAGTGATGTCATTTCCTATACCTTTTGTCAAGCAGATGATACGGCATTGATAAATGTAGATGTTATGACATTACCTGAACACGAACATTATAAGGTTATATACTATAAATGTACAAGACGTAGACTGTCAATGATGAAGCACGGGAAGTAAGAAACATGAAGGGTAGTGACAAGAGTAAAGGCAGCAGACTAAATCAAACCCTAGTAGTACAGAGATTGCGAAAGTGCTTATTCGATTAACAAATATTTCTTAAACATCAGTATTTGTCGTACATACGATTAACAGGTCTTTCATAAACATCAGTATTTGTCGTACATACGATTAACAAATATTTCTTAAACATCAGTATTTGTCGTACATACGATTAACAAATATTTCTTAAACATCATTATTTGTCGTACATACGATTAACAAATATTTCTTAAACATCAGTATTTGTCGTACATACGATTAACACGTATTTCATAAACATCAGTATTTGTCGTACATACGATTAACAAATATTTCATAAACATCAATATTTGTCTGAAACATAGCATGGACAGTTAGTTTTGCTTTTTATATATTGTATTTATATATTAATCAACCTCTACATATTGTATATTTGTATATACCTGTACATGTTCTTTGTCTCTGCAGGTGGTGTATATGGCGGTCGTCTTCTATGCTCCTGCTCTTGTCTTCAGTCAAGGTGAGTTTAATATTTATTTAACTTTACTTTGTCATACAACTATTGTACTAAGTACTCTGTAACTTATCTCACTTGATGAAAACAATCACAATCAAATGGCATCATGATACCGAACCAAAGTGACTAGCCTACCTCATTTAAGAATGTCGATCTCTGATTGGACCCTGGATAAGTACCCCGCCATAAAAAAGCATTAAAACGCGTGCAGATTAATTGTCTTACAACGTACAATGTATGTTATCTCGAACACATCAAGGTTACTTTTGATCCAACGATAATTAGCTTTGAACAAACTAAAGTCAAAGCGCTTACGCAGTTTTTCTTACTCTTTGTATTTTCCTATAATATGCGTTTTGTTAAAACAATCGGTAAGATAAATTCGTTATACCATTAAGTCTCGGGTTTTTTGGGATATATCAACCTCTCGCTTAGTGTTATGCAACTCGCCTTCGGTTCGTCGCATAACACCAAGCGAGAGGCTGATATACCAAATAACCCCCGCGTCTGAATGGTATAACGGTCCCCTTCGTCTTTACGATATTTGATAGAGGCGTTTAGTTCATAAAATGGTTGCTCCCATCCGAACCCCTAGTTACGTTTTGCTATTCATGATAGAAAGAATGATAATACGAGTTAGGAAAAAGCAGCACAACCTTCGATTCGGAATTGTTTTCTCACATCTCGTATAATGTTCTCATGGTATTTTGAAAGTTAAAACATGGGCTCTAAGAGCGACAAGTACATCAAACCATTGTTCAATATTTACTGTTCCCCGCTTTTTTGCCTCGTCTGGGTCAACGTGCTGACAGTTGTTGCGTCTACAAGGAGCCGCGGTAATGCTCGTAGTCAAAGCAGTCGTATAGTGTTGTACAACAACATGCTGTTTAGATTCCACGATTCAGTATTTACAATGGAATATCTACCTTGAAGAATACACTGATGAAGATGAGAATGGTGCGTATTATAACGCTTAACGTTCCTTTGTAGGGGATTCTATCATTCACCATCAATTTCAAAACATTATACGCGTCAGTTTTTCTAATATGAAAATTGATGACAAGATCCTATATTTTCAATACTGTTGAAAGGGTAACTTGTGCCGTGAATGAAGCGTTTAAATAAACACATTATCTGCCGCCGTGTGGCGAACACCTTACATGTATATATAGTCAGGTAGATCAGTTTAACACATCACAAAATAAAGTTTCCAATTTACAAGAGAAGGTTTTAGCATGGCGTTGATGAAGTCAACATTGTAACTGTGCCTGCCGAGGGTGTATTATCCTGCCGAGATTGAAGACACACCATGTCCAGATGTGGCAGACATAGATCAGAGGACTGATGCTCCAGACCACCGCTATATTAGTGATACACAGTTATCAACACGCGCACTGCTCCTCCCACGTGGAGACCCAGGCCCGTTACCCCCGACCCCACCTCCCTACCCCCGACTGATTGTAGAGTATGACGTTACAGAGTGGAATGGTTCCGGGACATGCAGACGAGATGGGCGTGAATTATGAAGGATAACAGCAGACTGCAGGTGTTGATATAACAGCCTGTTGATTAACTGGTTCTCGGGAAAATGAAGTACATACTTAACACTCGCGTTATCAACGTTCAAGTCGTTGTGCTTCGAAATATGCTTCTGTACATCACGTCTTATCAGAGGTATATGACCAACATGTCAATTGTGCTTGAAATAGACCATATAATCTCTTTATTTTAGTAGACAGCAAATTAATATATATGGTATTCAAAACATTATCGAGAATGATTAATCCATTTCCGCCTACTACGTATTTATGAAGCGCTGACATGTATAGATATCTTAACGAGTGAAAGAGAGTAAAACACACACGCCATTCACGAGTAACATAAATAGGGCACCACGCCGAAATTGTGAATATTTTATATATTAATCATCAAACTTCACAAATTAAGATATCAGAATGTCTCATATGTTTGATCCCTGATTCTTCATGTGTTGTCGACAGAAACTAAATAATGACCACTGTGATATGTGTTATTAAAAAATGTCGAGTTTATTTTCTCAAACTTTTGTTAATTTGTTAGAGCAGATGAACATTATTTTTTTGCCTAAGTATACAAATCTGCATTGGCGAAAATCAAAAGGGATTTGAGGTTTATTTGAACTCATTTCTCAATTCTACATCGAGCTATTAATCCTAATTTAAGTGCTGCCGAAAATGCTAGCAAATGCTTTTTGTAGTTGATTTGATTTGACTGAAAATCAAACGATAGTTTCTACCTTTCTAAAAACTTATATTTGTGATTATAGAAATGTTTTGGTTTTTACAGGAGCACTTGTGGGAAAACAGCTGTTTGAAATATTTTCTGACTTAAGATTTATGCATTTATTTAAAGCGCAACTCCCGGGTGATTTTGCTCCAACTTTTTTCATATATCTTCACAATGCTTAGCATGTACATTTCGAAGACGTAAAAATCGCATTGATAAGGTATAAGCGATCAATTCAATACACCTCTTTGCCATCACAATCAAGTATATTTCATTAAAATCGTAAAAGAAGGCGAAAAACTGTACTGTTTACGTTGCTTTTTGACGTGTCGGCCATTTTGTTTTACGGAAAAGACCGGAAAAATCTCGATTGTTGCCGATGGAATGTGTGACGTCAACTGTGGAAAACACGGCTCGCAAAATGGCGTCTGTCGTATTATTAGCACTGACAGACAAATAAACACCGAGGGTTGTAGCGGCCATACAACTTGACAAATCCATGTAAAAACTTGCAAAATGTCTGAAAATAACTCTCTGAAGCAATAGTTGAAAGGAATAACCCCAACATTGACCATAAAATTTTATAACTATCTATTAACCAACCCGGAAATGAATCCCTTCAATGGAATCGTACAGCGAAACAATGCGATTTTCACTTCAAATAAATCTAGGAAAACATCGTTTTTTTAAAAATATAAACAATTTCTAATGTATGTGGGTTTGTTTATCAGTGAAATTGCGTCTTTTGTTTCTGTCTTTTGTAGTTTGATTTTGCAAAATACAGCTCGATACCAAAGTCCGGGTTAGAAGGACTACTTCATCAGAACACCGACAGGAAATACCAAATTATAAGAAATGTTTTGGTTTTTTTTACATTGTACGTATAAATAAAGAAAAGTTATCAAAACAATATGTTATGAATTGCATTGCAATGTCGTAACAGGTGGACGTGAAACCGTCCAGAATATCCTTCAATAATTGTACAATTTCACTAAATATCTATAAATATCATAATACTTACCGATCATGTTACGATATATGCGAAGTCTTTATATAATATATTATCAAAATAAAATTTAGATTGATTATATCTGCATTTTATAAGTGTTTTTATCAGTAATTGATATTAAATATCAACGATTTCAGTCAATAATACTGTAGTTCAGAGTTTTGAAATTAAAAATAGTTCTGAAATTTTTCTCTATGTTAATAAGATGCTACTCTCCTGTAAGCTGGGAAATATACAACACAAATTATTCAGATTTGTTTATTAAATGAATTTCAATATTATTATAGAATTATTACAATATTAGAATTATATATTAATATCAACATTTTGCAAAAAATAAATTCGAAATTCCTCCGCAAAAAGTTTTGATTATGAATACACAAAATGTTTTTGCATGGAGGTAAATAATTAACAATAACTATTTTATTTATTATAAAATATTAAATTTAAATATGTTGGCGCCTTCTTATAGCTAAACTTCTGGGGATATGCACATAGCATTCACATTTTTTTTAAATTTCCATTTGATTTCATTGCTGTTTTTCTAATTGTGGATTCTATTGAGCATTGCCTGTAAAAATAATATTAAAAATCGTTCTGGATACTGAATTAATACATGCACATACACTAGATATTAATAGAATAAAATTATTCCTTATATTCTGTAATTCAATTAATATTTTGATCATTGTTTCAGACCTCTTGGTAAAAACATATATTTGTTAATAAATTAAATGTTTTTGAATTTCACATAAACAAGAAAATTGACTGATGAAATGAAGATATTTTGTATATCAAATTAATACTTTTAATGATAATTTTTGGGGGGATATCATGAAGCTCTAAGTCTTCCAGTCTAAGTGACTAACTCAATCTAAGTACAGTTTTTTATATTAAATATTTATTGATAGGTGACAAAGGGGATCCTGAAGTTTGTATGTTTGGTATCAAAGTGTCAATATTTATTTTTTAGAACAATTGTGCAACAAATGCTTTTGACTTGTCTGCTGCAGATTGATTGTTTGATAGGAAAACTTTATAACAGATTATTGATAATGATAGTTATTTTAAAAAATTTACTTTTTTATTTTGTTGTTGAATAGTTTACAAACTTAACTGTTAAATTCCTAAAGTAGTCTGCAATTAATACTAAAAAATCAAACAAGCCTTTTCATTTGTACATGTATCAATAACTGTATATGATAATTATAATTTATAAATAACTGAAATCTTATTTTCTTGTTACAGTCAATTTCAAATCTTTTTGAGGAAAAGTCAAATAACTTTGCCAATTATCATATGTGTATTTATCTGTATTTGTACAATGTTGTCTTTCCTGTTTAGGTGACATAATTTTTGGGGGGATATCAGAGTACAGAAATAAATAAATAAATGTTTTCCAGAAAAGCCACTCCAAATACATGTATTTATACCTGTCATTATTACTTTGAGTGATTGCTCAAGAAAATATGATATATGTTAGTTTGAAATATAGAAAATAAATGTGCTGTTCATTCAAATAACAAACAATTTTTAATATGGAACATGAAATATTTTTTTATGTTATATGAATTTTTAAAAGAAAATAGTTGAGTAAAAACCCCATATGCATTGATTTTTTTTTAGTTTCATTTATATTTAACAAATGCCTCATATTTGTTTATCATGTAAAAATTCATATAAACATAACTAAAACATATACATCATCATTATCCCAGAAATCACTGGATAAATATAAATTTTGTTCAGTCACATTTATTTCCAAATGAATATTTCCATTTTATGTTTCACATTCTTCCAATAAACAATAATATATGTATTTATGAAAATTGAAACGAAGACAATATTACTCCATTCATTGTTTGCATGGGCTTCAAAGTAAGTAAATAGTAAAATTTATTTTTAGTGAGTGATGCCAGATCACGATTTTGAAATTGGACAACAAAATTTAAATTCGATAAATCATATTTACAACGTATATTGTCGTACACTGATGTAAATGGGACGTCTATATGCCGTTTATCAAGAAATGCATGCGGCGAAAACAAACCAAAGGCGACATACTGCAAATACGGAGAGCCACGGGCAGGTGATGTTTTTTTTTTCAAGGCTAAATATTGAAACATTTTCACACACGCAAAAGGAAGTTTTATACGAAGAAGGAAAATGAAAGATTCCATACACAAACAGATGATAACATATAAGGAAAAACGACACAACGACTAACTCACCAGAGTCAAACAGTGAAAACCGCAGCACTGCCAGCAGATTTTCCGAGTATGACATTGTCAATATATCGGATAATAGTTTCCATAAAATTTGCCAAAATAATCATATAGCTTTTCCTCCACTTAGGATATCCTTTCATACAGCAGACATTAAAATGTAATCACTAAAACTTTGTTTGATGGGCCAATAACGACAAGAACGTGATCACTGAAATAAAACGTGGTGTTGTTTACGTTAGTAATGGCGGCCACGTCACTCTTGTTTTCCACAGTTGACGTAACTTCCGGTAAAATCTACGGAACAACACGATCGAAGCAGGAAGCTTATAATTATTTTTGAAATCGCAATTAATCACTCTTTTGATTAGTTTAAAATTCCAATGACCTCACGTAAATTCATAATATGAACTATATATTATGAAAACATGATTATAAACGTACAGTTTGGCTTGGATAAATTAGTCTAAATTATCCGGGAGCTACGCTTTAAGCGAAAACAACTACAGGTTAGGTTGTTGTCATCTTCCTACGGAAAGCCTAAAAACCCAGTTTCCGAACTATCAGCCTTGCTGTCGACCCTCGAGTTTTCTGTGCTTTCTCTCTAGCTAACTAGTCCAATCAGAAAGTAACTGGATGTTGCTAGCAATCGCCTGTAGGAGCGCTGATATCAGCACAGAAAATTCAAGGATCGACAGCAAGGCATAAAATAACAGTTCGGAAACTGACGTTTTAGGCTTTGCGTAGGAAGATGGTACTTGTCGGACATGTTGATATTTGTCATTACCTTTCTCATATAAATTCAACATGAGGTCGGAAAAGCATTTTTCTAGCTTTTTCGGTAGTACTTTGGACTTCATTTCCTCTCGTGTTTCAGTGAGCGGACTGCCCCTGTGGGTTTCTCTCCTGGTGACTGGAGTCGTGTGTACGGTCTACACTACACTGGTATGTAGATTTAGGCTTTATTAATGTTACCATGGAGTTTGACTGAAAATTTTGCTTTTACTAATGAAACAAACATCTTATCAAATCTAATCTTACCGTTTTTCACCTAACGCAAAAGACTTCTGAATATTATACTCACAAATGGCCTCTGGTGACAATTACGTACTGTAATATCGAATATGGTATCGACCTGATGAAGGTGTACGCCTATATCATGAGACATCGTGCTCTGCCAAGGCGTTCTCAAGTTTAATGGTACAAAATTCTTACAAATGTTCATCTTTGAGGATGTGGTATGATTTCTTGTGTATAAAATTATTAAAAACAATATTACGTCGCGGGAGTTTTGAATGTCGTAATGGACTTTCAGGGTAAGATCTTTACAAATATGTTTTCTTCATCAGAGCGTTTGAATGCGTTAGTGAGGTTTACGAATTGTCTTTTGCACATGTCTAACGTTTTTCACAAGATAAGTCTGGAAGGACTTAAAGAGGGACTGAAATGCTATATGGCAACTTTCGGGATTCATGAAATAGTGATAACAATTTCACATGGACTCAACTTTAAATTTCTGAAATCGACCTAGAAACGGCTTAATTAAACAAGAAGCATTAATCGTGCAGGGTGGTCTGAAGGCAGTGGTGTGGACGGACGTGTTCCAGATGTTCGTGGTCATCTCTGGTCTGCTGGCCTTGGTCATCCAGGGGACGATAGATGTGGGCGGGGTCTCCAGCGTGTGGGAGAAGGCTATGGACGGCAAGCGATTGGACGACGTGTTCGAGTAAGCCAATCTCATTAAATTAGAGCAATTTTGCATTTATCTTGATGAGCTAAAGGGGCACAATGTTAATAATTCAAATAAGATAAAACTAACTCAAACGTTACAAGGATAAGTTTGTATGTGAAGTTGTCTTCTGTATGACTTTTATATTGTGTTTCATTTTCCATTTTGATATTTTTTTCATTTTCCATTTGGAACACGTTTGATACCGATACCATAAATTCCTAGCAGTAATGGCCACAGTCTTGTCTTGCCTTCTTTGGGTAAACCTATCCTTTGAGTTCCTGAAAGGTGTAAATATATTATTCACGTAAAGTTCAACTTCTATGTCCTCATCTTTACGCCCTCCCCAGTTTCGACCCCGACCCACTGAAGAGACACACGGTGTGGACGCTGGTGATAGGTGGCTCGCTGACCACTCTGAGTGTGTACGCCATCAACCAGGCGCTAGTGCAGCGCTACCTGGCGGTCAGAGATCTCAAACATGCCCAGGGGTGAGTCGAACAGCCGCTTCTGTCGGTTTATGAAGTTCATTTGGTTAATGATTTGTGATATGTTTGTGTTTGATGCCGGAAAACAAAGGTAGATGACCTCCAAATAAATCACGTATTGTGAGATTTGAATTCAGTTCAGTCTACATTCAGATATGTAAAACAACTATAATATTTTTATAAGATATAATTTGCTTTCTAAATTATTTCAATTGATTGATACATATACAAACACGGCCTGTACATTTGAATCACAAGTACCAATCTGATGTACAAATGAAACGTCCTGATAGTCCGGCAAGAATCTCTGATGCGAGTTAGTTACAATACAGTTCCCAAGGCCGTTGTAGAGATTATATACACTATACGACGAGATAAAACAAGTCATTTGTATGTCATAAACATTATAGAAGAAGAGAACTTTCAAATTGCCAGTAACGAAGCTGAGTTCTTTATTCCGTCAGACGACACAATATGTATCAAGGTTCCTACAGTATCTTGTCCAGCAGACCTGACAACCTTCTGCTGACCTCCCCTGAACACTTGGTATCGTGTCCATCTCCCTCTCCCGTCACGGTTAATCCGGCTAGTTTACGTCTAATAACAAGTTAGCGTACCCAGCTGTCAGAACAACAATCAGAAGTAATGTTGCATTAAGATAAAGAGAGATCATCCACTACACGTAGTCTCCATCCTCACTGAGTCATATGCTGCACCGTCGTGGTTCCCTATCTACTGCCAGTCCTCCGTGCCGCTAATGGTTCCGAGTGTGTCTGGGGACCTTACTGGCAGAGCTAGACGATAATTAGGCATATGAACTTCATATCTTCAGCTTATGGGATGAAGTCATTTTATCAGGGAGAATAACAATAAGCAGTGGTAACGTTGTCAAAGATGATTGATTTTGGGTATGTGAAGCACGAAATCTTCTTCGTCTAATATTTATTCATTTATGACAATGACTTTGAATATTTTTTGATTAAACAACCATCCAAAGAAAATATCATATATGTATACATGTATCTAAATGAGATTTTTCCTATCATTATCTGAATGACATGTATTTATATAATCAAAATAGGAGACAGGAATCACATTTGGTAGTGAGACTTCATGACACGAAGTGATCTTGAGATCATGGATGATAGAGTATCTCACCTATAACGCCTGAATCTTTGTCACCTATACAACCTCATCCGTGTAAACCCAGCTTCACCTTATCTTAGCCCGATATGTGAAACATTGGAAACCCAACTTCACCTCATCTTGGCTCGATATGTGAAACATTGTAAATCCAACTCCACCTTCTCTTAGCTCGATATGTGAAACATTGTAAATCCAACTTCACCTCATCTTAGCTCGATATGTGAAACATTGTAAACCCAACTTCACCTCATCTTAGCTCGATATGTGAAACATTGTAAACCCAACTTCACCTCATCTTAGCTCGATATGTGAAACATTGTAAATCCAACTCCACCTTCTCTTAGCTCGATATGTGAAACATTGTAAATCCAACTTCACCTCATCTTAGCTCGATATGTGAAACATTGTAAATCCAACTCCACCTCATCTTAGTTCGATATGTGAAACATTGTAAATCCAACTCTACCTCATCTTAGTTCGATATGTGAAACATTGTAAATCCAACTCCCCCTTATCTTAGCTCGATATGTGAAACATTGTAAACCCAACTCTATCTCATCTTAGTTCGATATGTGAAACATTGTAAATCCAACTCCACCTTCTCTTAGCTAATTATGTGAAACAATGTAAACCCAACTCTACCTCATCTTAGCCCGATATGTGAAACATTGTAAATCCAACTTCACCTCATCTTAGCCCGATATGTGAAACATTGTAAATCCAACTTCACCTCATCATAGATCGATATGTGAAACATTTTAAACCCAACTTCACCTCATCTTAGCTCGATATGTGAAACATTGTAAATCCAACTTCACCTCATCTTAGCCCGATATGTGAAACATTGTAAATCCAACTTCACCTCATCTTAGCCCGATATGTGAAACATTGTAAACCCAACTTCACCTCATCTTAGCTCGATATGTGAAACATTGTAAATCCAACTTCACCTCATCTTAGCCCGATATGTGAAACATTGTAAATCCAACTTCACTTCATCTTAGCCCGATATGTGAAACATTGTATACCCAACTTCACCTCATCTTAGCCCGATATGTGAAACATTGTATACCCAACTTCACCTCAGCTTAGCCCGATATGTGAAACATTGTAAACCCAACTTCACCTCATCTTAGCCCGATATGTGAAACATTGTAAACCCAACTTCACCTCATCTTAGCTCGATATGTGAAACATTGTAAATCCAACTTCACCTCATCTTAACCCGATATGTGAAACATTGTTAACCCAACTTCACCTCCTCTTAGCCCGATATGTGAAACATTGTAAACCCAACTTTACCTCATCATAGATCGATATGTAAAACATTGTAAACCCAACTTCACCTCCTCTTAGCCCGATATGTGAAACATTGTAAACCCAACTTAACCTCATCATAGATCGATATGTGAAACATTGTAAACCCAACTTCACCTCATATTAGCCCGATATGTGAAACAGTGTAACCGCAACTTCACCTCATCTAAGCTCGATTTGTGAAACACTGTAAACCCAACTTCACCTCAGCGTCATGTTCAATGTGTTCTCCCGATCCCATATAAACATATATATATATATAAATAAATAAATATGAACATATTTACGCTATGTCACAGGACAATCTACTTCAACCTGCCGGCCAACATGTTGACCACGACCCTTCTGGTCGGACTGGGACTGGTCACCTACGCCAAATATAAGGATTGTGACCCCTACCTGTCTAAACGCGTGCTGCAGTTCGACCAGGTGGGTGATATTCAAGAATCAATGTAGAAATATGCGACCAGGATGAGGTACATCATGGCGCTACACTTTAACAATAGGCCTATATTATAAATCAATGTTTGGAATATGTAAATAAACTTTGAACAACAATCAACCCATGCGTACTAAAAACTTAAATACTAAATATGATTCATAAAGAACTCATGTTCCGAGCTATTTGTGTGACTGCGTATTTAAAGGGGCAGTAGCACGTTTTTAGGGGGAATATAAGGTGATGTCAGGAAAATGAAAATTAATGGTTCCAATTGAAAGACAATGTATTTCAAGTAAATGGAGCAGTAATTATTCGAATATGTAACGTTAAGTTTGGCCATGCGATTCCTTTTTCTTACACAAAATGGCCGTCAATGGATTTTATGTGAATCTTCATACTTTGTTCTCTGACTATGGATGATTGGCTTGTGTAATGAGATTTTTGACACTGTAAAAATAATACATTTAATATTAACTTACAATTATCAATGACATGTTTTAAATATAAAATTATAAAAAATCGTGCTACTGGCCCTTTAATGTGCATGTTGTGTCAATGTTGAAATGATTCTGTTTCCCGTCTCCTTAGACGTTTGAATTAGTTTATCAAGACAGCTGATAATTGACATGGCACTTGAGATTAAATCCAATAAAATTGGATCATACATTATAAAAGACCCGCTTCATATTGCAATTTATTGTGGCGTTTCTCTCTCTGTGAATTCTAGTGTAGATAAAATGGAAATTAGATTAAGATAGAGGAGGCACGGTTCTGCAAATAATGAATACATCATCTCAGGATCACCGAAGTTCCTTCTAGGCGAGATAAATATTCACTGAAAGGACATAAGAAATTGGCTCTGATACAGGAGGTTTGGTCGAATTTCAATGCATGTACTTACCTTTTCTGTAGGTGTAACCTTCCGGACCCGAATTTGACATCAAGTGTTCTTTGTAACAAATTAAAAAACGTTCTTGACATACACGATAGACTGCCCCACAAGGATATATCTATTTTGAAGACAAGAAGGAATTGATATCATTCCCCCTTCCAAGCAGCCGATTTACCTGGTGAAATGATGATAGAAAGACTATGAAAACTAGTATTCTGTCAGGAATAAATATTCATATCAAGGATATATACAACTGTATAGTTGAATTCCTGAACCGCAGTTGTTTGTGCTCTCTAATACAAAGTGAACGTACTAGTTTCCTGCATTGTTACCGTCAACCTTTAAGGATGAAATTGTAGGGACTGGGAATCATTCTCAACAGAACTCGGGTATTTGTAGTAAAGTTACCGATTATAAGCAGCTCTTGCATATAAAAATCATACCACGATTTACACATAAAACAATTGACTAAAACAATAATGAGAGAGAGAAAGAGGATTTATATAAACCCTCTGTTGCAGCTGATCCCGCTCCTGGTGATGGACACATTAGGTCACGTGCCGGGTATGGCGGGACTCTTTATCTCCTGCGTCTTCAGCGCCGCGCTCAGGTAACTTGACTTCTCCTTCAATACACCTGGACCAATATCACTCTCATTGAATTCACATCATTCGCCCCCATTATGTTGTCGCTTATCAGATCGGCCCTACAAACTGATTGGCTGTCATTTCCTGTTCAAAATTCACCTTGATTCGGCTCTCTACGGGATTCCGTCAAATCGTAGATGAGTGACATGTAAACAATTTGTTATGAAACAAGAGAGCAAATAGATTATTTGATTTCAATGAGATTGGGAACAATACACACTCTCAACAGAAAAGATAGGACTTTTTGTAATTAAAAAGCTATAGTTGCAAATGAAACTTTCATGTACGCCTTTATGAAACATATAATTTAATTGTATATAGGTCTTTTGCCTTTAATCTGAATAAGATGCCTTTCTATCTGAATTTAAGATTAAGAGAGGCTTAGACAAGAACTATGGCATTTTTAGCGTATGATATAAAATTATGACAATACCATAGTTGACAAGTGTGTATCTTGGTCATAACGTCACATTCTGGCATGAAGAAGTTGTAGATCTGCAGAACTCGTTTCTCCTTCATCTGATCTCCGTCTGTACCTATCAAAGAGGTATCAACAGCTTGTTTACCTGGTGTGTTGCAGCACAGTGTCTTCGGGGATCAACGCCCTGGCTCTCGTCCACCTGGAGGATATAGCCAAACCCGTCTACACGGCTTTCACCCACAGGACTATGACCGACAAGATGGGGACTGTCGTCTCCAAACTACTGGGTGAGTGGTTCTGTTGGTCTTCCATATATAGATGTAATGGGGACTGTCGTCTCCAAACTACTGGGTGAGTGGTTCTGTTGGTCTTCCATATATAGATGTAATGGGGACTGTCGTCTCCAAACTACTGGTTGAGTGACTCTTTTGGTCTTCCATATATAGATGTAATGGGGACTGTCGTCTCCAAACTACCTGGTGTCTGGTTCTGTTGGTCTTCCATATATAGATGTAATGGGAACTGTCTTCAAACTACCTGGTGACTTGTTCTGTTGGTCTTCCATATATAGATATATTCATTCGTAATGGGAACTGTCGTCTTCAAACTACTTGGTGAGAAGCTCTTTAAGAGTCCCATACAAATACGAATATACAGTGATTTTTAATTTCTTGTCGTCTTTCATATTGTATGTACCCTTTATGTTATGCTTGTTTCAATACTTTCTGAACACGATGTATCCTTGTCAATATCCCTACGTGACAAGGGAGATCTTTCGGCATAGCAAGTGACTGCGTATTGGGAGATACCATAACAAAGAATATTTCGTGCGATTTTACATTTAGAAACACGACAGTAGAGATGTATATACACCTTTAATATCTGTTCCAGCCACGTTCTTTGGGCTGCTGACGGTGGGTCTCGCGTTCCTGGCAGGTGCGCTGGGTAAGACGATGTTGGAGATCACTCTCAGCTCCTTCGGGACCACGGGGGGACCTCTACTGGGACTCTTCCTCCTCGCCATGTTCGTGCCCTTCGCTAACTCTGCTGTAAGTACATCAAGTCTGTCATCTACGATAACTTTTAACAATTTATCAAATGCAAATTCGTAGTAGACAAGTGAGATTTACAGACGACTCACCATTTGCGATTCCTCCTCGTATTTACGTGCTTTATCCTCGCTGTCTCTGCCCTTTCTGCTGTGAGCACATGTATGATAATTGTCAAACCTTTTAATTCACTTCTACGATGTCTCTTAAACAATTTAGAGTATGGCAATGGCAAATCACTGTAGATGACTAACTTTGAGCAGATAGATGTTAGTTAGGTTTCTAGATGATGATGATACCCCCCGGGTTCTTTCTCTTCGCATCGTTGTGTCCTTTTCATTTACATTCAGATATACACCAAACCAACTGTTTTCTTATCAATATTGAGTGTAGAATGAAGCCTTTGTTTTATGTACACAACTTCTGTATTCTGAGAGGGCAAAACTGTCGTCATAAATTGCATGTCGAACCGTTAAAAAAATAGTATGTTATCCTTTGAGTGAATCATGCAAAATATGTAGATCATGAAAGTTAAAAGTCGAGGTTACGAGGTTTAAGGTAACAAAAGAGGAATCCTTGTAACATGAAAAGTATCTATGCCATGACGCGCTGTTTTGGGGGAAGTACCAAGATGTGAAAAACGTTTTGGTTCAAAGGTCAAAGTGACAGCACGTCATGACTTGAGCATTGTTTTGCAAAAATGTTATTTTAAACTATTACCCATTTTCGTTATAATCAATTAAAAGAGATCATTGATTGTGTGACAATGAGTGTCAAAGGTCAATGTCACAAGGTATGGGTTCTTGCATTGTTCACACTTCAATAAAATTTTAAATCACATACAATTTGTTTGTGATTTGCTGATCATAAAGCAATGAAATAATTCATTTGTTGATTATGCCCCTGGAAAATTGTTTACTGTGTCAACATTTAAGGTCAAAATTCAAGGTCATGACAAGGTTATACTTTGTGGTATGTTTCTATAAACATGCCTATTGTATATTAGTGTTGCTGCGGAGAAGGCGGTACAGGGGAAGACGCGACCCCAGTTAATTGTTTGATGTTACATCTTTGATAACGAGAGATGGCTGACCAGTACGTTCTCTGTTCTTCAGTCCTTGTTCCCACATTCAGTAGTTAAAAGAATATTGGTATAATTGTAGTACACGATAACTCAAGGCATCACTGACCATTCCTCTGTCCCCCAGGGCGCGGCGGCCGGGCTCCTCTCCAGTCTGATGGTCAGCTTCTACGTGGCGATAGGGACAATCCTGCAGGGATCCAGACCCAAGGCTCTGAACATCAACACAGACTCCTGCCCTGTTCCTGTGGAGGTCAACATGACCTTGATACAGACGACAGCCATGACGTCACTAGTTTCCAACTACACAGTCTTACAAGACAACTCAACCACGATGGCGGCAGCTTCAATGTACGTTCAAAGTGGTTAAAAGTGTTAACTTTTCCGAAGGAGGCCCTCAACCATTGTTTTGTTTTAAATCATTTTGCCTGGCTGCAGCAGTTGTAAGACGTTGCTGCGTAACAACCAGGATTTGTATGATTTGGTGGTTTGAAAAAAAAGTTGGCCACTGCACAAAATGACTCTTAGGTCTTCAAGAAAATGAACACAAAAGTAGCAAATAGGAAATGCAATGAAATATCTTGTTCTATTGTGTGTTGCAGATCTCCGGAGAGATCTATTTACAGTCTGTCCTACATGTGGTACAGTGGTACAGCGGTGCTGGTAGCTCTCGCAGTGGGCGTGGTCGTCTCTCTCCTCACTGGTATATATATGTAACCGTACTGCTTTTGTTGCTATTTTGAATTCAAAGGATGTGAGAACTCCTTTTTATCCTTTAAATAATGTTCATTTTAACAGCTTAAAGTCGGGCAAGTTTAACTTCTATTGTATGTCATTTATTTAGTACGTTCTGCTCCATCTCATTTTTCGGATATCATATGTCTTATCATAATTATTCAATTATCTATTTGGTAATAACCGTGACATGACCTATTTTCATGAATATCATGTTTGCTACCAATTATAATAATGCATCAGTTTGTTTATTTGGGGTGTTTGACCAGTCAGAAAGCTCCATGGTCCACCTTTGAGATGGAATAGAGAAATTACTGCAATATCACCCAACAGATGACATGAATGTAACCATGATCTATTAGAGATAAAAATGTTTAAAGTAGAAAATATTGCCACCAGGGGGCCTGAATCACCGAGAGGAAAACCCCCAGTTGGTGATCGATGTATGGGGTAAGCTGCGAGGTCTGGTGCGAGGTCACAAGCAGGAGGTCGTGCTGTCGGAGGAGCAGACCAAGTTGGAGGTCCGGGAACCGTGAGGTCAGGAGAACCGTCCATGTGGATGAATCAGGCCTGGGTAAACCCACCTTGAAGGTTCCTTTCTGAGGTCAAATGTTCTGAAATGTCATATCAACTTATTCTCTGATTAAAAGTCAAGATTTATGGACAAGATGAATTTAGAAATGAGTCTAATGGTATAAAATATTATTTAGACCTCTAGTGTACAATGTTGCGAGCCATTATTGTGCCAAGTTAAGAATTTCCATCATGAGCTGTTGTTTGTATATCAAAGTATATAATGGTCAATCTATAGACGTTGGGTTAAAACTGATGTTTTGTCAGCTTGCTTTGTAATCATACAGGAGATCAAGAACACATGCTAGTGTTTGACGAGGATCAGATGGTACTTCTGTACATGACAAGACCTGTAGAACTATCTCAAAACTGTTTTCCTTCAATTAAAATCCATACAAACTTTCTAACAGGATGTTTCTGTCATTGTTCCAGACCAACTGTTCATCACAAACAAACCAGCTAGGACAAGCAACAGAAGTTGAGGAACTCCAGGCATCATTTGACCTTGAACTTTGTTGTCAGCTTGGTTGACTTCTTGTCAATGAAGTTGATCTTTAATGAACTTCTTGAGCAAGTCATTAATGGCTATTTTCAAGTTTAAAGATAAACTTATATTTTTCATTCAAGAAATGACAGACATTGAAGTGAATGGATAGTTTATCAATGCAGAAGTTTGCAGAATCCATGCAACAGTAAAATGTGGATTGATTCTTTTGGTTTTCTCCAAGTACTCATGTGATGTTTGACATCTATTCGATAGCTAATTGGTGAGACAAAACAGTTTGTTGTGCATTCAGGAAAACATTGTCATGAACAGAGCCACTGGGCATGGAATGCAATTTGACAGCTGTTTGCTGACGACTATATCAGATGACGTGCAATCTGAAGGATACTTCTCCCTGCTCTTCATGTTTTTTTGTGGCCCGTTAATGAAATTGTTTGTGGCAGGGTGTACCTGTAGTACCAGACAAAGACAATACTTCTGGTGCTTATGTATCTATAGCGAATGATGTTCTGAAGCAAGTAAACAGAAGTACAACCTGTCATCCTCTAGTGTTGATTAGCAAGACTTTCTACAATGCAAGAACTAGTCAAGGTTAACTATAATAGCACAAGACAGACATTAGAAGCAGAAACATATGAGAGGTTTCAGGTGGTCAAGATTGAATTTCTGGCAATAATTTATCTTCTGTGTCTTTCAACAGGTAGATTAATAATTGTAGTGGATGATTTTATATTACAGTCGATGATTCATAATTGTTTTTCTGACAAGATGTGCTCGACATATATACCTACATATATACTTAGTGATAAAGAGTTTGATAATTGTGAACATCTACACACCATGCAATGATCATTCAAGGAGAAAAATGATTTGACTTTCTTTCAATTTGAACTGCTTGACATTATATTGATGCAACTATATATATTAATGATTCTGTCTGCTTCTTACTTGAATTACATACAGAATATATAGTTTCTGTCTGCTGGTGACATATTCTGAAGAAAACCGTACCAAGTGTCTTCTTTAATACATATAACTGTAAACTTTGGTCAAAAGTGTCTTCATTGATGCAAACATAAAAACTGTGTTACTAAGTGTCTCCAGTAACACTTACATATAACTGTAAACTTCCCCTACAAGGCATAAGTCTGTCATTCTCTCTCAGTGGCTAACATAAACCTTATTGCAGTGTGCAAAAGGTCTTCTAGCCAAGACAGTCTTTATAATCAGCGCTAACCGTAGCTCTGATGAGACTGGTTTAGGAGCTGGCACAATGGACCTGCAAGGCTTTAGACTATTCATGATGGAAACCTTCAAGGGAAATGCTGTACGGGTGGAAGTTGACAGATTTCACTCAAGTTTATTAAAGTATGAAAAAATAAAAACATTTTGTTTTCTTCGGTTTTAAGATTTATTAGTATTTTTATTTGGTAAATGTCATTTTTTAAAAGAAGATGATTATGATTATTAAACAAAAAATGAATTACCTAAGAAGCTATTTAATTTCCTGAAAGAATTATTCTTATTCAATAATGTCTTCGTGATTTATCTGATGACCTTGTTATCTATATGATCATTTATTCTATCAGAACAGAAAATAAGAATTGGACTTGAACTGCTAGAATATCATCATAATCTGTCAATAACAGGAAGCTGATTACAATATTGTGAGTACAATCGTTCCTGAACTGCATCAAGACAGGTGATAATTCAGTTCATGACAAGTCAACCATGTGTCCAATCATCACAACCATTGTCTCCAACAACATATCATATATATCTGAAACACAATACAAAATGACCGACCAGAACTTAACACTTTGTACTGAATACTTTTTGTTACTCAATGAGCTCTATGTTAATGAATCCTCCAATGAAGTGACACAATCACATTCTCTCTCTAAATGACGGCCCTCCCCTAGGAGAAGAAGTCGGTGCCCCTCAGTTCCACGGGGAAGTATTCCTGCTGCACCGGTTCCTGGAAGTCTGGGTTGTACTTGTAGCCTGCTCCGTACCCTGGAAACAGTGACATACATCATGTAGTTGTAAATTTGACCATACATCATGTAGTTGTAAATTTTACCCCTGTCTCTCTTGGAGAATGCCAGCATATCATCTGGCATGCCACAAACCTGTTCTTTATATATATGTAGTGTAGATATGATCAACAAAGTTTTGACTATAAGATATTTTTGTAAGAAATGGTGACAAATTCAAAATTTTCCAAAATGATGATATAACATAGGAAATCAAAGTTACACAAAAGTTTGGTAGGCAGCTGTAGTAGTATGCTATGCAATGTTATACGGTTGTGTGTCATCTAGTAGTAACATGTGTCATGTGCTACAGCAGTGTGTCAATGAATGTACATGTGTCTTTGTACACTGACAATGTGTCATATAAGAATAAAATATGCTGACAGATGTGTCATGTAGTAGCACAATGTGCCATGTAATAATAAAATGTAGTGACACATGTGTCATGAAGTAACACAATGTTTCATATAATAATACCATGTAGGGACACATGTGTCATGTGATAATGCAATGTGTCATGAAGTAGTATCTTGTCAAATGCATTATCACCATATATCATCACATATTAAGTTATTAACATGTGTCATGCAATCCTACATGCATCATATGATATGTAGTTGTATAATGGTTATGTCAAGTTGTAGTTTGCAACACACCAAGGCAATATGGTTCAATCATAACTCCAAACATAAATCAGGGGAAAAAACACACGAAACAATGGTATTATATGTGGAAATGATCATTGTTTACTTCTCAATTGAACTCCATCAAGATATCTGTACCCTGAAGACTCACAGTAAACTCCTACAAAAATCCTAATGGTCTCTAATGTCTCATGGTTTTATGGTCTATGAGAAAAGTTGTCTCCTTTAACACAGATAGAGCACAAACCTTAAACCCGCTTCCACTTTGTGTAGGGAGATAATAAAATATGTTATTATTAGCTGTTTGAGTGGCATTCTATTATTGACAAATACCATGTTTATCTCATCTCCTGAGGAAGAATACTTCAACACTGCAAATATAAACATTCTAGCTCACTTGCTGAGATAAACATGATATTTACCAAGAAAAGACAGATATACATTATCCTACTCACCAAGGTTCTTCATGAGTTTAGTGGAAGCGTTGCGGAGGTGTAGAGGAACCGAGGGGAGCGGTCCTGCATGTTCCAGAACACAACACTTGGCGTTCTTGTAAGCTGTGTACACTTCAACAGACTTGGGGGCCCGGGCTAGGTACACCACACACTGGGCTAGGATCAGCTGGGTACGGAGAATTAGGGATTGCACATTTTACAATATTCGAAAGTTTCAATGACACCAAAACCCTAGAAACGAAACCTAAAAGGTAGTAATTGTTATGAAGTAAATTTTGATGTACTTAACTGCGCAAACAAAGGGTTTCTATGATACTACTTTAAAATAGAGCCATTGGCTCTGAAGCTCATCAGGCATCATATCAACTTTGCTTTATACAGGCCAGATGAGCTTAAATTAAACTGATGTTACCTATTGCAAGAAAACCTATAAAAAAATTACAAAACAAGTGTAACGATTTCGGAATAAATTTCCTTACCCAAATGATTTATTATTATTCAACACTTTCTAGATCGCCAATATTAGACAGTGAAAGAAGTCCACACTAAAATATCCAAGGAGAAATAAATTTGCCATAGACTGTCATCTAATGGAGAAAAATAGGTTTTTAAGATTGTGATCCCTTTGACCCTATTTGGGGTCATGGGGTCACGAAACCTACAGTTTAGAATCCCAATTGGCCAAGGAGTCTACATGCAGTCTTTCAGCTCAATAGACCTTTTGGAACTGAAGATGTTGATGAAAATAATTTCTTAAGGTTGTGACCCCAGTGACCCTAATTTGGGGTCACAGGGTCACCAAAGTTACACATTGGAATCTCCATTGTCCAAGGAGTCTGCACATATCATTTTCAACTCACTAGTCCTTTTAGAACTGGAGAAGAAGATGAAAGTAGGTTTTAAAGGTTGTGACCCCTGTGACCCTATTTGGGGTCATGGGGTCACGGAATCTACAGTTAAGAATCCCCATTGGCCAAGGAGTCTGCACATATCATTTTCAACTCTCTAGTCCTTTTAGAACTGGAGAAGAAGATGAAAATAGGTTTTTAAAGTTGTGACCCCTGTGACCCTATTTGGGGTCACAGGGTCACCAAAGTTACAAATTAGAATCCCCATTGTCCAAGGAGTCTGCACATATCATTTTTAACTCTCTAGTCCTTTTGGAACTGGAGAAGAAGATGAAAGTAGGTTTTTTGGGTTGTGACCCCTGTGACCCTATTTGGTAAGGTACCTGTACACAAAATTTCAGCTCTCTAGTGTGTATGGTTCATGAGGAGAAGTCGAAAGTGTCAAAAGTTTACGGCCGGACGCCGGACGACGGGCCATGCCATAAGCCCATCTGGACTTTCAGTCCTGATGAGCTAAAAAGTTAGTAGCTCTTTTAAGTATATAATAAGGTAAGCTGCGTGAATAGAAACTTAATGTTTAAGTCCGGCATCCCAATGAAGTACCAATAGCTCTATTCAGTACATGATAAGCTAAGCTGCATGATATAAGCAAGACAGGATTGGCCTTACAAACGTCTAAGGGGCAAGTGATTATTGCTTAGTTACTAGTTTCGTCCATTGATCTGGACTCGTCAGACTGAAGAAGCAATGATTCTGTCTCTCTTTTTATACTCTTTTGGTATGTCACGTGACTTTAAGGAACTGGCAGCCGCCGGCGGCGGCGGTCTGATAGACTTCGGGTTCCAGTTGGACGGCCGGCGATTTGCCGGCGTTGACTTCCGGTTCCATATAATACTGATTTGTGATACTGATTAGTGACTTTTCTTGTCTAATAAAAACATTTTATTAATGATTTATTTATATGTCTCAGGTGATGGCGGTACCAAGTTTTTGCAGAATAAATAACTGTGTGATCAACTGCAGCATAGAAGACGTGTTTTGTTTTCTTTGTATAATTTTGGTAACCATGGAGATAAATCTAGAGGATAGTAGATGTATCTAGTAGAGTACTTGATTAGTAAAGATGACCAGTTTTGGTTCTCACCTTAGTATTTAATAGATAATGTTTTAAATTAAAAAAACAAAATCATAGTTTGCCTTTTACCTCTATGAGGGGATAGGCTCGGGGGCCCCTGTATTTTCCCAAAATAGGAAAATAGGGGCCAATAGAAGACTAAAGAAAAGATTTTGAAAAGAGTATAACTTTATTGCGTAGGCAATAAAAGAGTGAGGGCAAGATTTGCAAGTAGTAAAATATAGAATTTATATTTATAAGAATTGGGAGAGAATGTAGATAACACAGATGTTTTTTTCTGGTTGGGTTTTACATGATGGCAAGATGTTTCGCCCATGGTGTTTACAAGGGGATTGATTGTGACGTCATAGACGGGAAGGTTTGTGTATGACGTCATTGTCTTATGTATGTTAGACATGAATCACATAATGTGTATTACAAAGTGATAACCATTTGTAAAACAGGCCCTGAAATTGTCTACAAGATCGTGGTTAAAACAATCAGAGGAAACTAAGAAAATAAAAACAATGTGGGAAGTTTTAGCCCACTGCATGAATAGAAAACTAAGAGACTCACATCACACTCCGGCATCCCGATGAAGTGACAGGCCTGGTGGGTGGATACTGCCTGGGTCAAGGCCAGGGGATCGGCCATTCCTGCAACCCATACATGAGTGTGGTGATATATATAGAGAGATTATTACCAGAGAAAGTGTTTCATATGAGTTTTAATTACCGAGGAAATGTTTCATATGAATTTTATTACCTTTATTACCAATTTTACTCCTTTTTAGTTTCTTAGAGACCTTCAGACAATGACCGGCTACAGTGCCGTCATGAACAATGATTGTATGAAATCATAGATGAAAAACTATGGGAATACGCGCTACAACAACTGTTCCTATGCAAAGGTGAAATGTGCTCATATTGAAAATATGTCACTGTTTACCGATCCATATGGTTGCTCGAAGCGCATAGTAGCTGCTTTGAAAGTACAATTCCTTCAGCAAATAATGTACAATCAATGAACAGTGCTTGCACTGGAGATAAGGCTTGAAAAAATAGCAATATCATGAAAAGCCGAGTTTTTCGTATCTCACCAACATCTTCACTTGCAATCCTGACGAGCCTCCTGGCCACATACAGTGGGTTCTCTCCCCCTTCCAGCATCCGCGCCAGCCAGTAGAGGGCAGCACTAGCATCAGACCCACGGATTGACTTGTGCATAGCCGAGATGATGTTGTAATGTTCCTCTCCTAAGATTAAATCAGATTTTTTGTTATTTTTCAGCACCAAAACTTATTATTTTCATCTGAAAGAAATTGCATCTAATGAGACCAAACAAAATTTTGAAAATGTAGTATGAAGTATTTTTTTCCTTAATGACATATCTTTAACATAAAAGTAAATTTAGAAATGTTAAGATATTTTATCTTATGATGAAACCCCTCTCCTTCTTTCATGAAACATGGAAACCAGTATTTCCACTTGGTATCCAGACAGGTCTATTCCAACCATTTTGCACAATACAACATATTTATTCATATGTCAAAAATATATTCATGCATTTGTGAACTTTTCTGAACTTTTTCTAAAGCATTAAACAAAATAAACCAACGTACCTGCTCTGTCATACAGAACATGTGACCTCTGTAAACCCTCCTTCACGTGATCTTTTGTTACCATGACAACTTTATTATCATTCTCATCGGCATTGATTTTGGCGGCCATGACACGTGACTCTGTGGTCATCTGCAGGGAGTTGAGAGCAGATCGAGCGTCCCCGTCACACAGCTCAGCCAGACACGTCAACGCCTGTTTCTCAATGTAGATACGGGGGGAACTGTGGGGGAAACATGACTATCGAGACAACAATGCATATGCGGATTTAACACTTTACACTAAAATATAAGAAGTTGATTCAATGTATGAGTTATGTATACAGCGTGATTCGGAACACGTAGTTGTTGTCACCTGAACGCTTAAAAGTACCCGTACTCATGTCTTAATGTGCAATACACAGATCAAATATGGTCACCACTTTACAGACTACCCATAATGCAAATCAACTTCTACTATTTTAGTGCAAAGTATTAAATTCTCATTACGCATTGAATGTCCAATTGGATGCTCACACCACATTATATACGTTAGTAAAGCATACATGGAATCAGACATTACTCATCACGCAGCACCCATCACGCATGAATAAGTATCATGGAATCCCAGCTTCATTACTTGAAGACTAACCCATCCTCCTCCTCCTCCTCCTCCTCGAGCTCCTCCAAGGACTCCAGCACCCTGGCTCCCAACTCCTCCGTAGCTCGTTGCAGGATCGTCGTCAGCTCTTCTGTTTGGAGTTTCTCCAGGACAATAACGCGACAGCGACTGAGCAGTGCGCTGTTCACTTGGAAGGAAGGGTTCTCCGTTGTGGCGCCGATGAGCGTCAGGGTGCCGTCCTCAACATGGGGCAACAGGGAGTCCTGAACAGAGACAGCATTGAATAATGTCTTTTTTAATAATAATAATAATAATTCATTTATATAGCGCCTAGTTTTATCTTGATTTAAAGAACTGCTGGGTTCACTTCAGCTTCATTACTTCAGTGTTCAAGAAGCCAAATTGAAAAGACAATTCTGTTTTATGAAAATCTTAAAGTGATGGTAATCATTTAATTACCTGTTGTGTTTTGTTGAAGCGATGTATTTCATCCAGAAAGAGGATGGTTTTCTTCTTAAACATCTTCCGATCATTTTTGGCAACTGTTACGACTTGTTTGACATCATTGACACCTGCTACTGCTGCAGAGAGCTGCACAAACTTGACGCTCTGACGAGACTTGCAAGAGTGGGCAATGATCTTTGCTAGGGTGGTCTGGAGCAGTCAGGATAAAAAGAATGTCTAAATTTCAGAACTTGAAAAGAAAATGTAAAAAGAATGCAAATGTATCAAAATAATTGATGTCTTCAATCAATTACCCTTGTAATTTTTACAGATGGTTGTGATATATAGAGTTGTTGCTGTTACCATCTGTCATTATGCTGCTCAATATGATATAAAATATATGCACATGATAAGTCAAAAAGTAGGCAATTATTCCCTTAATATCTAGCAATAAAATGATTCATATCTTTGTGATACAAAAAGTATACTAAGTTACAAGTACTATAACAATATTGATATCATTGTAATAAAATCTTTAATTTGTCACACAAGTCAGAATATAAGACTAAAGAAAACACACTGTGACACTTAGACATGGCGTATTTCATATGTCAAACCAATGACGAATTTACCTTTCCACATCCCGGGGGTCCCCAGAAGACCATTGAGGGGATATGTTCGCTCCTGAGGAGGGAGTAGAGTAGCGACCCCCTCCCCACGGCCTGGGTCTGACCCACATAACCCTCCAGGGTCACGGGGCGCATCCTCTCCGCTAGAGGCGCGAACTTCTTCTTGCTATCTCCTGGCTGCCTGGAGCTCTTGGGGTTAGCATCGGAGGAGGTCGGTGGGTGATCTTTGCTTTTAGATGTTACAAAGGATTTACTTGAACTTAACCTTGTTTTCTCTACACCACTTGTTGGATTTGTTTCGTGAAGATCATCTAATATCACCATGTCATCGTCGCTGTCCTTATCATTTGTTTTCTTTTCTGTTGGTCCTTTACTGCTGTTATGAAGACTTTGCTTAGAGTTTGCACCTAGTTTGGGTTTCTTGGCATTTGCCGCATGTTCGCCAGAGCTCCTAAGGAATCCCCAGCCACTCGCCGCCGACATGTCACTTGACTTGCGCTTCTTTGGTCTTGTCTCTTGTTCAGCGGTTCCCGTCTGGTTGAGACAATCGTTGACATGTGAGTTGATGAAGGAATCTGGAAACAACTTGCCACAGACCGGACATGCCGTCTTCTTCTGGGACTTGTCATCCATTTCAAAACAGGAAGCAAGTGCCCGCCGACTGTCCTGTGACGTCATGGAATTTATTTATAGACGGGGGATACCTTTTTTGCCAAGCAACGCTTTTAAGCATTTCATTTCTTCATCGCCATAAAAAATGGAACAAACAGTTTAATCAATCGGTGATCACATGTTTTGGGGGAAAAAACAAACACTATTTTTTTTAAAGATAAACATTAGTGTTATGATAACAGTTCACAATCATGCTAATTGCTATTTCAGAAACTGTTTTAGATCTCGATTTCCCTGCAATTTTATGAAATAAATGTGATAAATATTAATTAGCGATTAACTTGAAAAGCATATGTGTAAAATAGTGAAACTGATCTGTTTGGGCCAATACCATGTGAAATAAATTCTTTAAATGATAAAGTGTCTATCTAAGGAGAGATGACTGCAAACATATCGGAGTATACAATTTAAGCCTATAAAACAATTGTTTCTATTCATTATTTAAAAGACACTGATGCTTTGTTGAACACTTCTGCTTTAAGTCATTAAGAAAATGACAATATGTTAAGGGATGTCTGTACACCCATAGCGTGGGTATCTATTTGGTAGAAATATAGACTCTACCGTATCTATTTAGTCTACGGTCTAAGGGAGACAACACGATCCAGCGCTTCAATTCAATATCTTTCAGTTTGTAGCGAAATCCATCATGAGCAAAATATGAATTTGATCGGAATAATACATAAGATAAATTTATAAAGTATAAAGATAAAGGATGTACGTATCATTTAAGACACACCCGTCAAGCTTATGATACCCAGAGACTGTTATATAATGTCTCTGTGATACCAATTAATGATCTTGTTGAGAACTCCAATTGAAAATACATTTATCTAGGTTGTGAATTGTTGAAAGACTTATCACACATGCTCATTTGTTCATTCATACTTGACATTTGAATTTATAAAACATAAACCCTTATTCTCTTACGAGCGAAATATTTCAAAAATATTTGTCATATCAGGGATAATATGTTTTATCGTCATTTCATTAAATTCATCTATGCTTCATGCACGACATATTGATAAGTAAAGGCTTATAATACAACTAACTTTCTGAATAAAAATATTTCGAATTGCAACTGCCGCATTCGGATTTTCTCCATATTCCGAAAGATCTGCAACCTTGAACACAGAACCGGTGGTGCGGATGTTATGTCACGCGCTGCTCGCAATGCCAACTGTTAGCCAATCAACAATCAGCATATTTCCCGCGCCTGTCTCTTCTGTCAAATTCCCAGATTTGTGTCGAAGTTCCGATCGTTCAAGATTCTACCAAAATACACAGACATACTTTCAACAAGTAAGCTATTAATGAATTTCCGTTGTATTGATTCCGTCAAGTGCAATATACGTTGTCTGAGGTAGTGTTGGAACAATCGGTCCTATCATGTAGCTATTGCCTAATAGTGATATAACCACGCCCTGTCTGAGAGAGAGAGAGTATTTCGGAAAGGAATCATGTGTTTTTTAAATTTTGAAATCAAAGTAATTGTTTTCTCGTTGCAAGAAAGGCAGAGGAACGAATAACTTCGTGATTCCAACACAGAGTCGATATTGTATTTGTCTTGTAAGGATGTCTCGACCATTGTAACAACCGAGCTAGGTCGGACATTTATGGCATTTCCAAGAATGTAAACGGATTTGATGGGGAATCTGCTTTCGTCAGTAAAGGCATATACTTATGTTAAACAACTGTGCTAAAGTTAAGTAAAAACTAATATAAACCACGAAGTTTGATATGAATTCAGGAAAAATAATAAATTTCATAAATGTATTTTTCGAGGTTACTTTTGGTTTACATAGGTCTTAGCAAGTTAAGATTTTGTTCTTGAGTTTTTTCAGTCCTAAAACAGCGATACATTGACATTGGTATATGGATTTTCTAAAAATAATGAACACATTAATTTCACTTATCAGTGTCAAATCAAAGAATTTAAATTGATTGGCAATTGATAAGATGGGGGAATCTACCATTTTCAACAATAGATTGAGGTGTGCTGGTCAGCTGAAAATCTTAACTACTTACTGTCTGAGTCCCTCCTTTTTAGCGGATTTGAAAGGTGTCTGTCTGTCAGTGTGCCCATAAATGTTCAACTATCAATTTCTTCCACCACTGACTTTAGTTATCTGAAATCTGAGCAGATTTGGTTGCCCAGTGGCCCCAATATATAGTAATACCTATTAATGTCTTCTTCTCTTTATGCCTACAAAGTTGAAAAAACTGTTGTTTAGGAATAAATGTAATTAAATGTCCGGTATTTTTCAATGACGTCGGACATGATGACCGACTGTCTAAAATGCCAGTGGAAACACTGTAAGATAATAGTTTTTACATTTGTTGACCAATAATGATGAACCAACCCAAAAATCCTATTTTGATCTTCTGAAGAAGGAACTGGTCTAGAATCCTGACATTTTGTGTTTAACGCCTTGACTAATGACTAATAAGGGTTATGATACACACGTTAACAAACAAAACAAACTTCCCCAAAATTAGTGGTATCCCACTCATCTCCTCATGTTGTCTTTGCCTCTTTGATGTTAAGTTACATGCATTGTTATCTTATCCTGTTGTTACTGTTTTCTCATCAGCATCTCCATAAATGCTTGAAAACGGTATAAGAATCTATACTGAAACTTATATTTAGCTACATTATGATAATAATAATAATATTATACTTATATCGTGCATTTATCCATGTGCATTACATGCTCAAAGCATTATTATACAATAAAGAAGTTGAAAATCGATAAAACTCCTTGTCTTCTTCCCCAAAATAATTGTTTTGACCATTTTTCAAAAAATCTGGAAAGTATCATATTGCCTTGAGATCAACTCCCAAACACTCAGTAACATAACATATCAGGGTAATGCATGTTTCTTACTTATTAAACGGTAAAACTGTTTTTATCCATCTACATTTCAAAAATGGACAAAAATATCCTCATGAATATTTTGTGTACAATGTGATGGTAAATGTACATTGTCATCCAATAAACCTGTCTAACATTGGAAACTTGCCCAAAATAACATTTGTTCCTTGAGAAATGAAAAAATGGGTGCTTGAAATTGGAACGAGATTGAACAATTTAGAAATTATATCTTCGTATAAAGAAAAATGGTTCAGATTGGTCACATGGTATATATACATACTGCCATGACAGCAGATTGACCAAAAAGCCACACACCTTGAGTAATCTACCCTCAGGGAATGATGCATTTATGGGTGCTTCATTTGCTTCCTTCCTTCACTATGACATCATTAGCAATGCAAATGCTTTGGCATCCGTCAGCACAGTTACATAAAGAAGATGTGCTTGTGTAGGTGATACAGGGGTCACGCACTTCAAACCTTTTTCCTTCTTCTTCTCCTAAAGAATAAGGCCCAGAAAGCTGAAAACTTGTATACAGACTCCTCAACTAGTGAGGTTATCAGTTAACGCTTTTGTGACGGTATCCATTAGGAAACCTTATTATTGAACTTGAAGTTTTAGAGTGAAATGTATATGGGGACAGTGTTTTTGTTTGTGGGTGTAGATTACCAAGGAAGTGGCCCTTGCATTTTTGTTGTGGCACTTTGTTCTATGACACTTTATTAGCTACAGCCACTGGCTGTTTTTATTTGAATATATGAATTATGTGTATTGAAATTTCTTCTGAATTGTTTTTTAAAGAATTTGAAAGTTTTGAAACACTGATAAATTTTATTGTTGATGCAGACGAGAATGGTGAAGCCCAAGTGTCGTGTCCAGACCAAACACCGCTTCTCTCCCAGACACGTGGTCCAGCTCCCGGTCGGGACAGGTTAGAGTCATCTCGAGCTTCTAATAGTTATCAGGGAAGGATAACAATTCTGACAGGTTTTGGAAGAAAGTCCCAGTAGCTGGGGAGGGGGACGTATTTTCAAGGTTATTTAATTTAAGATGATAAATAAATTTAAACTCATCCAACATCTCTGTCCCATTTGACTAATATTATGGATATATTCAAATTCAAAACAAGTTCAACCTGATTCAAGGTTTAAACGCAAAAGGACTTATATAAGAATTCTGATAAAAATCAAAAGACCATTCAAAGACTTTGATTATACATTGTCTCCCTCAAGGTAATCAAAAGTTCCCTATTAATAGAAATTGAGAGATTTCAATTGGCACAATATTGTTCACACAAATGATTTAAGACAAGAACAAGATTTTTAAACAATATATATTTCTTTGATTAGCATTCAAGAAGTTAATATGATGATCAATAAGCACACTTTTACAATGTCATAAACTGATAATCAATTTCCACATGAGAACCTATGTAAACACATTAGTTTCACAGAATAAAGAAGTTGCTTATCCATAAAAAATTCTACCATGACATTTCAAAATTCTCGAATTTCATTGGTTTATTTCTATGGTCGAACCTACATTCTAACACTATTTTTATGACGGGCGATTCACTGCGGTTTGATACACATTGCCACAGAAACTAAGTTCATATGACACGAGTCGACATGCACTTAGTCACCGTACGTTTCGGGAGTTGCTTCGTCTGAATACTAACTAAGGTCTTTTATCATTTTACTACCCGTACTTTTATATAAGTAGAGTTAGGTTCGCATTAATATCATGCATATTTATGTCCAGGAAATAGCGTTATTTTAAGCGAAAGGCTGAATTTAGATCAAGAAGCTACCGCAACCGGTTTTGGTTCAGTGGTGTCAACAGTGACGTCAACCTTTGACGTCATAAGCACAAGGCATTATGACGTCACAGTGTTGACCGAAGCACAACTGACGTTACACGGTAGAAAAGAAATGACATTTAAAACACTACAAACACTCATGGTAGAATAACGCTAACGCGTTTGGCTCCGAATGACATCAACAGGTAACGAATCTACGTTTGACCATGAAAATTAAACAACACAGTAGGTTTATCTCCTTATTTACTTATGCACAGTATGTCATTATGAGTGTCAATCTTCTCCAAAATAAGTAGATTGTTATGTATTAATTATTTAAACTGAACCAATGATGATACCTTGGCTTAGTTAGACATTGAACATTTATTAACATGTATCTGTTCTGACAGGAGTCCAGTGTTGTTCCCATTCTGGTTCAAAACCTCCATCTGAAGAGAATCCTGCAACCATTCCTAAGTCTGCCGAGGATACAATGTCTGAAACTACAGCGACCAGTGTGTCCACCCAGTGTGAAACAGCTTCTACAGTCTGGGAGAGGCGGGAAGGTGAAGGTGCAACAGTTGTCCCAGCTCCAGTTGTCTCCCCTGATGACGGAGCACGGAGAAACTTTGAAATCCTGCATGTGCGCTTAAACTTAGTTCAGCAGAAAAGATTTGTGTTTTCCACAGAGATTGATAATAAATGTACAGAACATTCAGAAAGCTTGAGAAATATTCCATGCAGTCTGCTGGAGCCTTCTGAGCCAAGTCAAGCGGAAGGATCTTCCATACACAAGGAAGAAGAGCAGTCTGTTCTTGAAGGAAATGGTACAATAACAGAAGAGACCATCTCAGACAAACCTCTGAACTGTTCAACTCCAAATGGACAGTCTGTCAAGTGTCACCATGGCGATGGACCATATCCGGTGTCAAAATGGGATGACTTTACCCAAGAACTGCATAGCTCAACTGACTTGAAATTGTATTCGGGAAGGAAATATGAAACTGTGCCCCACAAAACATCTAAACTTCAGTCTGGATGTAAGAGAGGATATGGATCTGACATTGAGAGTGTTCAAAGACCAAAGTTGAGGAAAGGGAACAGCTCAGAGAGTGATACTATAGGATGTTCTGATGATGAAGCAATCTCTCAGGTCAAGACACCACATAGAAGACAATTTATCAAGAGGGTAACCACAGGAGCACAGGCTGGTGAGAGGTCCTTGGTTGACTACTTGAAGCAGTTTGACGACAGCAGCTCAGGGAGTGAATCTATATCAGGTCTGTGTGGGTCCTTGTGTGGATCTCTGCCCCGTGTGTGTGGATCTTCATGCGAATCCATCACAGGGTCGGTGTTGAGTGGGACAGATGATTCAGGACTGGGTCTGCGAGCTGAAGCTGATGGCCCGGGACTTGTAGACTACAGCAGTTCGTCTGAAGATGAATCATATGATGAATTCAAGCATCATCACGTCTTATTGAAGAAGGAACAAAATCTTCACTCTGTTTCGTGTCTTGGGGATAGTAAGCTTCGCTCTGTGAATCATTGTGATAATTTGTTTGAAAAAGATAAAGATCAGAATATTAGAGATTTAGTTGATGCTTCAGAGAAAAGTGTTGATCCAACACTACCAGGAAAAAATGATGATTGGCATCATCCTTCAGGTGACAATCTTGACATGATGAATGTCAATGAATCAGTGTTTGACCATTCGTGTGAAGTACCCTGTGAAGAGGCAGAGATGTCTGGTGATGGTCCTGATGATGATGATGATGTCAGTTCTGGAGATATGGCTTCTGGTGATTTGTCGTTGATAGGTGTTGAAGAAAAATCGGTCAACAACACTAAAGAACTCCATGTTAGTCATGTTTCTAAACTTTCAATCAAACAATCTGAAGAAGAAAGTGTAAACTCAGCTGATGAGCATACTGTGGAAAATGTGGAACAAACACTACACAACATACCCAGTGTTTCTGGTAGAGGTGGAGACAAAATAACTGTCAAAGTTTCACCAAATCAAAATAAAAGAGGTACCAGAAAAAAAGTTGTATCAAGAGCTGTAAGTATGAATAGTTCAATATCTTCTTTTTATCTCCCGCCGCGCGTTTAGCGCAAAGCGGGGGATATAGTATTCAGCTCCGTACGTCCGTACGTACGTACGTACGTACGTCCGTCCGTCCCGCTTCTTGTTAGCGCGATATCTAATGAACCCCTCAACCTAGAATCTTCAAACTTGGTACCAGTCTTTATCTGGGGAATATGCAGACCTGAAAAGTTTTCGGTGACCTTGACTTCATTTTCAAGGTCACAGCGAGACTGACCAGTTTTGAAAATGTTGTTAGCGGCATATCTAATGAACCGCTCAACCTAGAATCTTCAAACTTGGTACCAGTCTTCATCTGGGAAATACGCAGACCTGAAAAGTTTTCGGTGACCTTGACCTCATTTTCAAGGTCACGGCGAGACTTTGACCAGTTTTGAAAATGTTGTTAGCGGGATATCTAATGAACCGCTCAACCTAGAATCTTCAAACTTGGTACCAGTCTTCATTTTGGGAATACGCAGACCTGAAAAGTTTTCGGTGACCTTGACCTCATTTTCAAGGTCACGGCGAGACTTTGACCAGTTTTGAAAATGTTGTTAGCGGGATATCTAATGAACCGCTCAACCTAGAATCTTCAAACTTGGTACCAGTCTTCATCTGGGGAATATGCAGACCTGAAAAGTTTTCGGTGACCTTGACCTCATTTTCAAGGTCACGGCGAGACTGACCAGTTTTGAAAATGTTGTTAGCGGCATATCTAATGAACCGCTCAACTTAGAATCTTCAAACTTGGTACCAGTCTTCATCTGGGGAATACGCAGACCTGAAAAGTTTTCGGTGACCTTGACCTCATTTTCAAGGTCACGGCGAGACTTTGACCAGTTTTAAAAATGTTGTTAGTGCCATATCTCATGAACACATTAACCTTGAGTCTTCACGGGGGACATAGTATTCCGCTCCGTACGTCCGTCCGTACATCCGTCACGCTTCTTGTTGTTAACATCAATTTGCGGCGGGGGATCTTGTGACCTTTGTGACAAATACTTGTTCAATATATGTTTGCAAGTAATATTTCAAGCTATGAACATTTTTATTTAAGCTTTGTTAACTTAGAATGAGATAATGTTCATTGGTAATTGAAGCTAGTAGATACAGTAGCCATTAAGTATTGATCCTTTCATTTGTTGATTTGACTTGTCTCTATCTTTCTATAAGAGTGAAGAACCAAGACTTAGAGGTCTCCGCCAACAACCCAGGAAAACTCAACTCTTCCAAGCTGGACTTAACCAGTCTCTAATCGAGGAACTGGAGAAAGAGAGACAGAATCAGAGTCCCCATGGAAGGGAAATTTCAGCTAATGCCAGATCTCACAGAGATGTCTCAAGGGATATTTCAGCTGATGCCAGATCTCTCAGAGATGTCTCAAGGGATATCTCAGCTAATTCCAGATCTCAAAGAGATGTGACTATTCACAGACAGGGAAAGAAGGAAAGCGATGGTCTCTCAGAATCTAATGAACATTCAGATTCTGGAACAATGAATGCTTCATTAGGTAGTGGGAGAAACGGTACAGAGGAAGTCAAGTCCCCGGGGAAGGACGGCGCCGAGGGAAGGTCCAGTTCCAACAAGAGGAAGTCTAAAGAGAAAGCAGGGAGCAAGCAGCCGGAGGCCGTAGTCCTGGAGACTGAAGAGGATCTGGACAGGGTTGTGGAAGTGGTGAGGATGATAATTAACGAGTTATGGTAAAATCATATAAATGAATAGGATGTTTGGATTTGCTCTGTTTTCAATTCCTTTGATTGATTTCACTGAATGTCTCCTTGGCATCAGAGAACAGTATGGTTTTCAACACTGATATGTACATCAGTACATGTATCATATACCAACTGTTTGTGTTTTACTCCAGGAGCCAAACCTGGGTCGCGTGGTGTGGGCCCGGCTGTGTGGGGGACGATGGTGGCCAGGTCTGGTTGTCAAGGGAACCATGATCTACCTCCAGTCGGAGAGAAACAACTCGTCTTGGATATACTGGTTTGGGGACCACAAGGTTTCTCAGGTAGCTTGATATACTGGTTCAGGGTAAATATTGTATCTGTAGGTTTTGATATATTTGCTTCAAACACACAAGATTCTTTAGGTAGTTTGATACATTTACTGATGCATCTGATATACTGGACCCTAAGATTTAACTATGCTTTAAGATGGATAAAACTTTGGTTGGATTCATATTAATTATCTATGTCATGGATGTTCCTTTGTAGATAACCATTAGGTTGTTATATATATTCTATAAAAATTAGTAAATTGATTCTTAACAAAGAAAAACTCACAGGCAATTAATTCCTATTCACCGGTTCACAAAAAACATGTTCTTGTGATTGTATCTTTTCTAAAATTTCATTCATTTCCTCAAAAATAGGACAAAGTAACATAGATATATGCACTAAATGTAGGAGGCTTTTCTCAAACATGTGTTTTAGCAATTTTCTGAAAACAAATGCATGTTTATTTACAGATTGCACAGGATAAGATTATTAGGTTTGCCAAGAATTTCACAAGTAAGATCGGGAACTTTAAGAGTAAGCTGTACCGAACTGCAGTCATGGAAGCTCTACAGGTAGTTACTTGTACTATGATGAAATGTTTAAAATTATTGTTTTTAAATAATTGAAAAAAAAGTATTTGACATGTATTTTTGCATCAAGACTTGAAATAAAAATTCTGTTGCTATTGAGGTTATCATTCTGTTACCGTTAAACCTGAACAGCTTGGTAAGAACTGAAGCTTGTGAAGATTGACAATTATTGGCAAGGTTAGTCATTGATTATCTCGACATGTTCCACAACACCAGGAGTGCAATCGAAGGAGTGGCGAGCAACTGGACCACGATAAACTTCTACAGTGGGCGGAGTCTGGGTTCAAGAGCAAGCTCTCTGGCAGCACTGTGTCACTGGAGCCTGATGAAGGTAGGAGTCTATCACTGAAGGTTGTCACTTTGTCCTGCGTCTGCGCCTCGGACGGCCCCTTGGACAAAGTGTCCCTGCCTTTATCCGATGCATGCCATTAACTATGCTAGTAACTATTACATGTCATACTGACTGCTTTCAATACATTTCCACAATATCGTTTGACTGCTCATCATTGTCAAGTTTTCAATCATAATCCTAACTATGCAATGTTAATCAGCTTTAGAATTAAATCTTCCTGCAACAGTTGACATTTTTGACAAAGTTTTGTGATAACCAATCAACTCACAGGGTGGCTCTCTATGAGGGACATGCAGGTGACGTGTTTGATGTTGGTTTTAGAGAAGCCGGTGCCGGACTCTGTGAGGAAACATCTGAGAGAAATCGGTGAGGAGATCCGGAGGAAATCAGCGTACGTGGATTATGACAAGGATGATGTGAACACAGAGAGAGGTGAGCAGTTGTGTTTCTAGCTGAACTAGCTTAGTTTTAATTGAGGCAGTTGTCACTCATTTAACTATTCAAGCAACAACTCAAAAAAACAGATAATTGAACAATATCATTGCTTGTTATCAAGGGTTATCAACATGGTATGTCTTTTTTGTGGGCGTTTAATAAATAGAATTTAAAACAGGGGTATTTTGACCATTGAGTGATGGAATCGGGATCTGTTAGTGAAAGAAGTGAAATTTAAAGTAGTCCGTAGATACTGATAGTGTTGTTTGATGTGAACTCTGCCTGGTTCCTCCTTCCAGAGAATGCTGTGGCTGCAGTGCGGAGAGGCGAGAAGCAGTTGACAGGTGAGAGTTATTATGTGGTCAAATCAGTCACACTAGTAATTTGGTGTTGGCATCAAGTGTTTGGTGTAGGCGTCATTGTGTGGTGAAGGTGTCGGTGTTGGCTGTTTGATCAAATTTTTTTTCTCATGTGTATGTACCGTTTTCGTCCTATTAAGCGCCCCAGGCGCTTAGCTTAAAAAAATCCAAAGGGGGCGCTTATTAGGATACCCCAGAAAGGGGGGGCGCTTATTAGGAATACGTTATAGACAAGCGAAACTAGCACTTGTCGGGATTCTGAACGAGAATGAAAGTAATTTGATCGTCTCGCCTGGCATTTTCAAATGTGCCATGATGGCCATTTGACCGACTGAAGATAATCAAAGAATTACTAAACAAACAGATAAACAAACCTGAGTTGACTAACAAGCAATCAATAAAGGCCAATAAAATGCCCCGCTTGTGTCGGTCATAATTGTAATGAAAACACGAACCAGTCATCAATGTCAATGAAACAACTAATCTATTCAAACGACATAATTACCTTGTTATCTTTAATTATTGGATCATCTCATTGTCATGTATTGAGTAAAACAAGTCAATAAGGCCAAACTTTTTTTTAAAAAAGACATCAAACAACTTCACATCATTATTATGTCTCCCCCCCGAAGGGTCGGGAGACATATTGGTTTTAGCTGAGTTCCCGTCGGCGTCGGCGTTCCCATTTTGTTTCCGGAGCATATCTCTAAAACTATGTGACCGATCATCACCAAACTTGGTATACTGTCTCTCCATATCATGTAGATGTGCCTTTTGGAGGTTATAGATTTCTTAAAAAGAAATTATTTTTTATTTCCATGGCAACAATTTGGACTTAGTCTTTTTCAAGGGTAGTGTTCGTTTCCGGAGCAGATCTCTAAAACTATGTGACCGATCATCACCAAACTTGGTATACTGTCTCTCCATATCATGTAGATGTTGGACAATTTGGACTTTTTCAAGGGTAAAAACACTTTCTAGTTTTAACATGCTGTTACTATATCCTCCCTCCACTAACTTCACAAGCTCCATGCATCGACTTTGCAAGCAAGACTTCATTAACACAGTGTTTGGAGCTTGCATTACTGCAGGGAGGAGAAAGGAACAGCAGGATTACTGCAGAGATAGGGAAACGAAAACAGGCTGATCTGTTGGCAAGTTTTGACAGGTTTAAAAACTTATGCAGTGTGTGTCAAGTAGTTGCTATGCATCATAACTTAATAGAATTATTCACAGGTCCGGATAAACTAATACAGAGGCTTAGGACTCTATTGGAAAAGCAGTAGAGGTAGGCCATTTTACGTATGAAGGGGGGGGGGGGGGGCTCTGTTATATGGAAATTTGTAATAGGGGGCGATATTATATAGGACGAATACGGTATCACAAATGTATTCCAGATAAGTGTTTTCATGTGTATTTCAGATGTGCTTATGGCATGTGTATTTCAAATGTGATTATCGTGTGTGTATTCGAGATGTATGTATCGTGTGTATAAGAGATGTGTGTATTCCAGATGTGTGTATCGTGTGTATTCCAGATGTGTGTATCGTGAATATTCCAGATGTGTTAATCGTGTGTATTCCAGTTGTGTGTATCGTGTGTATTCCAGATGTGTGAATCGTGTGTATTCCAGATGTGTGAATCTTGTGTATTCCAGTTGTATGTATCGTGTGTATTCCAGATGTGTGAATCGTGTGTATTCCAGATGTGTGTATTCCAGTTGTATGTATTGTGTGTATTCCAGTTGTATATATCGTGTGTATTCCAGTTGTATGTATCTTGTGTATTCGAGATGTATGTATCTTGTGTATTCCAGATGTATGTATCACGTGTGTATTCCAGAAGTGTGTATCATGTGTGTATTGCGTGTGTATTCCAGAAGTGTGTATCATGTGTGTATTCCAGATGTGTGTATTGCGTGTGTATTCCAGAAGTGTGTATCACGTGTGTATTCCAGATGTGTGTATTCCAGTTGTATGTATCGTGTGTATTCCAGTTGTATGTATCGTGTGTATTCCAGTTGTATGTATCTTGTGTATTCGAGATGTATGTATATGGTGTATTCCAGAAGTGTGTATCACGTGTGTATTCCAGATGTATGTATCTTGTGTATTCCAGAAGTGTGTATCACGTGTGTATTCCAGATGTGTGTATTGCGTGTGTATTCCAGATGTGTGTATCATGTGTGTATTCCAGATGTGTGTATCGCGTGTGCTGATGCAGACCAGAAGGTAGCGGTGGAACACCCCCTGTTCAAGGGAGGGCTGTGTGAACCATGCCAGGTGAGCCAATTTGAATTTTATGCACTGTTGTTAAAATCATCTATCTCCATGAAATCAAAAATTCAGAATGATTTTTCAGGAAAGTGTATTGATGTCAAATCGCATTATTACTCTGAATAATGATTCCTCACTTAAAACATCAAGGCCTATGTGTAAGCGTTGTTTGGATAAATAGTGATAAGCCAAAGATCTGTGTTCAAAAAACTATTATAGAAATGGTACCATCATGATACATCATGATTGTTCATGCATTTAACAAACAGTGCAAGTTGATGTTTCTGCCTTACAGACGGAGGTTGCTGAGACCATGTACGCAGAAGGGGACGATGGATTGCATGTGAGTTGATCTTCACTGCTTGCTTTAATTGTTGCTTGGTCTGTATTTTATGGTTTGTCTATGATGCTGCTGAATAGGTCACCTTCAGAAAATATTTTCTACCCAAAACAAAATAAAGAGGAGATCCTTAGCCGCCTTTTCTCATTGGCTGTTTTATTTATTTGCAGTGAGAGTCCTATATTCTTTTTCATTATGTAACACACAATTGAATACAAAAAATTCAATCTGAAAACTACTACTCACAGCGATCAAGACCTGTCTCATGTATGTCTTGTATAAAAGTTACTGATGAACAAAATCTTTTTAGCTTTGGGCTTATCACATGGCATGGTGTCCGGCGTCTGTTCTTCTCTAAACTTGGAACATATTTATCTTCTTTTCCAGAAGTAAAATTACTAGAAAGCTGAAATCTTGTGTATAGACTCCTTGACTAGTGAGGATTATTATTTAAAGCTTTGCTGGCCCTGTACTTGGCCCCTAGTAAGGGCCACAGAGGCAATGCCCTTTAAACTTATTTTCATCTTCTCCAGAAGGAAAAAAACTAGAAAGCTGAAATCTTGTGCACAGACTCCTTGACTAGTGAGGATTATAAGATAAAGCTTTGGTGGCCCGGTGGTCACAAATACCTTCTTCTTGAAGACTACAATATAAATGTGTTTCTTCCAGAGCTTCTGTGCGGTGTGCGGGGCCGGAGGAGACTTGTTTGTTTGTGATGACCCCGAGTGCAAACGGTGAATGAAAATTGTCTTTGTTTTTCAAAGTATTATAAAGCTGACTGTTCCTGAACTAGTTCACCCCTGACCAGCAGTCATGGGTGTATGATGATACTAATGATTCCATCCTTCCGTGGGACCAAGGGCATTTTGTTGATTGCTTGCAGTAAAACTATTCTTCCAATTCTTTCCAAAATTTTCACGTTTCTACCCTGTCAGGAAGGTAAATTGCCAAATTACAAGCTATTTTGTGATTTTCTCAAATTCCATGTTTTGAACAAAGTAAATTTGTAAGGTTTAATCTTTTTAACCCAATTGCAAAAAGACCATGACTTTTTAAAAAAAACAATTTGCACATGTATTTTCTTATTTTGGGAAAGCTATAGTGCTAAGAGTTTTTAAAATGTTTTTAAAATGTCTTTATTTTCTACATAGTAATTCTATAGAATCAATCTTTGTCTTACTGATTGCTGAAATCCATCCTTTAATATTTGAATTTTAGGTAAATTTCTTTGTTCGCAACTTCTGCCATTGGTCTGTATTGTGGAAGTGTTCAAAGAAAATAACCTGTCAGTGGGTCAGGGATGCATGGTCGGGTATTAGTGAGCTATGTTCACCTTATTGCTTGTTGGAACTGGAAACAGTTATCTGTTATGAATCGTTGTTCGTATGCTTTCATTTACACTTTATTTACACATTGTGTTTATGTTTAACAAGTATTTATGACTGAGAGAAGCTTGTTTGAGTGTCATGTTGATGAGAGGTTCTGTGCTGACAGAGTCTACTGCCGGCCATGTGTGGAGGAGCTGGGGGGAGACCGTGTCCTGAAGCAGGTGGGGTAGACTTGACTTGTTTTGGCTTTGGAATGTTGCTTTATAGATTGAAGTTACAAACAATGTTATTTTAATGTCAAATTGCATTTTGGCTTATCCAGCCTTACAAGCCCAATTGCATGTGGGTCTTGTGTGCAGAATTTGATCCATATAGGCTACCCATTGGATAGACATTCCAGTATGACAATGGGGCTTTTAGAATTGCGACCCTCTGGCCCCTTCTTTTGACCCTTTTTTCATCTTCTTCAGGACACAAGGCATAGAATTTGTAATGTTTTGTAGAAACTCCTTAGGTAATTGCGATTTTAAAATGCACATTTGGCAACCTTGTGGCCCCAACTAAGGGGGAACTCACATTCACTGCACTTCAAATATGAAGCCTGATGAGCTATAGCTACATAAAAATATCTTTTTTTTGACTACCAGGTTATTGAAGCAAGCAATTGGCAGTGTTTTATGTGTTCACCCTACACCGACCAATCAGATTGTTTGTTACATCCACGTTCGGACTGGCAGCAGCGTGTCATCCTGTTCTTTGATACAGGCTACAGGGTTCAGGTAACCTTTTAGAAAAATGTATTTAATATTATAACATCATAAACACAAAACACTGTATAAGCAGAAAATCAAAAGTAATAAATTTGCATTGAGATCATTGAAGGATCTTTGTCAATGGCTGGTCTTCTTTCAGTACTTTAAAAACTCAAATAAGGACATTCCTGCTTAAAAAGGAAACTTTGACGTCATATATGATGTAGAGCTTAAAGTGTCCACAAGTAAATTGGATTATAAATGATATAAGAAGACATTCAATCAATTATTAAAGGAGTTAGCAAAGATACGAGGAAACCTTTGTTCTGTCTGTGAATCCAGGTCCCCACACTGGACTACTTTGCTATGAAGAGGCCTCTCCGGGTCCTCAGCTTGTTTGATGGAATCGCAAGTGGTAAGTTGATATATATCCGTTCGGTGTAACAAAGCGTGATATGCCTTGCTTTTACAAGACACTGTAGCATATTCTCACTGCTCTGATGGACAACCTTGATATTTCACTAAATGTTGACAAGAATAACCAGAACAGAACAGAACAGAACAGAATTTATTTCGTATATATGGCCATGAGACCAATATTACAGTGGTCTGTGATAAATAAATATATATATATACAAGAGCGCTTAAACCTTTAAGGTGTTTCGTAACTTAAACATTTTTTCACAAAAAAGAGCTAATTTAAATAACAATTGATCATTTTGTGTATTTATAAGTGACATAAACTTAAACTTTGATGGGAAGTTATGATAATATACAGGTAGATACCTTGTACGAAGATGGTGATACGATGGACATGTCAACAAAATATGGTATTCATCTTCTTCCCCATTTCCACAAAAAACGCATAAAGAATAACCAAACTCCTAGTATTTGTAGACTGTTGGGAGGCTCTGAATAATGCTTTAAGGAATAAAGTACCAAACTGCAAGTTGGCAATATACATTTTGCTGAAAAATATGAGTCACAATGGTTAGGATTGTTTGAAGGAAATGTTTCCTGGCAGTTGAATATGCATTGAATCATTAAATGAATAACAATGTTGTAGGTAAGCTGGCTCTGGACCAACTGGCCCTGAATCTGGACGTGTACTTTGCCAGTGAGATAGATCCAGATGCTCTTGTAGTGACACGCTGTAACCATGGCAACACAATCGTTCAACTCGGAGATGTGACGAAACTGGAAGATAAACAGGTATGATTTGAGGACTTCAATTCGTGAAACAAAGTTTGTGTTTCTTTTTAGTCCATATAGTTCATATACATGTAAGAATATGTTAAAATTCAATGCCATTGTTTGTGTTCCAACTCTACTGTCATAACGATAGCTCCTTTGGAACAATTTGGATGATACCCATAGCTGCATAATAGTGATGTCATTGTGTATATGACGGCATTGCTTGAAACAGTGTCATGTTTGTGACGTCATGGCATTGTGACGTCATGACTTGATAATGCAAAACCTTTGTGATGTCATGTAGTTGCTGAGAGGCTTATTGATCAAAATCTACTGTGAAATTGATATCTCCTAGATCACCCCTATCTACTTAGCCAAATATGTGATGGGTCTCTATAACAACATCAAGTAGCCTCTATATCATCTTCCGCACGCATCGGGCGAGATAATGCATTTACAAGAAATTCATATTCACCCTTGCGACAACTCAACGGGAAAGTTGTGACTCTATCAGCGCCCCCTGTAGGACAAACAGAGTAACGTCCCTTGCGTCTGTCCATCTCGAACTCGAAGTGAAATTTAATTTCTAATTAATCCCTTAATTACGTTGTGACAACAGTCATAAAAACGATGCGTGAATGATAACCAAAATACTGCATAGAATAAGGCTGTATCTCTCAGTTTCTATTTAGAAATCGCATCGTTTTATTACAGTTTTGTGTGCTCAATTCAAACATATCCTCGCTTTTGATTGGCCTACACCATAGCACAATAATCAGGCTACTTCCTGTCACAGCTTTCCCTTCGAGTTGTCGCAAGGGTGAATATGAATTTCTTGTAAATGCATATCTCGCCCGATGCGTTCGGAAGATGCCTCTATATATACCTGTTGGTTACAGCTGAGGGAGATCGCCCCTATAGATCTACTAATCGGAGGCTCCCCCTGCAATGACCTGTCGCTCGCCAACCCTGGACGCAAGGGATTCCAGTTTGGTATGTTGACAAGTATTGGAACTAGTTGAAAAACTGTTATTTTCTTATTGTCTTAATTTACATTTTCAATAGCTAAAATTATGACAACATAAGAGTGAATGCAAAATTGGATTTCTTCAAACTGTCATTCTGTTTGAAAACAAGCTGAAGCAATGAATAAAATATTATTATAGATGAGCTCAGCCCCCTCTTTGAAAAAGAATTACCCACAATTGTATTGAATTTACTCCTTACTCTTACAAAGAAGAATGGTGTTAAGTCTGTAAATATACATCCCGTCAAAGTATACCCAGGAAGATTCTTGAAGCTCCCAGAATCTACTCCCTCCTCCTAGGATATTCCATCAGAGAGAATTCTGGTAGCTTTCAGTATCTCCCCCCAGGTAGTGTCAGGGAGCTCCTAGGATCTATCCAGTGTAGAGTTTGATCATTCTTTGAAAATTTACCCTGTTTTAAATTAATGTAATCTAGAAGCTGCTTGGGTGTAACTGGCCCTCTATGCAGGCATGAACTAATTTTTGTTATCTTGCTCACATCTCCAACAATCTTCGCATGTATAGTTTGAAGGGAGACATAATCTGGAAGCTTACACCAGTTTTTCTTTTAGAGTGACAGGTAGATCCACTGTTAAGTGTGTAAATGCTGTTGCAGGCAGCACGGCACTGCTGGCATTTGACTTTGTGCGGGTGAGGAACAAACTGCAGACCCTCAACACAGACACACATCTCTTCTGGCTGTACGAGAACGTGGCCTCCATGAAGACAGAGTTCAAGAACACGTTGTCACGGTTCCTGAAGGTACAGCAGTGTGGATTCAGATCATGAAATATAGGAATACCGTATTCGCCGTAATAAGCGCCCTGCTCCAATAAGCGCCCCCAAAGATTTTTGCAATTAACTCTAATAACCGCCCATGTACCAGCGGTACTAAATAATAAATTCAACTTGCCTAAATTCAATCCAACAACCCCTTCAGACGAGAAACTAGTCGCTGAGAGCCCTCGACAAGGAATTTCCAACCCGCCTGCTCCTGTCGAGTGTCTATATTTATCATCTGTCACCACGCAGTGACACAATCGATGTCAGACGATCGAGAAAGCGATGTTTACACCGGAATAAAAAATGCACAAGTTTACATCGATTTCATTTCTTGAAAAATAAAAATACATTGTCCAGTTTTTGCTTTTAATGACTATATGCATTGTAAATTAATAAAAATAAATTAATATATTGTTTTTAAATATTCAGGCATCATTAACGTACTGTTAAATTCAGCAGAAATCACGATGTATGTGGCTTCACTTGCATCATCGATCGGGAATTGATTTCCTAAATGTTATCAAGAACTATCGCTTTATAAGGCTTGTTATCCATTCTATATGTTTAATATGTCCATTTCCAAACTTATTTATCATATTTAATCAAAGTTCAAAGATATATTTGTCAAATATACTTTCGCGAAAGCACGTTGTTTTACTGCACTTGGATTCTCTATCGTAATTTCTTGACGACAAATAATATTATTAATATTCTTTCGTGCTCATGATCATAATTTGTGCATGTTTTTCTTCGAATTTTATATAAGTAAATATTTCAATTAACTACATGTTGTTTTGGAAAATGTAATATATCGAAAATGTTTAACAAATATTTGAATATGTAGACATTTAATAATGTATCGACAATTTGTTGTCATGAATTTATTACAACCACGTTTCAGTTTCATACATCGTTTTCAAATCGACTTGCTGATTGGTTGACCTACATTTCTGGACCAATGAAAAGGCTTGTAACAAAGATCTCTCTACCGTAAACACATGCAGCAAAACCTGTCGACTGATTATTCACGTTCGTTTTTCATGAGAATAATATTATGTAATCTGATTAAAACAAACAACAAACAATGTAAGTTAGCATTTGCAATTTCTTTTATCATTCTTTTCAATAATATACGTCTGGAAAAGTGTCACTTGATATTTAAGAAGACTTTAACAATATAGTCAAAAGTATCGATGTCAATTTTCAATGCAACTCGCACAATGATTTTCTTGGTTGGGGTCTCTCGCCGCCATAGGCAATGTGATTTCTGTTCTGTTTCACTTTGAGGAATTAAAGGATACATTGAGCAGCAATATGTGTTATTTTCAACTCGATAATGTGTAAGTATGTTTTGAACGCATGTATCAATCATCAAAGACAACCTAAACACAGTTCCACGTGAGTAGTATATATATTTCGTTCGTCACTCACATCATTTTAATAAGCGCCCACCCAAATCAATTTTTTAAGCGCCCTGGGCGCTTATAACAGCGAATACGGTATGCTCCGTTCTTGAATTCATCTCTGCAAGCTTTGTTAATTACACAAATGTAACTTTGACCTTTGAAACCGCTAAAAGTCAGTTAACAAACAGGTTACAAAATCATTATCACACAGAAGTTGCAATATGGTAAAAAATTTATCATGCAGAAATACTGTTTCAGTGTCAGCCTGCTCTGTGGGATGCCAAGTACATGTCAGCTCAGCGACGGGGTCGTTACTTCTGGGGCAACATTCCTGGTCTGTACAGGTGAGAGACAGGGTCGTTACTTCTGGGGCAACATTCCTGGTCTGTACAGGTGAGAGACGGGGTCGTTACTTCTGGGGCAACATTCCTGGTCTGTACAGGTGAGAGAAGGGGTCGTTACTTCTGGGGCAACATTCCTGGTCTGTACAGGTGAGAGACCGGGTCGTTACTTCTGGGGCAACATTCCTGGTCTGTACAGGTGAGAGACCGGGTCGCTACTTCTGGGGCAACATTCCTGGTCTGTACAGGTGAGAGACGGGGTCGTTACTTCTGGGGCAACATTCCTGGTCTGTACAGGTGAGAGACGGGGTTGTTACTTCTAGGGCAACATTCCTGGTCTGTACAGGTGAGAGACGGGGTCGTTACTCCTGGGGCAACATTCCTGGTCTGTACAGGTGAGAGACGGGGTTGTTACTTCTAGGGCAACATTCCTGGTCTGTACAGGTGAGAGACGGGGTTGTTACTTCTAGGGCAACATTCCTGGTCTGTACAGGTGAGAGACGGGGTCGTTACTCCTGGGGCAACATTCCTGGTCTGTACAGGTGAGAGACCGGGTCGTTACTTCTGGGGCAACATTCCTGGTCTGTACAGGTGAGAGAAGGGGTCGTTACTTCTGGGGCAACATTCCTGGTCTGTACAGGTGAGAGAAGGGGTCGTTACTTCTGGGGCAACATTCCTGGACTGTACAGGTGAGAGACGGGGTCGTTACTTCTGGGGCAACATTCCTGGTCTGTACAGGTGAGAGACGGGGTCGTTACTCCTGGGGCAACATTCCTGGTCTGTTCAGGTGAGAGACGGGGTTGTTACTTCTTGGGCAACATTCCTGGACTGTACAGGTGAGAGACGGGGTCGTTTCTCCTGGGGCAACATTCCTGGTCTGTACAGGTGAGAGACGGGGTCGTTTCTCCTGGGGCAACATTCCTGGTCTGTACAGGTGAGAGACGGGGTCGTTACTCCTGGGGCAACATTCCTGGTCTGTACAGGTGAGAGACCGGGTCGTTACTTCTGGGGCAACATTCCTGGTCTGTACAGGTGAGAGACGGGGTCGTTACTTCTGGGGCAACATTCCTGGTCTGTACAGGTGAGAGACCGGGTCGTTACTCCTGGGGCAACATTCCTGGTCTGTACAGGTGAGAGACCGGGTCGTTACTTCTGGGGCAACATTCCTGGTCTGTACAGGTGAGAGACGGGGTCGTTACTTCTGGGGCAACATTCCTGGTCTGTACAGGTGAGAGACGGGGTCGTTACTTCTGGGGCGACATTCCTGGTCTGTACAGGTGAGAGACGGGGTCGTTACTTCTGGGGCAACATTCCTGGTCTGTACAGGTGAGAGACGGGGTTGTTTCTTCTTTGCACTGTTAGAAACATATGCTTCTAATCAGTAAAGTCCTGATAATTCAAGAAAATGGTCACGTTACAAAGAAGTCCACAAATGGTCATTCTCCAAGTACTAAGTTCGTTTTTGAAGCACAGGTCCAGCTTGTTGCTATGATACTCCTCCCTTTCAGAACCCTGATCATTTTGGAAGTTGATCCCTTTAAGACATTACATCTGTATCTAAATATACCTTGATAACATAGTATGTTATCTAAAACAAAGGCCATAAAAACCAAATAACTGTCCCTCCCAAGTAACATCGTCCCAGCAATGCCCACACTCATGCCAAAAAGTACCAAGAAATATGCGCATGTGATGCACTGTGATGTCACCCCCCCAAACTTTTTATCAGAAAATGACCCTACCCTAAATTTGCACTAAGTTCAAATTGTTACCATGGAAATCAGAAAAAGTAGCAAAAGGCACCACTCCACCATTTGGTAAGCAGCATGTTTTCACTAACAATACAAAGTCACCTGTCCTGTACTGCAGCACTCCCGCTATCTCCACCCACATGCACGAGGATGTGAGTCTGATGAGTGTGCTGCACACCGGATGTGACCGCCGGGCAACAGTAGACAAGATGAGATGTGTCACCACCCGCACCAACAGCCTCAAACACGGCAAGCATGACGAGCTCTTCCCTGTGGAGATGGGAGGCGAGGCAACCGGGATCTGGATATCAGAGGTCGAGAGGTACTTTAAAGTTTCAAACTGTCTTACAAAATGTTAATGATGGAAATGGTAGGTGATTTCATTGTGAATAGCCTAGAGGCAAGACTAATGGAGTCCTTTTCATGAATAAGTTTTACTTTTGATTGGCCCTTAGGGAAGGGTGGTTGATATTTCATCTTTCACATGCTGACCAAAAGTTCCTTTTATCAGGTCAAATAGAATTTTCTATAACCAATTTTTTTATCTTGCTATGTATGCTTCTCCTCCAGGTAAATCAGGTAATTGTCTGATGGACAGTGTTTGTATCAATGTCAACTCTCACCTTGCTGGTCAGGTGACATTTCTTCACAGATAGTTCTTCAGACCAACCTATGTCATTAAAATATCCAAAAATAGCTTGGCTTGTAAGATTTCTGGGACACATTGTTATTCAACACCCGCAAATTAAAGACCAACGGTGTTACAACTTAAGATATTCCTCTGCAGGTTGTTTGGGTTCCCGACTCACTACACTGATGTGGGCAACCTGCCGGTGACTCGCAGACAGAAACTCCTGGGTCGGTCCTGGAACATCCCCATCGTCAAACAGATCCTGTCTCCACTGACGCGCTACTTCGCTACAGACTGCCATCCCTCCATTGGACAGTCTACTGGTGCAAATGATCAGGTCTCATCTGAGCACACTCCGTCCAATCCACATATTGATCAGTCTTCATCTGAGCTAACAACATCTCCTGGTGGACACAAACAGTCTTACCCAGTCCAGTGTACATCTACGGTTGAAAGCCATCAGTCCACCTCAGCACAACTACCACGCAGCACCAGTTCTACCCAGGATCACTCACAGATGACTCCAAGTACAGAAGGGAAGATTGAGTCCATCTCGAGCTGTAGCCCTCTTTCACTCGAGGTCCCTCACTCCAGTTCAGAAGAATAGTCTAGGCTCAGTCCTCCCTTGATGTGATTGATATTCCACAGTTTTGTAAAGTCGATGTCAGAAGTTCACCCACCGATCTGCCTATTGACATCAGAGGAAGGTCAGCTTTGACCAATGAGCTTGCTTGTAGGACTTGCAATGACTGTGTATAGATTTCAATGATATAGAGGTTTTTGAGCGTCATCTTGTATAACTTTATTGTTAGAGTTGTCTCCGAGGGTTATCTTTCATTGTTGTTCAAATGGTTTATTAATCAGGTGATTGTTGATCTTTGGCCAGTATTTAAAACAATTTGAAGTAGTTCAATGCCCATCTAAAGATTTGTTTTATTTCTGTATTTCCTAATCTCTATTTTCAAATCTGAATGATTGCTTTGATAGTATTCCACATTTTAAGTTACGTTTATTTTCGTTTACATGTCATTCTCCCAAATTTTCCAACTTTCCCATGAGCTTGCAAATGACTATTCGTTTAGTTGTTGATGATACAGACCCTTAAGTATAGTTAAATCCTTAATTTTTAACACATCCTGCTGGAAATTATATTTATGTTTTAATAGGTTTGATGATCTGTGGAGCCAATGTCTTATTACTTTTTCAGCCCTTGTTCAAAACACATGATTTAGTCCCATAGCAAATTTTAAGTACATTCATGTTCTATTTCAAGTATCTTATTCTGAATGATTGCTATGTGATGTTGCACATTCCACATTTTGTTCTATTATCGTATATTATTGTCAACATATGCATGCTGATATTTTATGTTTTTGTAATCTAGAACTAATCATTGGATCAGAAGTTCAGTATCTTATAATTGTAAAAAGCCCATAATTTATATTCGAATTAAAAGATTTGAACTATTGCATATGCATTTCTTTACTTATTTCATATTTTGAAGTCAAAAGAACAAAAAAGAAATTTCAGTTCTTGAAAAGCAGCCTGAAGAGAAAATGGAATAACTTGCAAATTACAAACTGAAGGGAAGAAGATGAAACAACGCTATACAAATAAATAGACAAGGAAAGCTAGAGGGAATATGGAATAGACTAAAACAGGAATTTCCTTGCATAAAAGGGATATTAGTTTGCAAATTGCGTTGTTGTTTTGTGAAAATATACAAAATCTTACTTCTTTGAATTTTTGCTTCTTCCCTACTTGGACCAAGTGATTTGTGAGTCAGTTATTAGCAGAGTTGGCGAGTTGTATTGGGAAATGCACTAACAATTTCTATGATAACAACTATTACATTTAAGTCTAAACAGATGTTTCAGTAACCTTCTTATAAGTGTTAATGTTTATTGACCAGCCATGCGTTCACTAACAAGCTGTGTACAGCAGTTTTCCTTATGTTAACATTTTGTGTTCGCAAGGGTTTACAGGCTTTTTTAAACCAATGAAATGATTGAATCACTGCAATTGCATTGGTAAAATTGTTTTCCATTATTCAGATTTAGATTCCATTTTCTGAAGTCATAAAAGTTAGCATAGTCTCGTCTGAAAGGCACAAGGAGTTTCAGGCATGACATGTGGCGCGGCCGCCCATCTGACGGTCAGTAAACTTTTCCGACTTTTGAATTCTCCAGATCATGATCCAATGAACTAAAATTTTGTGTACAATATACAGAAATACAGGGTGACTTTCTGGCCTGATGCTGAAGCAATTCCCTAAGACCTATTTCCTGTTATTTCCAAGAGCAAAACAGCTGAAACTATTGTGTACAGGTGTATTGGCTATGGGGATTATTAATTGTAGATTCGGTGACTATCTTGCTCGAAATGAGGGCATTGAGAATTTCCCTTTAAACCTAAATTCATCTTCTTTCTAAGGACCCAATGCCGTAAAAGGCCAAACATTCTGTACACAGATAAATTGTAGATTTGGTGACTGGCCATATGTCAAACTTAATTGTGGTGCCATATGGTCCACTGAATATTTGACAAAAATGACAATGTGCTTTGCGAAATACGCCATGGCTTTTTCTGATAAAATTATGTATTGCGTTAACTGTTTCTTATTTCTGAATCTCAGATGAAAATTGTTCAGGTTTCACAACTTAAAACAGAACCGACCTCATTCACCTATTCTCTATCACTAAACTCTTAAAGTTATGAAAATGAAAATCAACGTTTAATAAATAACCAAATGAGTATATTTCACACAAAGTCTGGTTTAATGATCCTCAAGTCGCGATAAGGTCGCAGTTGTATTCCAATCCATTATTTCTGCATATTTTTTAGGAAAAAACGACTACGCATTCCTTTGATCAATGTTTATGAATTGACGGTGAGTTTATGAACAATAACAAGACAAAAGGATAGTTCATTATTTATTTATGTTGTGGAAAGGACATGAAAAATAACATTTGTGATAACAAGAGAAGCGGTAACAGTGAACACGCTCCAAACATAGCACTGGGACATCAAACTGAGAAGCGGTAACAGTGAACACGCTCCGAACATAGCACTGGGACATCAAACTGAGTAAACCATATATATATCTATATCCTGAGGATCATATCACAAATTAAGAGCACTTTTCGCTATAAAGAAATACCCTGTGTATATACTGCATGTACCGGGAGAGAAAGATAACAATACACAATTCGGAGATCGGAGGTCTTGAGAGATCGTCTCGTTGCAAGAATTTCAGATGTAAAGCAAATAGACCCGGGCGAAGATTCTACGATTCTCAATGACTGAATAATTTACAATCGAGTTAACGTAATACACACCAAGACGCGTGAAATTATAGATGTTTATTAGGGTAATAGGGGTCGTTGCTATTAAAAAACCCTTACTTCATCACATCATCACTCACCTCGTATGTATAAAATATTGTTCACAAATTTAAATGTAGATTCTTTTTGACTTTCATAACAATAATATAATACACATATTTATCAAAAAGTGATCAACAAAACAGTAAGATTTGCAACAAAAAGGTGATATTCCGTTTGGATAGATGTAGTACAATAACAATGATATTCTATCCTATATACTAACATCGATGAACCCCTATAAATCCTTTAGCTTTCGATAAGATAATGCATATTTCACTTCAAACTTAATTTGTTGACCAGGTAATACATATATGAATAGATGAATTTACTTGAGTAGAGTTGGCACCGGACACTCGAAACATCATCTTTACTTGGCAAAACGCACAGCAGTCGAACATATATATATATGCTTGTACTTTTGTCTACTACCAGAGACTTAACGATCTTCTCTACCAAGAGTCTACAATCATTTGGGTTGATTGATCAATGGTACCAATTTTTTTCTTCTGATGATCCCATTATATTAAGAGAGATCTCACAGATTTTCCCTCAATAAAAACACATTCATTTGATGAGGTACCCCATCTTTCTACGCAACGCCAGTTTCCGAACTGTAAGTTTTATGCCTTGCTGCATACCCTTGAGTTTTCTGTGTTTGCTCTCTAGCCTATAGGGGCACTATAGCATCACAATAAAAGTAAAGGGTCTGCAACAAGGCCTACAATGACAGTTCGGAAACTGGCGTTTTAGGCTTTGAGTAGAAAGATTGGGGAGCCTATGCTCAACAAATACTGCACAGTGACGGAACAAGATAGAGTTCAGGGTGATGGACCCTGCCCCTTTGACTCTCGATGATGATACATTTTTTCCCTTTTTTCTGGACCCGCCACTGATCCCCCCCCCCCCCCAAACCTCGGCCTACAATCACAATCGGGCAGAGGGTTTGAGTTGCTGCTGGACGAGTTCTGTGGCGTGTATGGCACACCCCCAGGCGACACTGACTCCTGTAGCCCCGTGCCCGTAGTTGTGCACCACCTGGAATAGTAACAGGGAGACATCATCAGTATGTTAAACCTCATTGAAACCAGGTCATCCTATCATTTATACTCCTCTGAGGAATGATTCAAAGTCGTGTCAGTAGATAATTTTTGTGGTTACCATAACCGTATTCCGAAGCCGGAGGGTTAAATTTAACATCATACTGAGGTTTTCCTCCCCTCGTCGCTAATTTGCAAACGCCACTGTCACTTCCACATATTTCAATGACAATCCATTTACATTTGTTTTTTAAAAAGAATTTTGGTTTAGACACATTTATTTAAAAAAAGAATTGGATTGGTAAACAAGCTAAAAGCTTATGTTAATACCACTCCAAATAAGAAAGTGAATTTAAATGTAGGCACATTCTTTACTTTCTTAAAGACACTAATAATCCACCTGAAACTTCAATCTGTCTGTTTTCTGCATCGGATTGGTTAAACCTCGCACTTTTTGATTTGATGAGTGTCAAATACATTCATTTTCTATTGGCTTCTTAAATCTTTCTTTGCTGAAGAGTAAAGTTCTGCTTCGGTGCCGGAATTTACTCACTTTTAAAGTTTGGTTCCCGAATCTGATTGGCTGAGCCTCCAGACGGGGCGGAGAGCGCTGAGGACGAAGGCCCACCCACTCGGACTCGACTCGCGCAGCCTGGGGAGAGAATGGGTGATACTAACTTATTATATACTTCATAATATTCAAGTTTTGGATATTCGAAAGATTCTTCTTCTAGCACACTAATTAGCCTTGTTGGTTGAAAATTGCATCTCCAACCTCTTTTATGCAAAGATATATGATGAAGTTACAAAGTTTCCAAACAACAAGGTGTTCTGACACTGATCATATACTTAAGAATACTTCGGATTTGCCATGGTCGAAAAACTCTTCCTATATCATCCTTGATGGTTGATAACACGTACTAGCCCATCAGTCACGTGCAGAATTTCACCTCGATTATGCAAACGCATATGGTCAATTAACAAGATTTCACAAACACTCGATGTGTTGAACACGATGCTAAATTTGAGAAGATTTGTGCACCTTGAGTGGCGGCCAGATCTCTGTGACGGCCTTCCAGATGTCCTTCGAGGTTTGAGGGTCAGCTTCAAGGTCACTCCGACCTCCCTGCTTGGTGCCGCCCATTACCACGTTGTTGATGCTGGGAGGTAGAAAGCAACACAATCCATGATTATATTTAATGAGATGAATAAACAAGCACACTTGGTTCATTGAATAACTTGAAACTTTGGCCTTGTCCAGAAAAACGTCAATAGTGTTATTCCCATTGTAGAAGAACTAAAAGTCCTTCTTCTTGACTGTATATTAAACAGGATCCTTTAACCTAGATCTTTATTCTGGGGGTCTTGATTGACTGAATACGAATAGTCTATAGAACTTTTAACATTGGCTGTGAAAACTTCAAAATCGTGGATCTCGATTGAATGCTAGATTCCACACAGGTTTTAAAGAAAAGTAAATAGTTCGCTATAGTTAGACAATTGATCATTTTCTTACTTTGGGAATGCTAAAGGTTTTAAATCTCCGGGCATGCCATGTTGCTGTATCATAATCTTCATCCACGGAGCCTTCACCTGCAACACATAACCCAAGACAATATGAATCTTCATCATCACCATAGCAACCAGTATTGATGTTTAGAAGTCAGTATATCATTTTATACAAATAATGTCAACATTCATATCGATTTAAGCTTCTTAAGTATATAATGATTAAAAGCCGCTATTAGAATAATATATATAGTATACTATACTTGAATCATAATTGTATAATTCTATATAGAACGTTGTTTATCATATTCTCAGATGCAACCTTATTGCACCAGATCCAAACCTTCAGCCACACCTTGATGTATTTCTCATGTCAACTGCTTTATAGGGGATCAAATAACATGTCTGTTGACTAGCATCTCACATAAATTAAACAAGAAGATTGTGTGTATCTTACCCTAAGAATGTGACCTCTGACCGGCGCCATCTTGTTGTCCTCAGTAAGTGACCGTGCCCCTAGACCTGTACAGTTGACCACCAGGTCATAGGAGCCTAGAAACTAGAGAAGAGTATAAAACAAGGTCATAGGAGCCTAGAAACTAGAGAAGAGTATAAAACAAGGTCATAGGAGCCTAGAAACTAGAGAAGAGTATAAAACAAGGTCATAGGAGCCTAGAAACTAGAGTATAACATGGTTACTGTAGCGGGTATATTACATTGTAGTCGCCATGTATTCAAAACAAAACTTGAAAGAACAATTATCATAAACTTAGTTTTGAATACAGTGAATCAAAACCGTAAGAAAATTTTATATGATGAAAAATAATAATGTACTTCGACATGAATATATTATATTATAACACCATTAAGATGTTAACGTTATTTACTTGTTTCAGCTTGAAAGCATTTGTCACTGAATAAAGTATGTTACACATGATATATGCAGTCTGTCATTTTCAGTAAATACATGCACTACGACATACATAAGACTTGTGAGAAGCGAGTGTTGCTATTAGTTATAAGTAGTTACATACAAACCTCTCTCAGTGAGTGCACGTGTTTGTTGACTACCTCCCCGCCATTGGCTTTAAACCTGGGAGGAATCAAACCATGTAATATTATAGGTTATACTACTACTATATATAAGTTTATTACGTTTGATGATATCATTACGCTTTATCTATACTTTACCAAAATCTTTACGATTGTATCTTTCAATTACCGAAACCACTTCTTGAAAGAAAATCTATAAAATTGAGAAATCCTACTGAAAATTTAAAACATTTCTGCACACTTTGCCCAATCTATTGATTTTCATGCTTTGCCAACAATTGCTCCTATGGCTTTTATTTCGTCGTACATCATTGTAAACTTAAAATCAATTTCTTGTTATCGATTGATTTTTGACGGAGTTCAGTCTCCAGTCAATCCACATAACCATAAGTCTATCATGACAAGTTCCTCATATCGTGAATCATGGTTAACCATTGGAATGACGTTCAAAATGACGAATTTTAGCAGTACCCGTGTGAGAGGACGGTTGTGTTGTATATATTCTGTCGTTGCAATGCGACATTTAAAACGCCTAAAAATGCTTAGACCTTACACCAAACTACTTTGTCCAGAGTGTCCATAATGGCAAAGTACTTCTGACAACGTAACCCCTCTTTGTCCCAGTGATAGCAGGAAGTCAATTCAGAACTACCAAGACGTAAATTGATGTGAGACATATTGATACTGAATCACAAGAACGATATCAAAAGGAGCCCATCCTGAATATGTCATTCCCCAGGTTTCTGGACATTGATTGTTTGCTATGTAAGAAAGCCGGTTACCTCCTCGTGAGCCAGGGTAGATACTGGGTCATCTCGACCATCACCGTCATCAGCGTGAAGCAGTGGCTGGAACACATAATAACCAACAGTTACACACGACGGCTTGTTTAGTGATTTTACAAGCGCTTCCATGAGATAAGTAGATTTGAGCGTTATTGAAGGTAAGTATTTGCCAATGTCCCCATCGCTTATTCTGAAATCGTTTATACGTTTTTTAGCTCATCAGGCCATCCGTCCGGCGTCCGTCCGTCCGTAAACTTCAGCAAAATTTGATATGAAGCCTGGTGAGCTACAGAGTCAATGGCTCTACTTTGTTTTAATGTGTAGGCAGCATGGACATGAATATTAATATACACACTGTCATGTACCGATATGGAGTAGACATATCAAGATGGCGACGGGATTAGATCAACAAAAGTAGGGGTTTGTTTTTAGTGCTCCTTTCTCACAATCGCCGAGGTATTGATGGTAACCATTAACCGTGATAATCAGGAAGTGACTGCTGACTAAATTTAAGTTGAGTTTGTGTGCACAAAGTACATTTGCGTATTTGCGACTTCAAGTAAACGTTTATTTCACTTTCATTTTCAAAGCGGGTTGGAGACTTTTAAATGCCTTATTTCATGCCCTTAATGAGCTTGGATGTCATAGAAATTTTAGTGCTTATAATATGAGTATTTTGTTATGATAAAGATTTCTGTGCAGGAACTTTGAAGTTATCGCGACGAAATAACAAATCAAGATGGCAGCGGATCCCAGAAGAAGGGTAGGGAGGGGACACATTTGAATAGTGTGCAATTAGCATAATGGACGTTAAGTAGTTGGTTCACTTGTGTTAAATGAATCAAGTCCCTACCGGAAATAATTTTTTTGAGGACATAAATTGTAGAAGGTAGAGAGAATGAAGGAACGTGATTTCCAAATTGTTCCTATTCAAAGAGATTGAGAAAGTTTTGTAAATGCAGTTTATATTGAGAGAGAAGTGGCAATATAAGAGAAGGATCGAGGGTTATACTAACTACTTGTCCAGGTTGAGTTTCTTGGCTGTAGCCCGGGGGAGCGGCTGACACAGCGGCATGAAGTCGTGGTACTGGGGGATCTGGAACAGTCAGGGTAGTTAGAATAGTTAGACATATAGGGACCCTAGAGAGTTACTCATGAAGTCGTGGTACTGAGGGATCTGGAACAGTCAGGGTAGTTAGAATAGTTAGACATATAGGGACCCTAGAGAGTTACTCATGAAGTCGTGGTACTGGGGGATCTGGAACAGTCAGGGTAGTTAGAATAGTTAGACATATAGGGACCCTAGAGAGTTACTCATGAAGTCGTGGTACTGAGGGATCTGGAACAGTCAGGGTAGTTAGAATAGTTAGACATATAGGGACCCTAGAGAGTTACTCATGAAGTCGTGGTACTGGGGGATCTGGAACAGTCAGGGTAGTTAGAATAGTTAGACATATAGGGACCCTAGAGAGTTACTCATGAAGTCGTGGTACTGGGGGATCTGGAACAGTCAGGGTTGTTAGAATAGTTAGACATATAGGGACCCTAGAGAGTTACTCATGAAGTCGTGGTACTGGGGGATCTGGACATTCAGGGTAGTTAGAATAGTTAGACATATAGGGACCCTAGAGAGTTACTCAAGAAGTCGTGGTACTGGGGGATCTGGAACAGTCAGGGTAGTTAGAATAGTTAGACATATAGGGACCCTAGAGAGTTACTCATGAAGTCGTGGTACTGGGGGATCTGGAACAGTCAGGGTATTTAGAATAGTTAGACATATAGGGACCCTAGAGAGTTACTCATGAAGTCGTGGTACTGGGGGATCTGGACATTCAGGGTAGTTAGAATAGTTAGACATATAGGGACCCTAGAGAGTTACTCATGAAGTCGTGGTACTGGGGGATCTGGAACAGTCAGGGTATTTAGAATAGTTAGACATATAGGGACCCTAGAGAGTTACTCATGAAGTCGTGGTACTGGGGGATCTGGAACAGTCAGGGTATTTAGAATAGTTAGACATATAGGGACCCTAGAGAGTTACTCATGAAGTCGTGGTACTGAGGGATCTGGAACAGTCAGGGTAGTTAGAATAGTTAGACATATAGGGACCCTAGAGAGTTACTCATGAAGTCGTGGTACTGGGGGATCTGGAACAGTCAGGGTAGTTAGAATAGTTAGACATATAGGGACCCTAGAGAGTTACTCATGAAGTCGTGGTACTGGGGGATCTGGAACAGTCAGGGTTGTTAGAATAGTTAGACATATAGGGACCCTAGAGAGTTACTCATGAAGTCGTGGTACTGGGGGATCTGGAACAGTCAGGGTTGTTAGAATAGTTAGACATATAGGGACCCTAGAGAGTTACTCATGAAGTCGTGGTACTGGGGGATCTGGAACAGTCAGGGTATTTAGAATAGTTAGACATATAGGGACCCTAGAGAGTTACTCATGAAGTCGTGGTACTGGGGGATCTGGAACAGTCAGGGTTGTTAGAATAGTTAGACATATAGGGACCCTAGAGAGTTACTCATGAAGTCGTGGTACTGGGGGATCTGGAACAGTCAGGGTAGTTAGAATAGTTAGACATATAGGGACCCTAGAGAGTTACTCATGAAGTCGTGGTACTGGGGGATCTGGAACAGTCAGGGTAGTTAGAATAGTTAGACATATAGGGACCCTAGAGAGTTACTCATGAAGTCGTGGTACTGGGGGATCTGGACATTCAGGGTAGTTAGAATAGTTAGACATATAGGGACCCTAGAGAGTTACTCATGAAGTCGTGGTACTGGGGGATCTGGACATTCAGGGTAGTTAGAATAGTTAGACATATAGGGACCCTAGAGAGTTACTCATGAAGTCGTGGTACTGGGGGATCTGGAACAGTCAGGGTAGTTAGAATAGTTAGACATATAGGGACCCTAGAGAGTTACTCAAGAAGTCGTGGTACTGGGGGATCTGGAACAGTCAGGGTTGTTAGAATAGTTAGACATATAGGGACCCTAGAGAGTTACTCATGAAGTCGTGGTACTGAGGGATCTGGAACAGTCAGGGTAGTTAGAATAGTTAGACATATAGGGACCCTAGAGAGTTACTCATGAAGTCGTGGTACTGGGGGATCTGGACATTCAGGGTAGTTAGAATAGTTAGACATATAGGGACCCTAGAGAGTTACTCATGAAGTCGTGGTACTGGGGGATCTGGAACAGTCAGGGTAGTTAGAATAGTTAGACATATAGGGACCCTAGAGAGTTACTCAAGAAGTCGTGGTACTGGGGGATCTGGAACAGTCAGGGTTGTTAGAATAGTTAGACATATAGGGACCCTAGAGAGTTACTCATGAAGTCGTGGTACTGAGGGATCTGGAACAGTCAGGGTAGTTAGAATAGTTAGACATATAGGGACCCTAGAGAGTTACTCATGAAGTCGTGGTACTGAGGGATCTGGAACAGTCAGGGTAGTTAGAATAGTTAGACATATAGGGACCCTAGAGAGTTACTCATGAAGTCGTGGTACTGGGGGATCTGGAACAGTCAGGGTAGTTAGAATAGTTAGACATATAGGGACCCTAGAGAGTTACTCATGAAGTCGTGGTACTGGGGGATCTGGAACAGTCAGGGTTGTTAGAATAGTTAGACATATAGGGACCCTAGAGAGTTACTCATGAAGTCGTGGTACTGAGGGATCTGGAACAGTCAGGGTAGTTAGAATAGTTAGACATATAGGGACCCTAGAGAGTTACTCATGAAGTCGTGGTACTGGGGGATCTGGAACAGTCAGGGTAGTTAGAATAGTTAGACATATAGGGACCCTAGAGAGTTACTCATGAAGTCGTGGTACTGGGGGATCTGGAACAGTCAGGGTTGTTAGAATAGTTAGACATATAGGGACCCTAGAGAGTTACTCATGAAGTCGTGGTACTGAGGGATCTGGAACAGTCAGGGTTGTTAGAATAGTTAGACATATAGGGACCCTAGAGAGTTACTCATGAAGTCGTGGTACTGAGGGATCTGGAACAGTCAGGGTAGTTAGAATAGTTAGACATATAGGGACCCTAGAGAGTTACTCATGAAGTCGTGGTACTGGGGGATCTGGAACAGTCAGGGTAGTTAGAATAGTTAGACATATAGGGACCCTAGAGAGTTACTCATGAAGTCGTGGTACTGGGGGATCTGGAACAGTCAGGGTAGTTAGAATAGTTAGACATATAGGGACCCTAGAGAGTTACTCATGAAGTCGTGGTACTGAGGGATCTGGAACAGTCAGGGTAGTTAGAATAGTTAGACATATAGGGACCCTAGAGAGTTACTCATGAAGTCGTGGTACTGGGGGATCTGGACATTCAGGGTAGTTAGAATAGTTAGACATATAGGGACCCTAGAGAGTTACTCATGAAGTCGTGGTACTGGGGGATCTGGAACAGTCAGGGTAGTTAGAATAGTTAGACATATAGGGACCCTAGAGAGTTACTCATGAAGTCGTGGTACTGGGGGATCTGGAACAGTCAGGGTAGTTAGAATAGTTAGACATATAGGGACCCTAGAGAGTTACTCATGAAGTCGTGGTACTGGGGGATCTGGAACAGTCAGGGTAGTTAGAATAGTTAGACATATAGGGACCCTAGAGAGTTACTCATGAAGTCGTGGTACTGGGGGATCTGGACATTCAGGGTAGTTAGAATAGTTAGACATATAGGGACCCTAGAGAGTTACTCATGAAGTCGTGGTACTGGGGGATCTGGAACAGTCAGGGTATTTAGAATAGTTAGACATATAGGGACCCTAGAGAGTTACTCATGAAGTCGTGGTACTGGGGGATCTGGACATTCAGGGTAGTTAGAATAGTTAGACATATAGGGACCCTAGAGAGTTACTCATGAAGTCGTGGTACTGGGGGATCTGGAACAGTCAGGGTATTTAGAATAGTTAGACATATAGGGACCCTAGAGAGTTACTCATGAAGTCGTGGTACTGGGGGATCTGGAACAGTCAGGGTTGTTAGAATAGTTATACATATAGGGACCCTAGAGAGTTACTCATGAAGTCGTGGTACTGGGGGATCTGGAACAGTCAGGGTAGTTAGAATAGTTAGACATATAGGGACCCTAGAGAGTTACTCATGAAGTCGTGGTACTGGGGGATCTGGACATTCAGGGTAGTTAGAATAGTTAGACATATAGGGACCCTAGAGAGTTACTCATGAAGTCGTGGTACTGGGGGATCTGGACATTCAGGGTAGTTAGAATAGTTAGACATATAGGGACCCTAGAGAGTTACTCATGAAGTCGTGGTACTGGGGGATCTGGAACAGTCAGGGTAGTTAGAATAGTTAGACATATAGGGACCCTAGAGAGTTACTCATGAAGTCGTGGTACTGAGGGATCTGGAACAGTCAGGGTAGTTAGAATAGTTAGACATATAGGGACCCTAGAGAGTTACTCATGAAGTCGTGGTACTGGGGGATCTGGAACAGTCAGGGTTGTTAGAATAGTTAGACATATAGGGACCCTAGAGAGTTACTCATGAAGTCGTGGTACTGAGGGATCTGGAACAGTCAGGGTAGTTAGAATAGTTAGACATATAGGGACCCTAGAGAGTTACTCATGAAGTCGTGGTACTGAGGGATCTGGAACAGTCAGGGTAGTTAGAATAGTTAGACATATAGGGACCCTAGAGAGTTACTCATGAAGTCGTGGTACTGGGGGATCTGGACATTCAGGGTTGTTAGAATAGTTAGACATATAGGGACCCTAGAGAGTTACTCATGAAGTCGTGGTACTGGGGGATCTGGAACAGTCAGGGTTGTTAGAATAGTTAGACATATAGGGACCCTAGAGAGTTACTCATGAAGTCGTGGTACTGGGGGATCTGGAACAGTCAGGGTTGTTAGAATAGTTAGACATATAGGGACCCTAGAGAGTTACTCATGAAGTCGTGGTACTGGGGGATCTGGAACAGTCAGGGTTGTTAGAATAGTTAGACATATAGGGACCCTAGAGAGTTACTCATGAAGTCGTGGTACTGAGGGATCTGGAACAGTCAGGGTAGTTAGAATAGTTAGACATATAGGGACCCTAGAGAGTTACTCATGAAGTCGTGGTACTGGGGGATCTGGAACAGTCAGGGTAGTTAGAATAGTTAGACATATAGGGACCCTAGAGAGTTACTCATGAAGTCGTGGTACTGGGGGATCTGGAACAGTCAGGGTAGTTAGAATAGTTAGACATATAGGGACCCTAGAGAGTTACTCATGAAGTCGTGGTACTGGGGGATCTGGACATTCAGGGTAGTTAGGAGCGTCAGACATATAGGGACCCTAGAGAGTTACTCATGAAGTCGTGGTACTGGGGGATCTGGAACAGTCAGGGTAGTTAGAATAGTTAGACATATAGGGACCCTAGAGAGTTACTCATGAAGTCGTGGTACTGGGGGATCTGGAACAGTCAGGGTTGTTAGAATAGTTAGACATATAGGGACCCTAGAGAGTTACTCATGAAGTCGTGGTACTGGGGGATCTGGAACAGTCAGGGTAGTTAGAATAGTTAGACATATAGGGACCCTAGAGAGTTACTCATGAAGTCGTGGTACTGAGGGATCTGGAACAGTCAGGGTAGTTAGAATAGTTAGACATATAGGGACCCTAGAGAGTTACTCATGAAGTCGTGGTACTGGGGGATCTGGACATTCAGGGTAGTTAGAATAGTTAGACATATAGGGACCCTAGAGAGTTACTCATGAAGTCGTGGTACTGGGGGATCTGGAACAGTCAGGGTAGTTAGAATAGTTAGACATATAGGGACCCTAGAGAGTTACTCATGAAGTCGTGGTACTGGGGGATCTGGAACAGTCAGGGTAGTTAGAATAGTTAGACATATAGGGACCCTAGAGAGTTACTCAAGAAGTCGTGGTACTGAGGGATCTGGAACAGTCAGGGTAGTTAGAATAGTTAGACATATAGGGACCCTAGAGAGTTACTCATGAAGTCGTGGTACTGAGGGATCTGGAACAGTCAGGGTAGTTAGAATAGTTAGACATATAGGGACCCTAGAGAGTTACTCATGAAGTCGTGGTACTGAGGGATCTGGAACAGTCAGGGTAGTTAGAATAGTTAGACATATAGGGACCCTAGAGAGTTACTCATGAAGTCGTGGTACTGGGGGATCTGGAACAGTCAGGGTAGTTAGAATAGTTAGACATATAGGGACCCTAGAGAGTTACTCATGAAGTCGTGGTACTGGGGGATCTGGAACAGTCAGGGTTGTTAGAATAGTTAGACATATAGGGACCCTAGAGAGTTACTCATGAAGTCGTGGTACTGGGGGATCTGGAACAGTCAGGGTAGTTAGAATAGTTAGACATATAGGGACCCTAGAGAGTTACTCATGAAGTCGTGGTACTGGGGGATCTGGACATTCAGGGTAGTTAGGAGCGTCAGACATATAGGGACCCTAGAGAGTTACTCATGAAGTCGTGGTACTGGGGGATCTGGAACAGTCAGGGTAGTTAGAATAGTTAGACATATAGGGACCCTAGAGAGTTACTCATGAAGTCGTGGTACTGGGGGATCTGGACATTCAGGGTAGTTAGAATAGTTAGACATATAGGGACCCTAGAGAGTTACTCATGAAGTCGTGGTACTGGGGGATCTGGAACAGTCAGGGTAGTTAGAATAGTTAGACATATAGGGACCCTAGAGAGTTACTCATGAAGTCGTGGTACTGGGGGATCTGGAACAGTCAGGGTTGTTAGAATAGTTAGACATATAGGGACCCTAGAGAGTTACTCATGAAGTCGTGGTACTGGGGGATCTGGACATTCAGGGTAGTTAGGAGCGTCAGATATAGAGGAACCCTAGAGAGTTACTCATGAAGTCGTGGTACTGGGGGATCTGGAACAGTCAGGGTAGTTAGAATAGTTAGACATATAGGGACCCTAGAGAGTTACTCATGAAGTCGTGGTACTGGGGGATCTGGACATTCAGGGTTGTTAGAATAGTTAGACATATAGGGACCCTAGAGAGTTACTCATGAAGTCGTGGTACTGAGGGATCTGGAACAGTCAGGGTTGTTAGAATAGTTAGACATATAGGGACCCTAGAGAGTTACTCATGAAGTCGTGGTACTGGGGGATCTGGACATTCAGGGTAGTTAGGAGCGTCAGATATAGAGGAACCCTAGAGAGTTACTCATGAAGTCGTGGTACTGGGGGATCTGGAACAGTCAGGGTTGTTAGAATAGTTAGACATATAGGGACCCTAGAGAGTTACTCATGAAGTCGTGGTACTGGGGGATCTGGAACAGTCAGGGTTGTTAGAATAGTTAGACATATAGGGACCCTAGAGTCAGGGTAGTTAGAAGCGTAGATAGAGGTGTTGATGGAGAGACGAAAGGGAAATTTGATTAATTCGACCTTGTTCTGAGGAATATAATTGTAAAATTATTGTCCCTGTCTGAATTTGAACTCAATCAAGCCGGGACCTTGACGGAGAGGGTATCCCTGCAGAGTGACGTTCGAACCACGACAGAGACAATTTGATTTAAGAGACTTTCTTAATCCCCAAAACAGCTCGGAACCATATCATATGAAGATCTTTTACACAGTATTTGGTGAGCATTTTTCGTTGATGTACATTAAACAACAAGTACAGGAACTATTACATAGGCTTACCAACTGAAACTTTGTTTCGGAATATATATCTCAATTTAATGAACTTTTCAATCGTCAAGTCTAAATCATATATCTACATTATGAGAGTGGTAGAAGAAAATAACAAAAAGTAGTTTATATTCTAATCATCTCGTAACTTGATATGATTCAAATTTATTTCATATCAGCGAGGCTCTGCTTGTAATAAATATTGTTATAATGTTATTAATTAAGTTTTTCTGTATTGGTCCAGTTACAGGTCCGAGGTCTGCTGTATTGGCCCGAGGCGAAGCCAAGGGCCAATACAGCAGACCGAGGACCTGTAACTGGACCAATACAGAAAAACTTGATTAACGACGTTTTTATTAATTAACTTTCTGAATTTACTTGCACAACATTACAGAGTTAATTTTTACCGAAATCAAAATTATCAATGAGATTGATGAACTGTCATATATGTTGAAAGTTTTGAAGCGATAGCTTCGGACTCTCGCCATTTGTGTGTATGCGCATGCTTAGAGTCGTATTGGCCAAGTCTGCTCGTATTGGCCCAGTCTGCTCGTATTGGCCCAGTCTGCTCGTATTGGCCCTGTTTTGCTTCCTGTATTGGCCCAGTTGTGGATTCGTATAGTGAAGGCCGTATTTTTTACAGTTTAGTTACCCATCTTTACATACAATTTATTAGCCCGATGAGTTACTAAAGCCATTTCTTGTGTTTGAAGAATGGAATCTTTGATAAAATATTTTTTGTTGGGAGTATAAATGAGCTTCACCTCGGGGTTGGGTCCGTAGATGATGCCCATACACAAGATGGCGCCGCTGTCTGCACTTTCCTCCGACACCGCCAGCTTGGTGAAGTGGTCCATTGAGGGCTCGCCCCACTTCCTGCAGCGAGAATACACGAGATCTATGGGTGGTGTTTGATATGTATTATTGTTACCACTTTCAGCGAAAGTATCACCCTGAAAAGTTTCAAAAATTTATTCTTCGTGAACTCACTTTTTTTTTAATAGAATCACAGTATGATAGAAGCACTTTATTTCAATAAGAAGACCTTTAGCCTTAATTATAAATATAACAGACATATATAGAACGTCATTCTAGTGCAATTTTCGTTTGTAATGCAGGAGTAGATGTCACAAAGAGCAAAGAAACAACGAGTTCGCAGTCTAAACAATCTAAATAAATTTACATCAACAGTATGACGAAATAAAAAATCTGTTGATCTAAATTTATTTAGATTGCAGTCCAAATAAATTTCTTCGCTTGTCAGTCACATATATATAATTGGACTATTCGATCGACAAGTCAGATGTCATGAAATGGAAAGTTCAGATAATAATCTATGTGTTAGTGAGAGACATAATTATAAATTTTATTACCCCATCGTCCCAGTTATATCCACAAAGCTTTTATGTTAAGAAAGAACATATTACAACCTAGAGAGGTATATGTATAATCATGTACATTCTACAGGCCTTTGGCGTCTCAGTAAGGAAGTGAAATGACTTGATGGCACTAAGCAACACATAGGAAGGAGTTGGTGACCCTTTATGATACCTTAATGAATCAGACACTTTATTTATTTGACACTGTTATCACAGGTCCGTGTTTTGTGGTAAACAGATGTCGTAAAAAAGCTTTGGTCGATAAAATCTTTATAGTAATAGCCGAGGAGTGTCGAATGTATTCTAGACGTTTTGTTTCTATAACACTCGTCCCTGTGATTGCCAGCAACTTAACGAAAGTGGTGGAGAAACCTAAATTGTCATAAAGAAGTCCTGAAGAACGTCAACAAAATTTCGTGCACATCTTCAAAGGCGAATCAGGTTGTAATTGTAATGGAACTGTAGACAACAGGTGCCTTCTTGTACCCAGTCTCAACAGGTCAATCTATAACTTTAATTTTTATGAGTGTATAAAAAGATTCTTACGAGTCAATCCGTGTTCATAACTGTCAAGTTAAGTCAATGTAAGTGTTAATAATATTCAGTGTTTGAAATAAGCGTATATGCCCGACATCGACAGTTATTCAATTTGTTTTAATACGATACTGTTTATTTCTAGCAATTCTTTTTGTAAGGCATATTTCCCTGACAAACCCTCATAACTACCAATCTAAACTGATAACAGAGTTGTGTACTTATTACATACCTATACCAAGAATATTATTATTTTAGAATAAGTCAAAACAGTACTGATAATGAATGCCGACAGTTTCGGAGGCCCACAGTTTTTCCTATCTGCGGGTCCTTATTGACAAGCAGTTTTTGAATGCTTATTTCAAACACTGATGATATTCCCAGTGTAACTATCTCATTAGTAGCAATTGGGGATGGAGTTATCCAGTTGGAACATTCCAATGTTTTGCAATTTTCAAGTATTTTACATGTAGCAGGGCATGTTAATGACTTTAATCATTCAAAGGGAACATAGTTTTGTCGTAAATGCCAGCATTATATTATCCTTATCAAACATAGATATATAGACGGTTCAAACCACGTTATGTAAAGTGAGTTCTTCGTCTCCCTGTGGACTGTGTAAACATAGGGTCATCCACTCTTAGAAACAAAAGCAGGTGGTTTATCCACGTGTAATGTTAAATATATGTCAGCATTGTTAAACCCATCTTCCTACGCAACACGGCAGTTTCCGAACTGTCAGTTTCATGCCTTGTTGTCGACCCTTGAGTTAAACCAGCAGCTAAAGTGATAGAATCATAGAGATTGTGATTATTGCTACACACATATGAGATAATGAATGGAACGGTTTAAAGAATATTTTCGGTATATTTTAGTGCCTTAATTCCGACAAAACCAAAATATAGTTTACAGTGTACATTTTGTCCCAAAAACATTAAATTAACACTTAATTTTACAATATAGTGTTTTATTCAGGAAAAATACACTCTGTAGGTTTCGTAATAATTTAATTTTAGAAATCTGAATACCTAGACGATTCTATTTGCACTTGTGTTAATCTTCAGTCCAAGCGACACGCTACATAATATGGTATACATATTCAGTGTGGATACTAAGGCAAGTTCTCTGTATTTGTCCTGTTCATTTTCAGTGAAGTTGAAACTCTGTGCATAGCATATTCATTTCACCCTATACTCAGTATTGGGATCACAATTTATAAACTTAGTCTAAGTATGGCTCTAGTTAATTATAAGCTTAATGAACATCTGTTCCACGTGTCCCATGTACGCTGTCTGCAGCATATAGAATGTGTTGACAGATCAACTCAGTACAGATACATCCACTGTGCATAGTCATTTGTGTTTCCATGTAGCTATTTAACCATAAAATGTTCATAAAGTCTAGTCAAGCTGGGTCCAATATAAATCGCCAACAGCAGTTTTAATTCGTAAATTTTCCATCATTTCTTATCAATCATCCAAATTTCCTAATACAGATGACCATTGCACAAAAATTGGATATTAGAAATGACATGTTTCTTATCAAAACAATCGTGTGTTTGAGAATATATACGGTTACGAATATAAGAGACAAAGCCTGTGCCAAACCTTCTGGTGACGTCATCGATACCCGGGGCCCATGGCACGATAATGGCACCGGCACCGGAACTCGTCGTTGATTGGCCGAACTGGTCTGCTACTATGGTCACGCGACAGCCTGGTATCCTCTCCTGGATGTTGACTGCTGTAGAGAGTCCTATAACACCCGCCCCCAACACCGCGACCCGCGACATCGTCTGTAGTTATAGAAGACAGTGTTAATAAGTAGTAAAGGCAGTGAATCTTGAGCGTTACCTGTAGTCATAGAAGGGAGTGTCAATAGGTATATAAGACACTTATCTTTCGGCTATATATATTGTAACTGTAGCGATAGAAGGGACTGTTATAAAGTATTTAAGACACTTATCTACCGGTCATCTATAGCACTAACTGTAGTGATAGAATGGCGGGAGTGTTAGTAGAAGAAGAAAGACATCTTTATCAGTTTATATGGTCATATGACCAAAAGTAAAAATCCATAAAACACCTGTTTTGCACATGCATAGGCGGGGGTACAGTATCTGCTATGCAGGTAGATTCCTTTTCAGGTGAATTAAAAATCTGTTAGTCAGTCTTTTACGGTATTTTGTGTTTTTAGTTATTGGTTGAATTTCATTCTGGTCGGATTTTAAGTATAAAGATCAAAGAATCATTATATTTAACTTCTTGAAACGACAAATTTGTATATATAAGTATTAATTATAGCGTTAACTGTGTCAGTTTTTATCCTGGAGACATAGAAGGTCGTAGGTTACATCAATTTGCCATAGAGGGAGCGGTTTGGTGTTGGTTTAACTGAATATGTGACATTGTGTAGTGAAGACAGAATCCTACTGGGGAACAACGACTTGCCATCAGTCACTGTAAACTGGACGTTCTACAAGAAATAACAGCGGGCGCTCGCTGGTAATATAACCTTGATAAACTTTACCTATATAAAGCAAAGACAAACTGACCCTGAACAAAGATATGCATATTTTGAATACAGATCCAACAAATCTGTCAGAATTTATGTGTAGAAAAGGGGTATCTGAGACAAAAAGTGAACAAAATTTAAAACTAAAATGATACAATTCAAAACAAAAGAGGTCATCGTCCTGACAACTAGGTCACGTCCAATAACAAGCACCTGCTGGTCTACATTCTAAACACCAGTGAATCATTTCAAGAGTTAGATTAGTTTCTTGCCTTTCCTGGTTATAAAAATCTAATGTGACCATATTTTTCAAATCCTACGACTGTCGCTTGTATGAATGTTTGTCATACAAGGTGAATATATGTGAACTTCAAATCTAATACTAACATGTTTCAGACATAATGTACAAGTCAGGTACCAAAGGTGTTGACCTATGCCAGATTACCTTTGATTGGGAACGTGATCCTAGCAGCGTATACACTCAATATGCAATTGACACAAGATCAAGCGGGATATTCTTTGCATCATAAAGCTTATATATACACTGGGGAAGTCATAACCACGCGTCGTGCATGGGCAATAGCGTACAATGATTCATTGAATATGCCCTCAGTTTCTATTGAATCAGGTCAACGCTATTGAAATGTGGATATGTGACATAAGAGAGCAATGTTGAGGATGGGCAACAGAGGACGTGTCGACAGTTAACTAACCTTCATTGGTTTCCCAAGTTTATTGACATTACCAGGAAACGAGATATAGACCAAGTGTGGCAGTGAAGGGAAAACAAGTGCGTTCTATTTTTATCCTTATTGATCTAATGTGAAGCAATGCATAAAAGCTTTTCACGCCATTAACATTCCTCCTGTCAATTTTCGCTTTTATCGAAAACAAAAACATTTAAAATGTTTTCTTGTCTTAATCAAGGAGTATAAAGAGGGATATTTCCAAAGCCTTAATTGTTAAAAAGCTCATAAATGCCAATATCCCACGCACATATACTTTGACCTTAAAACATACATATAACACACTTACCTTATCTATATTACCGCGCCTCTTGTCCAACTTTTCCTTTTAATGTAGGTGACCCGGATTGAAAGTGAAGAGATAATAACCTGTCATAAGTAGCTGCATCTGACCCAGAGAGAGTTACAGTAGTTTCACTCTTTGATCAGTCGGTCGATGTGACCCAGTTGGAGTGTTCATCAATGTACTGACGAGTTGCCGAGTTGATCCACGCTTCACGGACTTCGGTAGTGTACGTGCTAGCTCGGTCGGTCGGTCGATATTCATGCATGCAGTGCTCACGCCGAGTTCTATAAATATTCATGTAGTTTTTTTTCATTCAAGCTGTCCCATATGTTCTTGATAGAAGATCCGGCTATATAGCGTTAATTTAAGCACGTCAGACGTCAGTGCATTTATGAATATGAATATATATACGACAGTCATGTGTTAGATGTACATGGCAATACAAAAATGAATACGGTTCGAGGAAGTTCTGTATTTTGAGAGGGGCTGATAAGTCTTTCATAAGAAGTCAGAACCAATAAAGTTTTTTTTCAAAGTTATAAAAATTAACTAGATTGGGAAAGATTTAATTAGAAGTATGCTTGCTAAAGCCACTGTAAAGGGTAATAAAGTTTTAATTGATGGTAGCCTCCAAACGATCTTAGAACTTATGTCTCATGGGTAACAAATTCAAATGAAAGACGGGGAGTTCTCTCATAATGTTGACGCCATTAACCGTTATTTTTACCTCGCAAATTAGTTGTGAAACCTTAACCCCCTCTCCCTCTCCCTCCCCCAGACCCGAGTTATCCGGCGTGAAGCCACGAACATCCCCGAGTATTTTCCCAGCTGTGTGTTAGCCCAGAGCGGACAACCTCCCCTTGCTTCTTGTATTTGTTTTCCTCATGACGCGAGGAGCCACTTGGGTGATTGCTTTAACGCTCTCCTGCGGGGGAGGCCAGGCTGTGTTTTAAGTGGGAGATGAAGGAAACATTGCATAATTAGACTTAAAAGATTTGTTCGGATTTGAAGAACAAATCACTATTCCTACTGCAACATCACGTAAACATGTTTGGTATCAATGCAGGGATTTGGGAAGACATCTTTGAATTGGCAATTTTCAGGGTTTTTGGTAATTTTCTGAATTTTTAGTGGGCCCTTGCCTATAATATTAATTGTTAACTTCAAAATTGTTATGGGTCGTTTTGTGTTCAAATATGCAAAATAGCAGATGGCCCTGCCTTTGCAAATCCCTGCATGGGTGTGAAACATTAGTCGCTTTGGACACGTGTTAGAACGCGGTAGACCCTATGTTTTACTACTGTAAGATAGAGTAGTGGTTAACATCTAGAGATATTGATATGAAATTATCAATAGAAAAAAAACTTTCAAGGAAATTTTTCGATTGAAAATACTAAAGAAACACATTTCAAGAGCGAGAGTTAAAAAAAAGAAGAAGAAAACGGTGTCTAAATGGCACCTAGAATCGAAAAGGTCGACTTCAAACACTCTGTTTTAATACTGATGATGGTGGCATTGGTGGGTCTTCGGCGGTAAAGGATTAAAAAAAAAGAATCATTTTTATATTTGCAATGTAATATCGGCTCCTAAATAATTCTGAAATTATTGATGTTGGTAAAGGAAGGTATGGACAAATTATGGACATTGAATAAATGATGTACACGTATATAGATGAAGAAAATGTACTTGAAGTACGTTAATACATGAATTAAAATATTAGTGTTTATTTTTATCGAATTATTCAACTCATGTCCATACGAGTAAAACATGAATCAATGATATAAAATGAATATGCTTGCAAAATTGGGAAGTTTAATGTTAAGAGAAGCAGCGACTCGAACCGGGTGTCACTTAACATACCCAATAGTATACTAAGGCGTAAACAGATGTACATAGAGTTACCTCCCTTGTCAATGTTTTTGTTTGCACGCTGCATATGCTAGATTTTGAGGTCGGTGCGTGTTTGTTGTTACCTATCGAAATGTTTGGCCTTTGGTTGAATAGTTTGATCTAATTTTTCAATTGTTTCAAACCTGTCAATACATCTTATACATTGACGAGATCTTTTTGAATTGAAGATATTAAATTGTGATTCAGTAAATGATTAATAACATAACACCATATATGATTATGAAATATATTCCCCCTTCACAGTAAGATGAATCAAGAAGCAATGAACTAAAGATTTTCTGGATTACAACTTCTTTATTGTGAAATCATGAATTTCCATAGTATGTGTTTTGTTTGCAGAGAAGTAATCAAGCAGTTTATGTACTGATAAAAGAGTAAGCATATACTGATAAAGGAGTGAGCATATACTGATGAAGGAGTACGCATATACTGATAAAGGAGTAAGTATATACTGATGAAGGAGTAAGCATATACTGATGAAGGAGTAAGTATATACTGATGAAGGAGTAAGCATATACTGATGAAGGAGTAAGCATATACTGATGAAGGAGTAAGAATATACTGATGAAGGAGTAAGCATATACTGATGAAGGAGTAAGAATATACTGATGAAGTAGTAAGCATAATATACTGATGGAGGAGTAAGTGTATACTGCTGAAGGAGTAAGCATATACTGATGAAGGAGTAAGTATATACTGATGAAGGAGTAGTTAAGTGGATACTGATGAAAGAGTAAGAATATACTGATGAAGTAGTAAGCATAATATACTGATGGAGGAGTAAGCATATACTGATGAAGGAGTAAGCATATACTGCTGAAGGAGTAAGCATATACTGATGAAGGAGTACGCATATACTGATGAAGGAGTAAGCATATACTGATGAAGGAGTAAGCATATACTGATGAAGGAGTAAGAATATACTGATAAAGGAGTAAGTGTATACTGCTGAAGGAGTAAGCATATACTGATGAAGGAGTAAGCATATACTGATGAAGGAGTAAGCATATACTGATGAAGGAGTAAGCATATACTGATGAAGGAGTAAGTATATACTGATGAAGGAGTAAGCATATACTGATGAAGGAGTAAGCATATACTGATGAAGGAGTAAGCATATACTGATGAAGGAGTAAGCATATACTGATGAAGGAGTAAGCATATACTGATGAAGGAGTAAGCATATACTGATGAAGGAGTAAGCATATACTGATGAAGGAGTAAGCATATACTGATGAAGGAGTAAGCATGTACTGATGAAGGAGTAAGCATTATTTTTATACGGATGAAGGATTAATTAAGTATATACTGATGAAGGAGTAAGTGTATACTGATGAAGGAGTAAGTATATACTGATGATGGAGTAAGCATATACTGATGAAGGAGTAAGTATATACTGATGAAGGAGTAAGCATATACTGATGAAGGAGTAAGCATATACTGATGAAGGAGTAAGCATATACTGATGAAGGAGTAAGCATATACTGATGAAGGAGTAAGCATATACTGATGAAGGAGTAAGTGTATACTGATGAAGGAGTAAGTATATACTGATGAAGGAGTAAGCATATACTGATGAAGGAGTAAGCATATACTGATGAAGGAGTAAGCATATACTGATGAAGGAGTTAGTATATACTGATGAAGGAGTAAGCATATACTGATGAATGAGTAAGCCTAATCTGATGAAAGAGAAAGCATATACTGATGAAGGAGTAAGCATATACTGATGAAGGAGTAAGCATGTACTGATGAAGGAGTAAGCATTATTTTTATACGGATGAAGGATTAATTAAGTATATACTGATGAAGGAGTAAGTGTATACTGATGAAGGAGTAAGTATATACTGATGATGGAGTAAGCATATACTGATGAAGGAGTAAGTATATACTGATGAAGGAGTAAGTATATACTGATGAAGGAGTAAGTATATACTGCTGGAGGAGTAAGTATATACTGATGAAGGAGTAAGCATATACTGATGAAGGAGTAAGCATATACTGATGAAGGAGTTAGTATATACTGATGAAGGAGTAAGCATATACTGATGAAGGAGTTAGTATATACTGATGAAGGAGTAAGCATATACTGATGAAGGAGTAAGCATATACTGATGAAGGAGTAAGCATATACTGATGAAGGAGTAAGCATATACTGATGAAGGAGTAAGCATATACTGATGAAGGAGTAAGCATATACTGATGAAGGAGTAAGCATATACTGATGAAGGAGTAAGCATATACTGATGAAGGAGTTAGTATATACTGATGAAGGAGTAAGCATATACTGATGAAGGAGTAAGCATATACTGATGAAGGAGTAAGCATATAGTGATGAAGGAGTAAGTATATACTGATGATGGAGTAAGCATATACTGATGAAGGAGTAAGTATATACTGATGAAGGAGTAAGCATATACTGATGAAGGAGTAAGCATATACTGATGAAGGAGTAAGCATATACTGATGAAGGAGTAAGCATATACTGATGAAGGAGTAAGCATATACTGATGAAGGAGTAAGCATATACTGATGAAGGAGTAAGCATATACTGATGAAGGAGTAAGCATATACTGATGAAGGAGTAAGCATATACTGATGAAGGAGTAAGCATATACTGATGAAGGAGTAAGCATATACTGATGAAGGAGTAAGCATATACTGATGAAGGAGTAAGCATATACTGATGAAGGAGTAAGCATATACTGATGAAGGAGTAAGCATATACTGATGAAGGAGTAAGCATATACTGATGAAGGAGTTAGTATATACTGATGAAGGAGTAAGCATATACTGATGAAGGAGTAAGTATATACTGATGAAGGAGTAAGCATATACTGATGAAGGAGTAAGCATATACTGATGAAGGAGTAAGCATATACTGATGAAGGAGTAAGCATATACTGATGAAGGAGTTAGTATATACTGATGAAGGAGTAAGCATATACTGATGAAGGAGTAAGCATATACTGATGAAGGAGTAAGCATATACTGATGAAGGAGTAAGCATATACTGATGAAGGAGTAAGCATATACTGATGAAGGAGTAAGCATATACTGATGAAGGAGTAAGCATATACTGATGAAGGAGTAAGCATATACTGATGAAGGAGTAAGCATATACTGATGAAGGAGTAAGCATATACTGATGAAGGAGTAAGCATATACTGATGAAGGAGTTAGTATATACTGATGAAGGAGTTAGTATATACTGATGAAGGAGTTAGTATATACTGATGAAGGAGTAAGCATATACTGATGAAGGAGTAAGCATATACTGATGAAGGAGTAAGCATATACTGATGAAGGAGTAAGCATATACTGATGAAGGAGTTAGTATATACTGATGAAGGAGTTAGTATATACTGATGAAGGAGTTAGTATATACTGATGAAGGAGTAAGCATATACTGATGAAGGAGTAAGTATATACTGATGAAGGAGTAAGCATATACTGATGAAGGAGTAAGCATATACTGATGAAGGAGTAAGCATATACTGATGAAGGAGTAAGCATATACTGATGAAGGAGTAAGTATATACTGATGAAGGAGTAAGCATATACTGATGAAGGAGTAAGCATATACTGATGAAGGAGTAAGCATATACTGATGAAGGAGTAAGCATATACTGATGAAGGAGTAAGCATATACTGATGAAGGAGTAAGCATATACTGATGAAGGAGTAAGCATATACTGATGAAGGAGTAAGCATATACTGATGAAGGAGTAAGCATATACTGATGAAGGAGTTAGTATATACTGATGAAGGAGTAAGCATATACTGATGAAGGAGTAAGCATATACTGATGAAGGAGTAAGCATATACTGATGAAGGAGTAAGCATATACTGATGAAGGAGTAAGCATATACTGATGAAGGAGTAAGCATATACTGATGAAGGAGTAACCCAGCAGGCATTTTAACGTTGAACCAACGTTGAAACAACGTCGTTTATCAACGTTGAATTGACGTCGAATTTTGATTGGATTTGAAATTTGCCGTGACGTCGAAAACTGACGTTGTTTCGACGTAGAAATGACATTAATAGATACGACGTCGCAACAACGTTGGAATAACGTTGTCTCGACGAATATACGATATTGTATCAACGTTGAAACAACGTTTTATTGACGTATTTTAACGCGACATCAACGTCGATACAACATGGCTTTAACATTGATACAACGTTGATACGATGTTGCTGCAACGTTGGTAAAAAGTTAATCCCATTTCTAATGATGCTGAATAGATATGATGAGAGACGTTTTTCAATGTACCGTATTTCCTCGAATACAACCCCGGGGTTCTATTTCGTTCAGTACCCCTTTACCCCCCGGGTTCTATTCGAGGCCCGGGTTATAATGGAGCCCGGGTTGTATTTCTTCAGGTCTGAATTGACGTTTCAAAATCTTCTATAGGAATGGCGTTTTCATGGAAAATTATTGATCTAGTTCTACATATCTCGTGGCATTTCTGTTGATATTCATTCTTTTATCAAAATCCGCATCAATCGCTGCAATATACGGTTTCCGTGAAGTATATTCTATCGACATATTATACCAGTATTTATGTTAGACCCGGGTTCTATTCGAGACCCGGGTTGTATTAATGTCAGCACGTCCTTACCCCCCGGGTTATATTCGAGGCCCGGGTTGTAATGGAGGCCCGGGTTGTATTAGAGGAAATACGGTATATAACACTGCAGAGAATCATAGAGACCGGAATCGTATCATTAAAAAAATATGGTATATCGTCGGGAATAGCTATATAAATATTAAATTCAACCAACAAATTAACAAGTCAAAAACAAACCGAGATAATGATTACATAAATGTTTATTAATCTTTTATACATTTCTATGAAAAGCAGTCTTATCATGTATTCTTGTATATGTTTCTTCACAGCGTTGGCCATCAGCAAAGTTCTGTACAAAAGAAAGATAAAAGTAAATGAAGTGAAAAATCTATCACATAAATTGTATATGTCGATCCCTTATCAAATATGTGCTAATAACTTGTTCTGCTCTTTTGAAACCTGCCTTGAATGACTTTTGTGTGCATTGTAACTGATTTATTGTTTAATTGTTAACTTATTTAACATTTGAAACTGGTAAAATAAAAATGAAATGAATGTCGAATCATCGGAATGGCATTTACAACAGTATACACTATATACATACCTGAGGGTAGTTTGACAGATCAACTCCCAGAAGCACGTGCATGTATCTTCTCTGCTTCGCCAGTCTCCAGCTCTCTCCTCCCTCTCAATCAGCAGACTCTGAGAAAAGTTTATAATATTCATGTATTATATTCAAATATAAACACTAATATCCTAACACATTTCTTTAAAACACTTCTTGATTCGTGGATTCCTTAAAACATAACTGTAATGGAAGTGAAAAGGTGTCAGTGAGGAATTTGCCTTAAAATTAATTTGTATATATACACATTATAATTATACAATGAATCGTACATGTCGGTTCAAGCTTAAGTGAGTTGATATCAATCTTAGTCATATAGATATCATGCTAAACTGTCATGCATTAAAATATTAGATGGTCTGGTCACTGGTAATATTGTGTTTTGCAAGGAAATAAACAATTGAAAACGAATTTCATCCATCAACAGTTCAGAGAAAAAAAGTATGTGGTATGCCATCATTCCGTCATATTTGAACATAATTATATGATTAGTCTGATACAAAATTAATAAAGTTAACAATGAAAATAAAATCAATTTAATATAGCTGGAGCCCTTCTTGTTCTTAAATACGGGCGTATAATTTATACTTTTGGCAAATGATATTTCAGTTATTATTATTGAATACCAATTACATCAATACTGTAGGCCTACATGTACATGTATAAATGTCCAAATAGTATGACACCGGTTACGGTATCAAGCACTTTATGCTATGCCACAACACTGTACGGAGTTCAACAATGTTGCGGACACAAGTTGAATGACAGCAACCTATGACTTTCTTTTATCATCGTGACTCACTTAACTAATTAAACAAATGCTATTTTTCAAATAATAGTTTAATATTAGTGCTCTAATAATATATACAGTTGCCTTGGCACTAGGCCTACTGTAGGCCAACAGAAGTCAACGAGATGCGTTCAAATTATGACGTGTCTAGTGTAATTGAAACTCAATGATGGAAAGTTTAATAGATCAAGGGAAATACTTACCATTTCAAAATAGTAGAGCGATGTCAGTGCACCCGAATCGTGATCCGATAGAACATCTAACAGGACGTTGATTTCCCCTTACATCGACCGACAAACATGGCGACGAAAGTACTAAGATTGTGACGTAATAGTTGAAACTATGACGTCATCAGCATTTGTGCTGGCGCGAAAATGTGGTATGCTTGTTGGCGAACAAAGTAACGTCGGGAATATAAGAAAAATGACTTTTTTCAGTTCATACGCCGTTTAGGGAAACAAATTATCGGCAAATATTGTTTATGAATAAAGTGATCACGAATTTGTTCCTGAATTTTCAAGTGCTAGCCTATTCACGAAACAATGCTTTTAAAACGGTATATTTATTCATTTATTCATTGATAGATTAATGACTGTTTTACATAAATATATTTGAAAATGATTTTATAAAGTGTACTTTTTTTACTGATTTCATATCTATACATTTCATTGGTAATTCGAAAAAGCTTTATTATAAAAGGAATGGAAAAGGTTAAACTTTATAAAGGAAAACAACTATAGACTCTACATAAAGAAAAATTATTTTCTATACGATATCCTAGAAAAAAATGCCTTTCTTGTCGCGCAATCTGTTAGTTGTTACTAACAGTAATTTAGTTAGTCCTTTCATAACGGGGCGCTCTTTACAAGTATAAAGGCGAATATCACACACTTTTAACAGACACTTATTCGCGTTTTTAATGAATGATCAACTAACAAACGAAAATCTTTAGTTTCACAAGAGACAGACGTGCTTTCATCTGATATAATTCGTAGGTTGTAAAATCGGAACAACGTAAGGTAATTTATCAACATAAATCTCAAATACATAGACGTCGGAAATAGAAACGTTGAAACGACGTTGTGTATCTTGATTTTCTCGACGTCGAAAGAACGCCACCTTAACCGAAATAACCGGACGTTGAAACAACGTTGTTCAGTCAACGTCAAAATTACCGACGTCGGGGCAACGTCGTTGTTATCGACGTCGAAAATACCGACGTTGTAACAACGTCGTTAAATCAACGTCGAAATTAACAACGTCGAAGCAACGTTGTCTTTATCGACGTCGAAATTACTGACGTTGAAACAACGTCTATTTTAAGTTGAACAACGTCGCGACCACATCTAAACTATAATCCAACGTCGATTCGACGTTGTGTGCCTGCTGGGAAGTATATACTGATGAAGGAGTAAGTTTATACTGATGAAGGAGTAAGCATATACTGATGAAGGAGTAAGCATATACTGATGAAGGAGTAAGCATGTACTAATGAAGGAGTAAGCATATACTGATGAAGGAGTAAGTTTATACTGATGAAGGAGTTAGTATATACTGATGAAGGAGTAAGTGTATACTGATGAAGGAGTAAGTTTATACTGATGAAGGAGTAAGTGTATACTGATGAAGGAGTAAGTTTATACTGATGAAGGAGTTAGTATATACTGATGAAGGAGTAAGCATATACTGATGAAGGAGTAAGTTTATACTGATGAAGGAGTAAGCATATACTGATGAAGGAGTAAGCATATACTGATGAAGGAGTAAGCATATACTGATGAAGGAGTATATGCTTTGATGAAGGAGTAAGCATATACTGATGAAGGAGTAAGCATATACTGATGAAGGAGTAAGCATATACTGATGAAGGAGTAAGCATATACTGATGAAGGAGTATGTATACTGATGAAGGAGTAAGCATATACTGATGAAGGAGTAAGCATATACTGATGAAGGAGTAAGCATATACTGATGAAGGAGTATGTATACTGATGAAGGAGAAAGTATATACTGATGAAGGAGTAAGCATATACTGATGAAGGAGTTAGCATATACTGATGAAGGAGTAAGCATATACTGATGAAGGAGTAAGCATATACTGATGAAGGAGTAAGCATATACTGATGAAGGAGTAAGCATATACTGATGAAGGAGTTAGTATATACTGATGAAGGAGTTAGTATATACTGATGAAGGAGTAAGCATATACTGATGAAGGAGTAAGCATATACTGATGAAGGAGTTAGTATATACTGATGAAGGAGTTAGTATATACTGATGAAGGAGTAAGCGTATACTGATGAAGGAGTAAGCATATACTGATGAAGGAGTAAGCATATACTGATGAAGGAGTTAGTATATACTGATGAAGGAGTAAGCATATACTGATGAAGGAGTTAGTATATACTGATGAAGGAGTTAGTATATACTGATGAAGGAGTAAGCATATACTGATGAAGGAGTAAGCATATACTGATGAAGGAGTTAGTATATACTGATGAAGGAGTAAGCATATACTGATGAAGGAGTAAGCATATACTGATGAAGGAGTAAGCATATACTGATGAAGGAGTAAGTTTATACTGATGAAGGAGTTAGTATATACTGATGAAGGAGTACGTGTATACTGATGAAGGAGTTAGTTTATACTGATGAAGGAGTAAGTTTATACTGATGAAGGAGTTAGTGTATACTGATGAAGTGGTAAGTTTATTCTGATGAAGGAGTAAGCATATACTGATGAAGGAGTAAGTATATACTGATGAAGGAGTAAGCATATACTGATGAAGGAGTAAGTTTATACTGATGAAGGAGTTAGTATATACTGATGAAGGAGTACGTGTATACTGATGAAGGAGTTAGTATATACTGATGAAGGAGTAAGTGTATACTGATGAAGGAGTAAGCATATACTGATGAAGGAGTAAGTATATACTGATGAAGGAGTAAGCATATACTGATGAAGGAGTAAGCATATACTGATGAAGGAGTAAGCATATACTGATGAAGGAGTAAGCATATACTGATGAAGGAGAAAGTATATACTGATGAAGGAGTAAGCATTTACTGATGAAGGAGTAAGCATATACTGATGAAGGAGTAAGCATATACTGATGAAGGAGTAAGCATATACTGATGAAGGAGAAAGTATATACTGATGAAGGAGTAAGCATTTACTGATGAAGGAGTAAGCATATACTGATGAAGGAGTAAGTATATACTGATGAAGGAGTAAGTATATACTGCTGGAGGATTAAGTAAATACTGATGAAGGAGTAATTAAGCATATTAAGCTTCCTTCATTCCCTGAACATTGGTTAATTTTTACATGAAAATTTCAAAAAAATTCTTCCGTGAATCATTTGATAGTCCCTTTCCGAAAAGTTCATTGAAAATAAGTTCACTAATAAAATGTTTATTGAAAGAATAAGATTACAAGACAGATCAAAAGGAAACATTTTGAAACAATTGCTTGAAGATATTACACACTTAAGTTTATAATCTAAGTGCCAGAAGTTCAGTGGCTTTGGGTGGTGTCTGATCAGTTTCAGTTTGTTCTACTGGTATTGGACTATATACTCTTGTATGTGTGGGTGTGTGTTCTGAAATGCCATGATGTTCATGTTTTTGAAGAAGTTGTCACCCAGAAATCTTGCTATTCTACTGTGTGTCACTTCTTAATGCCCTTCAAAGAATTGTTATATTATTGCTTTACAGGAAGAATGGTGCAGACATTACCAAAAGAGTTTGCTGATATGATTGCTCGATGTTGCCATGGTTACTACAATGACCTCCCAAAGAAAGGAAAACCAATGAAAAACAGGGAGTGGACTCTGATGTCAGGGGTTGTCATGACAACATGGACAGGTCTGTTATCTCGCGCTGAATTATCTCCAACAGTACTCATTAAGGAACTCCCAGAATCTACCCGGGTATACTTTGAAGGGGGGTATAATCTGGAAGCTTACACCGGTAATCAAGTAAATTGTCTTATTAACTATCAATGTGAGGTAACAGTTTTTGTTAGCTGTGTTTGTTATTACAAAATATTGTCTTAGATAATAATTAAACTAGAACATTATGATGATAAGGATTATTATTTTTTCAGGTGAAGAATACAAAATGAAAGTGGTTGCAATGGGAACTGGCTCTAAATGCATTGGCCAGTCTAAAATGTGCAAAAGAGGTAAAAAATATACACATTTTGGGTTGAAAATCTCAATGGTTCTTGGTAGGTGACAATCCCATTGAGCAGAATAGGTCACACAAATTATATGCCTTTACTAATAGGATATCTAACGAGCTTCCCCTTTCATATCACGTTTATGTCTCAAGTGAAATAATTTTGCTTTGTCACGAGCCTTGGCGAGTGAAAAAACAAAATTATTTCACGAGGGACATACACTTGATATGAAAGGGGAACGAGTTATGTATCCTATTTATTACCAACTTGTATTTCACACAATTTCTTCCCTAACTTTTTATTGTGCCTATAAAGAGAAGTACAGCCGGATGAATATCCAACCACGTCACAGCCTCAAGGATGATAATACTACGACGTTAAATATTCACATTTCCAAATTCTATCCCACGTTAATTCATAGTGTGTGGTAACATGTAAATAATGAGCCCTAGTCATGAACGAAGCGTTCGTCAAAATAAAATCCCTCTTACGCAAGAACAGGTCAGAGTTATCTTTCTTTGGTTAACAAAATGTCATGGCGTCCGCCATTTTCCTGTATCTTTTCGTCAAAATATATAAAGAAAACGCCTTAAAAGTAAGTTTAAGATGATTATCATTGTTGAAACACGCTTCATTTTGGTTAAATGTATCTAAATAGTATTCAGTTGTCTTTATATCTTATAGAAATATCAAGCAATGCCTTTCTGTGTCATTTTTTGGAGCGACACAGAGCAACTATTCACAAGCATTTTTGTGCTGAATATAAAACCTTTCGTTTTCATATATGAGGCTGGCGATGTCAGTTAGATTTCTAATTGTATTAATTCTTTTGTCCTCCGATGTATTCCTTATCATTGTAGTAGATTCATAAGATAAACTGAAATTTTGAATTATGACTCAGATTCACTCAAAATTTGTGAATTAAAGCACGTCCGTTTTATGAATGAATAATGTAGTCCGGAAAATGTCAAAGTTCATTGTTAGCCAATCAAATCACTTTGAAGTGTAATGACCCATAGGTGTCATAACAAATTCCCTTTACGAAGTACCACATGGATAATATGATAGTGATTATCATACCCTGCCACTAGGTGGGAGAGGGATATACCTTTGGCTCACTCCATCTGTCTGTGTGTCAGTCCTAGGTAGCCACAAAGTGGGAGAGGGATTTTGTTTGGGCTCATTCATTCCATCCATGTGTCAGGTAAAGGGGACAACTTTTCAGAACTGTTCAAGATATGATATCAAATTTGCTGTGTGTCCTCAGACCTCAGGGTATCAATACTTAAATGGAGTTCCAACATCAGAAGCTTGCAATTAAGTATTTACAGAGTTGCTCGTTTTGTGTTTTGGAATCTGATTTAGGAAAATGTTGGGAGCCATAATGAAACTAGCTTGGTGGGTGACATCAATGAATGTTATTGTCTTTGTGACATAATGGAGATGGAACTATTCAAAGAAAGGAAATTCAGTCCTCTCCTTATGGTGCATATTGCTCTTTACCAATAATTATGTCATTGCCTTGTCACATTTACCCGAAGTTTGTTTTCCTTATTGACATTGGCGTAAATGAACGTACAGATCATCTTGTTTAAATAAAACGTTAATATCACCTTATCTTTTGTTTGTAAAGTATGTTTGTTTGAGGAAAATTATCTATTGTTGATCATCAAATAGAAAATGAGTTTGTATTTTCCAGGCACAATAGTGAATGACAGTCATGCTGAAGTGTTGGCCAGAAGATCGTTCTTGTGGTGGGTACACTCTCTGGTGTTTTTCATTTCCTCCTAATTGGTCATAATATTATACAGCATCTTAAGGGTTAGTTAATGATATTTAACATTCATTTTGATGATATGCATTTATTGGTTAATTAGCAGCCCAGTCTAAGGACGGGGCTGCTATCAGGTTTTGTGCAGTTTCCGCCGCCGCCCCGTCCGCCGCCGCCGCCGCCGCCGCGCACATTATGCTAATGGCATTACACATTATACTAACTTTTTTCTACTAAGCTTTCCAGAACTTGTATTCATAACTTACTGCTTATACCTCGGGGGAACGATTTTGACATGTTCACTTTCAAGGTCAAAGGTCAAGGTCACGAGCTATAAAATCACTAAAAAATTCCTTGTAAACGCGATAACTTGAAAAGTTTTTGTGCTATGAAGCTCTAACTTGGTATGTATCATCCTTGGAAGAGTAACAAAATTTGAAAAGATTTTCGCTACAATCGGTTCAAGGTCAAGGTCACAGTAAGGTCACGACTTTAGCATGGTTTTGCGAAAATGCTTTATTATAACTATGAACAATTTTAATCATTAGATGATTGTTATGCTCAATGAAAAGTGTTCATAGATTGTGTAACCTTGAAGGTCAAAGGTCAAGGTCATGAGATTTGTGTTATTTAAATGTGCAACTAATTTGGATATCACTTTATCCCATTAAGCTTTTCAGAACTCATAAACATGTATAAGTGTTTACACCTCTGGGGAATTAGAATGACATGTTACTTGCAAGGTCAAAGGTCAAGGTCACGAAATATAAAATCGCTCAAAAATACCTTGTAAACGCGATAACTTGAAAAGTTTTTGTGCTATGAAGTTTAAATTTTGTATATATTATCTCTTGAGAAGTACAAAATTTTGGAAAGGTTTTGGGTACAAACTGTCAAAGGTCAAGGTCACAGCAAGGTCAACAAATATTGAGAAAATGGATTATTTCAACTTTAAACACTTTAATTCGATACATTAATGTTATTTTCAATGAAATGTGTTCATTGATTGCGTGACCTTGAGTGTCAAACATCAAGGTCACCAGAAAATGCCCAATATGCTGAGGCTTGTAGAAGGCGGAACAGGGTAAGGCGAAACACCAAGTTTCGGGGCTGCTCTGTTTTTGCGGTGTCCCGCAAACACTAATCTAGTATGATCTTAATTATCATAGACCCGCTATGTTTCCGGAGCATAACTTGACTTAGAAACTTCAAATTTGGTATTGATGTTACCTATGTGGTGCAGATGTGCCGTTTGGGAGTTTGAATTCCAGGGTACCAAATTTTTTTAAATTTTGGCCCTAAAATTAGGCCAAATTTCTGACTTTGTTCCATATCTTGAGCATAACTTGAAAACTATTTGACTCAGAAACTTCAAATTTAGTATAGGTGTTACCTGTGTGGTGCAGATGTGACTTTTGGGGCACATCCACATAATATTTTGCTTAGGTCACAAATTCATATCACTTCAAAAATTTCAACCACGTTCCCAAAGTTTGAATTTGATTCTCCTGTTATTCAATCAATACTAAAAATCCTTGTTGTTTTTATTGCCTAAAAACATTTCAAAGCATGATTATCTTGACAGCAGTTATCAATGTGAATTGTCTTTATAATGATGACTTTGACATTATATGGGTTTCTAATAAACTTTGCATTCAACCATAGTGCCAAATGAATGATAAAAGTGAAAAAAAGTTCAACCATAGACATTCTTTTTAAAATCTTTTGAAAATTAGAGTTGAATAAAAAGAGAATTTACGATAGTACTTTCCGTCTGTGTCTTCAACCCCTCACTGCTCCTATCTGCAGCTACCTGTATGACCAGCTGGACCAGGCGTACAATGGGGCTAACAGTGAGGTGTTTGACTCGCCAACTCAGGCTTCTGGGTTCAGATGTCCGCTCAAGCAAAACATCAACTTCCATCTTTACACCAGCCAAACACCATGTAAGTCAGTAGTGTTTCAGGTTGTAGATTTGAGATTCAGAGACCTGGTAGCCCAACATATGATACTTTCTTTACAGTCCCTACCAGTAGACATTGAGCAGTCTTTTGAGCTATGTTTGTATTCTACAATTTTGGCTGTTGTATATTCATCATCTATGATTTGGGATAATATGTTGGACACCACATGGCTAAAGTACATTTTTCCCCCACTTTGTTTAAGAAATCTAAACTCTTTTTATGATATCATTTATGTTTGTCACAGAATAATTGTTTTGTTGTCAGGTGGCGATGCCTCTATATTTCCTAAACCAGCTTACAGAGCAGATGATCTTATGACAGATTCTATCGGGGATATTGTCATGGAAACAGATACCAAACACAGAACTAAAGAAACCTCAAACTTTGTGGATGGTACAAATAAGAGAAAGATTTCTGAGTTGCCTTGTGTGACATCAGAAACATCCAGAGGGACTGGAGACCCTGGGTGTGAATGGAAGGATAGAGCTGGGGACACTGCAGCAGCTCTCAACTTGTGTAGTGCAGATGGAGATGAGTTCATTGACTCTGACACCAGGAAGAGGAGGAAGTTCAATGAAGGTGATGCATCAGAGGGAGACAAGCTTAGTTGTCAGAGAACAAAGTCTGAAGGTGGAGGTGGTGGTCCAACAATCAGTGGAGATGTGAACACTCAGAGAAATCAGGATGACAATATGGCTGATGAATCTGATTTGTGTAGACACAGGACAGTGTCACATTGTGGTGGTCAGATACCCAAGACTGTTGGCCAGTGGACAGTTTCTAATAATGGTGGTCAAAGACTTGGTGGCGGTCAAAGACCTGAGACTTTAAGTCAGGAGGATCATTTAGGTGAAGAGTCTGCTAGATCAGATAATGATCCTGGAGCAGATCCTCTTTGTAAGGAAGTCACAAGTGACATATACCGTACAGGTGCAAAGTGTGTGCCGGGGGGTCAACAAGACCAGCGAGGACCTGGGTGTGACTACCACACGATTGGGGTGCTGAGGATCAAACCTGGGCGAGGAGAGCGCACAATCTCCATGTCTTGTAGTGACAAGATTGCTGGCTGGAACATCCTGGGTGTTCAGGGGGCCTTGCTCAGTCTCTTCATAGTGGAACCTGTGTACTTATCATCTCTCACTGTTGGAGGGTGAGTTTGTACCAATCTTCCTCAAAAAGCTTAGTTTCTAAACTTACTCATTTAAACCCTGCTACTGACACTTCACTTTTCTGTGCTTGCTCTCTAGCTTACTATAAGGGAAAGTCATAGTCCTATCAATAAGCCTTTTGTTGAAATATATAGCACTGAAAAAACATGACAGCCTTTCTGTCGTAATCTGTCGACTGTATAACTGTATAACAATGTTCAACAGGTCTGCGTACAACTCTATATTACAATGTTCTACAAATCTGCGTACAACTCTGTATTACAATGTTCTACAAGTCTGTGTACAACTCTGTATTACAATGTTCAACAAGTCTCTGTACAACTCTGTATTACAATGTTCCACAGGTCTGTGTACAACTCTGTATTACAATGTTCAACAAGTCTCTGTACAACTCTGTATTACAATGTTCATCAGGTCTGTGTACAACTCTGTATTACAATGTTCCACAAGTCTCTGTACAACTCTGTATTACAATGTTCATCAGGTCTGTGTACAACTCTGTATAACAATGTTCCACAGGTCTGTGTACAACTCTGTATTACAATGTTCCACATGTCTGTGTACAACTCTGTATAACAATGTTCCACAAGTCTGTGTACAACTCTATATTACAATGTTCCACAAGTCTGTGTACAACTCTGTATTACAATGTTCCACAGGTCTGTGTACAACTCTGTATTACAATGTTCCACAAGTATGTGTACAACTCTGTATTACAATGTTCTACAAGTCTCTGTACAACTCTGTATTACAATGTTCCACAAGTATGTGTACAACTCTGTATAACAATGTTCCACAAGTCTGTGTACAACTCTGTATAACAATGTTCCACAAGTCTGTGTACAACTCTATATTACAATGTTCCACAAGTCTGTGTACAACTCTTTATTACAATGTTCATCAGGTCTGTGTACAACTCTGTATTACAATGTTCTACAAGTCTGTGTACAACTCTGTATTACAATGTTCCACAAGTCTGTGTACAACTCTGTATTACAATGTTCCACAAGTCTGTGTACAACTCTATATTACAATGTTCCACAAGTCTGTGTACAACTCTGTATTACAATGTTCATCAGGTCTGTGTACAACTCTGTATTACAATGTTCCACAGGTCTGTGTACAACTCTGTATTACAATGTTCATCAGGTCTGTGTACAACTCTTTATTACAATGTTCATCAGGTCTGTGTACAACTCTGTATTACAATGTTCATCAGGTCTGTGTACAACTCTGTATTACAATGTTCATCAGGTCTGTGTACAACTCTTTATTACAATGTTCATCAGGTCTGTGTACAACTCTGTATTACAATGTTCATCAGGTCTGTGTACAACTCTTTATTACAATGTTCATCAGGTCTGTGTACAACTCTGTATTACAATGTTCATCAGGTCTGTGTACAACTCTTTATTACAATGTTCATCAGGTCTGTGTACAACTCTTTATTACAATGTTCATCAGGTCTGTGTACAACTCTGTATTACAATGTTCATCAGGTCTGTGTACAACTCTTTATTACAATGTTCATCAGGTCTGTGTACAACTCTGTATTACAATGTTCAACAGGTCTGTGTACAACTCTATATTACAATGTTCATCAGGTCTGTGTACAACAAGGAAGCCATGCATCGAGCCCTTGTGGACAGAGTGAAGATCATGTCTACTTATCTGCCCGAACCATACAGAGTTAACTCCCCTTGCTTGCTTCACACAAGTCTCCCATTCCCTGACAGTAGAGAACAACTGATGAACAGACAAACGGATGGAAAAGTAGTTCCATCAGCAGCAGGTTAGTTGTAAAAAAAAAATTTCTGGTAATCTTAAGTGTCAAATTAAATCAGATCTAATCTTTAAAGCTCCTTATTTTATGTATTTAACATCATAGAGCTAATGTGAGCACTATGTATAGATTTTACAAGGTTCTGGTAATCAAACCATCATTGAGCTGTGACGTAATTCAAATCCAGCCCATTGGGGTGAACTCGTTGATTGGCCGGATTTGAATAATGGCATAGGTCAATCTGACGGCTCAAGTAAATGCACTTACGTTGAGAAGCAATATAGATCTTAATTGATTGAGATTAAACTCTTTGAACTTGTTTTGTATTTCTGATGAAAATGACATGGTTCAGTGATTTTACCTATCTTATCGGAGATAGATATGCACATAGATAAGTGAAACCAGTGTGATAATAGTTGATAAAAGTTGATGTTTGATAACCTGCTTTCCTACCTGTGTTCCTGCAGCCCTACAGAGCTACCCGAGAGGGGGAGAGTGCCGGGTGGATGTGGGGGTGGGGGGTAGGAAACAAGGGGTGACTGCCAAGAACCAGCACACACCACATGCCAGGTGAGAGGGGGAGAGTGCCGGGTGGATGTGGGGGTGGGGGGTAGGAAACAAGGGGTGACTGCCAAGAACCAGCATACACTACAGGCCAGGTGAGAGGGGGAGAGCGCCGGGTGGATGTGGGGGTGGGGGATAGGAAACAAGGGGTGACTGCCAAGAACCAGCATACACTACAGGCCAGGTGAGAGGGGGAGAGCGCCGGGTGGATGTGGGGTTGGGGGATAGGAAACAAGGGGTGACTGCCAAGAACCAGCACACACCACATGCCAGGTGAGTGGGGGAGAGCGCCGGGTGGATGTGGGGGTGGGGGATAGGAAACAAGGGGTGACTGCCAAGAACCAGCATACACTACAGGCCAGGTGAGAGGGGGAGAGTGCCGGGTGGATGTGGGGGTGGGGGATAGGAAACAAGGGGTGACTGCCAAGAACCAGCACACACCACATGCCAGGTGAGTGGGGGAGAGCGCCCGGTGGATGTGGGGGTAGGGGGTAGGAAACAAGGGGTGACTGCCAAGAACCAGCACACACAACATGCCAGGTGAGAGGGGGAGAGCGCCAGGTGGATGTGGGGGTGGGGGATAGGAAACAAGGGGTGACTGCCAAGAACCAGCACACACCACATGCCAGGTGAGTGGGGGAGAGCGCCCGGTGGATGTGGGGGTAGGGGGTAGGAAACAAGGGGTGACTGCCAAGAACCAGCACACACAACATGCCAGGTGAGAGGGGGAGAGCGCCAGGTGGATGTGGGGGTGGGGGGTAGGAAACAAGGGGTGACTGCCAAGAACCAGCATACACTACAGGCCAGGTGAGAGGGGGAGAGCGCCGGGTGGATGTGGGGGTGGGGGATAGGAAACAAGGGGTGACTGCCAAGAACCAGCATACACCACATGCCAGGTGAGAGGGGGAGAGTGCCGGTCGGATGTGGGGGTGGGGAGTAGGAAACAAGGGGTGACCGCCAAGAACCAGCACACAGCACAGGCCAGGTGAGAGAACTATACATGTCTGTGTCAGGCTTGTGCCATTAATCCCTGTTGCTAGAATAAGAAGAGATACAATTTGCAATTAGTGTGACATTGAGTATTTTGCATAGAGTTTTATTGGCCAAACAATTTTATGTGATTATTATTATCCCATCCTGGAAATTGCATATTTATCAAAAAAAATTCATGATTTGACATATGATCATTTTTAATGATAAATAGCAAAGGTCTTTCACAATGGTTAACATGTATACAAGTATAATGACTATAAAGCACATACATAGGTGCATTGTTTAGTTTCATAAGTCATGTCTTGTGTGATACTCACTTATTCATAAATTCTTGTTTTAATAGATTGTTTACATGCCCAAGAGAAATCTTTCAAAGATTTCATTCTCTTCTCTCGTCTCCTGGGCTGAGCAAGTGGAAGGAGGCTAACCAGTGAGTTAATGTGAAGTGTCTTGTTAGTTTCAGTTAAGTTGTAGTAGAATGAACAATCACCTTCATATATTAACAATGTAATACAAATCATGGTTTCTTTCATCTTATATTTTGCTATTTTAAGCTGTTCTTGTGACCCGCCTAACAATCTGTAATCAACTTTATTTAAACATTGTTCAATTATGAATTATTCAGTACATATCAATAGAGTCAAATATATGTTTTGCACTTTTAGTGAATGGAAATGCATGAATATCTGAAATTTGAAATGAAGAAATGTTGCCCAAGGTGTCCCTTCATTGCAGAAGCTGCCAGACATGGGAGGAGCTGACATATGGAGAGACGAAGATGAAGAGCTCCCAGTACCAGAGTGTGAAGTCCTGTCTCCTCTCTCAGTGCTTCACCACCTGGCTACAGAAGGATAGTACTCTCCTCAACTTCTCTCTCACAGAAGCAGCCAGACATGGGAGGAGCTGACGTACGGAGAGACGAAGATGAAGAGCTCCCAGTACCAGAGTGTGAAGTCCTGTCTCCTCTCTCAGTGCTTCACCACCTGGCTACAGAAGGATAGTACTCTCCTCCACTTTTCTCTCACAGAAGCGACCAGACATGGGAGGAGCTGACGTACGGAGAGACGAAGATGAAGAGCTCCCAGTACCAGAGTGTGAAGTCCTGTATCCTCTCTCTGTGCTTCACCACCTGGCTACAGAAGGATAGTACTCTCCTCAACTTCTCACCCACAGAAGCTGCCAGACATGGGAGGAGCTGACATATGGAGAGACGAAGATGAAGAGCTCCCAGTACCAGAGTGTGAAGTCCTGTCTCGTCTCTCAGTGCTTCACCACCTGGCTACAGAAGGATAGTACTCTCCTCCACTTCTCACCCACAGAAGCTGCCAGACATGGGAGGAGCTGACATATGGAGAGACGAAGATGAAGAGCTCCCAGTACCAGAGTGTGAAGTCCTGTCTCGTCTCTCAGTGCTTCACCACCTGGCTACAGAAGGATAGGACTCTCCTCAACTTCTCACCCACAGAAGCAGCCAGACATGGGAGGAGCTGACGTACAGAGAGACGAAGATGAAGAGCTCCCAGTACCAGAGTGTGAAGTCCTGTATCCTCTCTCTGTGCTTCACCACCTGGCTACAGAAGGATAGTACTCTCCTCAACTTCTCACCCACAGAAGCTGCCAGACATGGGAGGAGCTGACATATGGAGAGACGAAGATGAAGAGCTCCCAGTACCAGAGTGTGAAGTCCTGTCTCGTCTCTCAGTGCTTCACCACCTGGCTACAGAAGGATAGTACTCTCCTCCACTTCTCACCCACAGAAGCTGCCAGACATGGGAGGAGCTGACATATGGAGAGACGAAGATGAAGAGCTCCCAGTACCAGAGTGTGAAGTCCTGTCTCGTCTCTCAGTGCTTCACCACCTGGCTACAGAAGGATAGTACTCTCCTCAACTTCTCACTCACAGAAGCAGCCAGACATGGGAGGAGCTGACGTACAGAGAGACGAAGATGAAGAGCTCCCAGTACCAGAGTGTGAAGTCCTGTATCCTCTCTCTGTGCTTCACCACCTGGCTACAGAAGGATAGTACTCTCCTCAACTTCTCACCCACAGAAGCTGCCAGACATGGGAGGAGCTGACATATGGAGAGACGAAGATGAAGAGCTCCCAGTACCAGAGTGTGAAGTCCTGTCTCCTCTCTCAGTGCTTCACCACCTGGCTACAGAAGGATAGTACTCTCCTCAACTTCTCACTCACAGAAGCTACCAGACATGGGAGGAGCTGACGTACAGAGAGACGAAGATGAAGAGCTCCCAGTACCAGAGTGTGAAGTCCTGTATCCTCTCTCTGTGCTTCACCACCTGGCTACAGAAGGATAGTACTCTCCTCAACTTCTCACCCACAGAAGCTGCCAGACATGGGAGGAGCTGACATATGGAGAGACGAAGATGAAGAGCTCCCAGTACCAGAGTGTGAAGTCCTGTATCCTCTCTCAGTGCTTCACCACCTGGCTACAGAAGGATAGTACTCTCCTCAACTTCTCACTCACAGAAGCAGCCAGACATGGGAGGAGCTGACGTACGGAGAGACGAAGATGAAGATCTCCCAGTACCAGAGTGTGAAGTCCTGTATCCTCTCTCTGTGCTTCACCACCTGGCTACAGAAGGATAGTACTCTCCTCAACTTCTCACTCACAGAAGCAGCCAGACATGGGAGGAGCTGACGTACGGAGAGACGAAGATGAAGAGCTCCCAGTACCTGAGTGTGAAGTCCTGTCTCCTCTCTCAGTGCTTCACCACCTGGCTACAGAAGGATAGGACTCTCCTCAACTTCTCACCCACAGAAGCAGCCAGACATGGGAGGAGCTGACGTACGGAGAGACGAAGATGAAGAGCTCCCAGTACCTGAGTGTGAAGTCCTGTCTCCTCTCTCAGTGCTTCACCACCTGGCTACAGAAGGATAGTACTCTCCTCAACTTCTCTCTCACAGAAGCAGCCAGACATGGGAGGAGCTGACGTACGGAGAGACGAAGATGAAGAGCTCCCAGTACCGGAGTGTGAAGTCCTGGCTCCTCTCTCAGTGCTTCACCACCTGGCTACAGAAGGATAGTACTCTCCTCCACTTTTCTCTCACAGAAGCGACCAGACATGGGAGGAGCTGACGTACGGAGAGACGAAGATGAAGAGCTCCCAGTACCAGAGTGTGAAGTCCTGTCTCGTCTCTCTGTGCTTCACTACCTGGCTACAGAAGGATAGTACTCTCCTCAACTTCTCACTCACAGACGCAGCCAGACACTGGAGGAGCTGACGTACAGAGAGACGAAGATGAAGAGCTCCCAGTACCAGAGTGTGAAGTCCTGTCTCGTCTCTCAGTGCTTCACTACCTGGCTACAGAAGGATAATACTCTCCTCAACTTCTCTCTCACAGAAGCAGCCAGACATGGGAGGAGCTGACGTACGGAGAGATGAAGATGAAGAACTCCCAGTACCAGAGTGTGAAGTCCTGTCTCGTCTCTCTGTGCTTCACTACCTGGCTACAGAAGGATAGGACTCTCCTCCACTTCTCTCTCACAGAATAAATGATCTTGATGTGTCTTGTAGTTGTCATCTTCTCTTCCTAAATGACAGGCTTTATCACAACTTTAATGAAGAGAAATATATGGATGACAACTTCTTTAGTTGACACAGGTTCTTGTATGGTTCAAACATGTGATGAAATGTCACATACCATAAATAAAGAAGTTGTCATCCATATATTCCGCTTCCTTATTGTAATTCCAACTTCTAAACTGCTTCTCAAAGAAGTTTTATCAAGTTTATCTTTCCACAAGCAGAAATCTCTGGCTACTTTAGTCAGTAGTAACAATTAGAACTATCACCTTTTCTCTACTTGCTCTAGTGGCTACTGTAAATGAAGTAAATCAACTCAAGGTTTTAGCATATCTAGGAACAGGATAAGTTGGGTGATCATCAGCAAGGTTCAACTAAGCCAGTGGTGTAAACTGGCATGAGTGTAGCCTTGCGGGAAGTTTATTGAGCATAGTTATGTCTCCCCCCGAAGGGTCGGGAGACATATTGGTTTTAGCTGAGTTCCAGTCGGCGTCGGCTTTCCCATTTCGTTTCCGGAGCATATCTCTAAAACTATCAGTCTAAGTAAACCTAGCCTCACTATTATCCGTTACACTGCTATACTGAGTCTAGAAAGGTCTGGTTGAAGGTCGCGTCAGCCGACCTTTCTGCGACCTGTGACCCTCCAACGTTATACCTGCGAAGGCAGACTATTGTGGCTTGGTAAAATCAGTTCTGATTGGTCAATTTGGTCACGTGGGCTGACGCGACTCTCAACCAAGACTTTCTAGACTCAGTATAGCAGTGTAACGGATAATAGTGAGGCTAGGTTTACTTAGACTGCTAAAACTATATATCATCACCAAACTTGGTATACTGTCTCTCCATATCATGTAGATGTGCCTTTTGGAGGTTATAGATTTTAAAAAATTTAATTTTTTGTTATTTCCATGGCAACAATTTTGACTTAGTCTTTTTCAAGGGTAGTGTTCGTTTCCGGAGCAGATCTCTAAAACTATGTGACCGATCATCACCAAACTTGGTATACTGTCTCTCCATATCATGTAGATGTGCCTTTTGGAGGTTATAGATTTTAAAAAATTTAATTTTTTGTTATTTCCATAACAACAATTTTGACTTAGTCTTTTTCAAGGGTAGTGTTCGTTTCCGAGCCTTTTGGAGGTTATAGATTTTTTAAAATTTAATTTCTTTTTATTTCCATGGCAACAATTTGAACTTAGTCTTTTTCCTGGGTTTCAGCATCAAATCATTTAGAATTTTGAATATTTTGTTTCCACAATTGTGGACTTGATATGTTATTTATTCAAGTTGAATTATACAGAGAACATTAATGGTGCTTTATGATAGTATTGTTTAGAGGTTTGGAGCATTTGAGGAAGGGGGAGACATCTGTTTTTACGGGTAAAAACACTTTCTAGTTAAAATTGAATTCAGCATAGTTGATTATTGGCATAGCTCTTTTTTCTTTCTTTTCTATCACTTTATTTCTTTTCATTGGCTACAATACATAGTTTCGCCAAAGTTAAAGTTGAATGATGCACAGTCAATGTTGAACTGAACAGACTTAAAGATGGATTGAATTGAGAATATCTTAAGTTAAATTGAGCATATCTAAAGTTGAATTGAGCATTGTTAAAGTTGAATTGAGAATATACCCCGGGTAAGTTAAAGTTGAATGATTCAATGTTGAACTGAACATAGAGTTGAACTTAGAATATCTTAAGTTGAATTGAGCATAGTTAAAATTGAATTGAAGATATTTTAAGTTGACATTGAATGCTGACAATGTCTTGAAAAAATCTGTTCAACAGAGCAACTTTTGACATCAAAATCTAATTCTCAAACAGTTAGCAATCAGTCTTTATGAGTGAGGTTAAAGTCTCAACTCTGCTACAATATTTGACAAGTCAATCGTCAGCTTTTGGGGCTTCTTATGAGCATTTGAATGAGTTCTCTACCGGAGTGGTGAGTCACCACCATTTAATCTTATTATTACACCAGAATTGATATTGGATACTTCAAACACTTGCTTATGTTGGTGTTGCGTACTGTTGTTTTATCGAGTAGTGAGATTCATAAATTAATACCAGAAACATACAATTCTGTAAGTTCTTATTATGTCATACAGTGAAAGATCAAAAGGTGGGTTAAAAAAAAACCCCTCTTTTGGAGCTTAGACAGTAAAACTTCTGTAAAACTGGTCAACAAGGGGAACCCTCCTTTCAATAAGTATAACAACTCAAATTCATGGAATTGCGGTTGTCTTGACTGCAAACAGCCAATCCACAAAGCTTTTCTTGCCATTGTCATGCATGTATAGACAAGAAAACATCAGTTTTCATTTGTGACACTTTATTCTATAAATCTGGTTAAAATTTGCATATCCAAAATATGGCAAAATGTCAAAATGTACAGTCAGAGACTACAATAAATACTTACAGTCAACAGTTAGCGCACTCGAAGATGTCATGACATGGCCATTTGCAAAACAGTTTGGATTATAAACATGATAAAACATTATAGACTGAATATAAGTAAACAACTTCCTAGTTCGCTACCAAAATGCAATACAGTAACCATGGAAACAAAGAGTCTGTCATGCAAATAGAGCAGAAAACCTGCAAAGAGTCAAACGAGTTCTGTTGTGCAAATGGCCTCGATCTATACTGCTGATGGGATGAGGGGGATCATGGGAGAAGATACACTACAGTCTGGGCAACTATTCATCTGACATCACCAAACATAGAGTAACAAAATTGAATAACATTTTATAAATATATAAAATATTTTTGAAGCTTCGATGAAGGGACCGATTCTACTTGAGCTATGCAAATGAGCCTGACTGTGGTAGGGTAACCATGGGAACAGTTGGATTGGTTCTACAGTTCTAAGGTGTTGTTCATCTCATCTCTACTTATCACAAAGATCATAGGTCATAATAATCTCAACTGAAAACAGGTATACACAACAACAACGGTAACAAAGCACTTGCCAAGCGGCTAGTTCACTGGTTGAGATCACAGTTTATATTCCACACAACTCACTAACAGTAGCAGCAGTTAATCACCTCAGATCAGATACCAAACTGTGGCCATTTGATGCAGAAACCAGCTCTGCAGGAGTGAATGCTATATTGCATTCTCACTGGCCGATTTTTGAGCTAGATTGACCAATCAGAGGCATGTATTAGTGGATGTACAATATGAAGCCAGATATGAGTGTCAGAACACCGAGTACACACAACACCTGTCATATAACTTCTCACAACAGATTCTCCTTCTGTGTAGTGTATTCAACAAGTCCTCCAGTACTGCTCCATGTATCTTCATCATTGACTAGGACATCCATCAAGTGTTATGCAGATTGGAGGGAAGAGAAAGGCAATCTGGTGATTCTGTTTTTGGAGAAGTAGTTAAAGCTTTAACTTGTTAATACCCAGATTGATTGCAGTATACTGTAGGAACCAGGCAGTTACAATGACTAGTGCATGCCATGGAGTACTGACTGGCAAGAGCTTCTGGATGCATACATGAACGTAGATGAACAAATCTTAAAGAACTACCCAACATTTGCTTCGTCTATGTTGGTGGACATGAAAAGGTCAACATAAAATTCATCATGATGTTTAAAATCGACTGCTAAACAATAATATATGTCATAAATATGCTTAAAAAATCTTTAGTGTGACCTTTATAATTCCAATATTTTTCAATTTTTTCTTGTTGTCTTGACAACAGAAGTTCATACTTTTCAGGTACATAAATTAGAAACATAACAATTTGGATCATTTAAACATTCTGTACAGTTGTCAGTTTATCGACAAAAAAATATTTACAATTAGATAAAAACCTTTAAGTCAATCTATTAGTAACCATGGCGATAAGGAACAACACTAAATACAGAATATGTATGTGTCTGTAGTAATCTACGCCTGAACACAGTTCTAGTGACTAAGTTAAAGTTATTGCACAAACCACAGTTGTTAAGATATCTTGCTTCTTCTAGAGGTGTAATTATTTCTGTCCCATCTCTGCTTGGTCCACAGCTTAATAATGTCATATTTAGATTATAAAAAGAAGTCATAATTTCAAATCAAATTACAAAAAATATATCACAGGATGAAAATGCAATTTAGTGCAAAACACAACAAAAACAAAAGTTTGTGAACTTAATCACCTTGCATATTGTGATGTATTTAAGGACTGTTAAAATGTTCAAAGTAATAATTATGATGAACTAATTAACTGTCATAAATATTGGGTAAAAGATGATTCCATTCAGGCTGATCTGATGACTAAAATTCTCTAATATTAGACGTCTCTGTAGCAGTAACGTAAACATCATCATTCCAGGGCGGACATGTATATATAAACCTCCATTGGGAGATCATGTGTTCACAGTCAGAGAGTTCTTTATTATGAGTGGTTGAGACAGAGTCCATGTGACTGATGAGACACAGCGTTTGATTGGAGGATGAGATGAGACGGGTGATTGGCTGAAAGACGGGAGTGATGGAGGACTATCTAGATGAGGTGACATCACACTTGGTCTGTTTCCCCGATCACTGCCTGAAGCTCGTTCAGGTCCAGTCCTCCTTTCAGCGTGCGACGTACTGTAACCATGGCAACATTCGTTAGTGTCAACAGCAATGTAACAGTGTATGAAGCAAGCCTGCAAAACAGCCAGCCCGATTTTAATGGTCAAATTAGAAAAAACTCAAAAAGTTACTGGGCGAAAGTGACCAGGTGCCGAGCTGGCAGACAGACCATATTTCATACACTGGATTTGATACAACAAACTTTTGTAAACAAGTTATTCAAACGGGAAAAGTTGCAATTATATATGTTCAAATAACTGAATCTTCGAGACGTATGTAAACGATTGATAGCCTTACTTGACCTTCGATCGGATCCAATCTTCTACTTAATGACATGGGTAGACTGTATATTCAGAAAGGATTGCTTATTCATATCCTCATTTAAGTATGCCTTTGAGGCCTCTACCATGTTTACTTGAGTAGGAATATTGACAGTCAAACTGCTTAAAATAAAAGTATTCATTGGTAAAATTGTGTTACACTCTTTAACTAATATTTCTAGCATTTGCAGCAAGAAAAAGCAGCGAACATTGTAAGCTAACATGCAAACAAAACACACATCAGCAAATCTGCAACTTTAGAACTTGAACATGATTGCAACATTGCGTAACATTTGTATTATCATTATTATTATTTGATATCAGTGCCAATGTTATGTAGCTTGTGAATGGAGCTGATGAATATGATATTTATTTCAAAGTAATAAAACACAAAAACCTTCTCATGCATTTCAACTGGTCTTACTTCCTAGCCTCCAAAATGTTAACAAAGACCGACATCCTGACAAAAATGTAAGATTTGAAAAAAAGAGAAAAACCTAAAAATAAAGGATCCAGACCCACAAAAAGGTTTGTTTGTTAAAGTGTGTTAGTTCAAATATTTCACCTAGCCAGCTAGAAAGTCTCACCTTTATACAAGTAACAAATACTGAGCAGTTGACGACTTTTAAAGTTCAAGTGTTGAGATACAGGAAATGTGCAAGGAAAAGATTTACTCAGAACTTTATAGCAAATTGCAGATGGAATGCCGATGTCAGCAAAAAATCTTTGCAGACGCATTCCAGGTGCATTTTACTTAATTTAGACCATTTGCACCCACAAGTGATTTGTGTCCCTGAGACCGGAACATCTTACCCTGGTTCCAAACTTGATCCCCTGCCACAACAAACCAGCCAAGATAGGACAATCAGAAATAGTTCATAGAATCACAGTTTCAATATCTTAACAGTGTCCCGTATACAGGTACTGAAGGCAAAACAGGAACAGTTCTCAAACCCTCCTGATGAGACAGTCCTTAACCATTGTAATTACTATAAATCTTTGAACTACGGTAAGCATGTATGTTTGAAATACATCATAGATCCCTCGCTTTCAATCCACAACTGCTTGCATGATCTAACCATTGGATCTTGTGAACCCCTGCCCAGGTGCCAGAATGTCTGGAATTGTGCTTTCTTTATCTTGTGTTCATTCCTTTTGTCTAAGAGAATATCAAATCAACATCTCATAGATACTGAACTGGTAGAACTAGACTACACAGTCCAGAAGTATTTAGTCCACTGATATCTACACAGTCCAGAAGTATTTAGTCCACTGATATCGTAATCTCTCTCAACAATATTTACAAACTGGAGGACCCTGTCTAAGCTCATTTGTAAGAGTTTCTAGAGACATGCTATTTCATTTCAAACTATCTCAGAACGATTCTATCTTGAAATAAAGAATGAACAAGCCATTCAAGAAATAGAGAAGATACTTTAAATGTTATGATGAAATTGAATTTCTAACATGCATTTCATAAATGAGAAAAAGAATGTTGAAGTATAACAGATTCAACTAAAGAAACAGATTCAACTAAAATCAGAAACATCACAATGACTAGTCCATAACTACAAAAGACAACAGCAATGACAGGAAGTCAAAATAGGAAACAACAGCAAATAGGAAGAAAATTAATGAAACAATGATAACACTAAATCAAGTCAACAACAATGATTAAAGATCATGATAAAAATCAATGCAAATCATAAAATGCTACGGAAAAATAATGAACAGTTTCTAAACATAACAGAAGTAACATAATAAATAGATATTGAGAACAAAAATGAAAAAATCGTAGAAATTGAAATTTGCCTTAAGTAGGATTTCTCAAAAGAAAAGCTTTATGAGAATTGCAGAGAAACTGATTACCCTAGCTTAGAAAGCAACTAAACACAGACCAAAGCAGTATGATATCTATCAACATTTCTTCTTGCCTGGCCAGAATAAGGGCCTTAAATCTATCATTTATCTATCGTTTTAAGTACCACATTTGTCTAAAACTTGCATTTCAAAAGTACATTCTCATATTTGGTAGGATAAGTTTAAATATAACCTTTTGTATATATCACCTGTAAAGGAATTTATGGAAAAACAATTTGGCTCCTTTTTCTTTGATTCAACAATGCTTCAAATAGATAATGTTCTTAGCCTCCAGCTACTTCAGTTTGCTCTGAAGAATAAAGTTTGTTTCTTTGATACACAATCAGTACATTTAATAATTGTTTAGACTGAATAGTCATTTCTTTAACAATGTGACTACAGGGACCAGTTAGATTAACAGAGGTCTTGAAGAGGGGCCTGGCATCTGACATTAGCCGTCAAAGGTACAAGTGTATACCTATAAAGCACTTTATTATCTTCTGTGAACAAAGACATGAGGGGAATGATTATACTGAACCCTTAGTACTAAGAGAACCTTAGCACAATGGATTCATATACATTACAATCACCTTATAATCAGGGACGACACTGGAAAACAACCCAGGGCCTCATCAAAATGACTTCATTGTGTCTTGTATGTTTGACATACACTACTGTCTCACTATGTTGAGAGAATGTCTGTCTAAATCAGAGGGTAGTCCTTTCAGACAAGGACGAAGCTTCATCAAGACAAGGACTCTTCACTTCAGCATTAACCAACAGATTGCTACTGCTCTGAGATCAGGAGAGGTTTCAGGATAGAACAGTAAGGGGGGAATATATGTGGTAGGTTGGTCAGCTTGTAATTCAATTAAAATGTGACAATCAAATCCATCTGTTGGAAAAAGTTGCCCAGAGACTGCTTTGGTTTTCATTTTTTCTCATTAATTTGTCTTTAGTATTACTTGCTCTTTGTTGCGTAATCTTAACCTATCAGAGCCTGACTGGGTTACTTCCTGAAGCGACACAGGAAGACTGAAGAGAGATGAGAGTTATGAGACGAGAGCTGTTAGTAGCGAGGGAAGAGATGAGAGATGTTGAGTCTACGAGAGAAAGAGCGATGACGTGAGCGTACAAGACGATGCAACATCAAGAGAAACATCCGCATTCCAGCAGGCACTCGGCCATTTACCTAGTGATCAGTAATCAGTAATCAGATATCAGTAATCGCTATCCCAAAACGCTGAAAGACCAGAGAGATTGAACATTAGTCAGACAAGAGGAGATCGGGAGAGGTACAGACTGGAAATTATTCTCATTGACTGCATTGATTTATTGCTACGTAGGGAAAGGGTTAACTCTTCTTGAATCATCACATACTTAGGAAACTACATAAAACATATCTAATTCACATAAAAATTACAAATCATTTTGTATGTTTCAAGAAGAGAGATTGTGACAATATATTGTAAACATTTTGGCAAGTGGTTGTAAGACTAAGGTGTACGAAGTATGGAGCTTGAAAGGACCTAGCTGATTGCTTCAACGGTTAGTTCATCAGGACAACTGTCTTCTCTAGAGGTCTTCCAGATGGTTGGATTAATTAATATCCTGCTAATCACCCTGTTATCGATGTTAACGAAGTTAATGACACAACTTACCCTGCCTTACTGACGACCAATGAATTTTACTTTAGGTCTGTAAGCAAGTTAGCAGTACACTCAAGGGAGAGAACTCTTCATAAGATAAAGCTCTTACACAAATAAACAATAATTGAAATGAAAGAAACCAAATGTGAGAAAGCACAGCAAAGAAGTACTCAGAAATAAAACATATCCAATAAAAACGCAATATGAAATTACTTGATTACAACATATTTAAAAGTTTACTTGTTTTGAATAATTATTATTCAAAATAAAAGTAATACAGTATAGACCGGTTGAAGGATCTAGACACAAATGGTTTGCATTATAACATGATGTTTCAGTTTATTAGTTTTATAACCTCTTTTTTAAGTATTTCAGCATAAGCCTGTTTATTACATTTCCCCGTCCACTTGAGTGCCCTCTCACCATACATAGCACTAGGGCTATAAGCTTACTAGAGGGGGAGACTTCATAAGGGGCAGACCTAATACCTAGTTTTAGAGACTTACGTCACCAACAGTTTTGAAATCAGATAAGTAAAGCAAGGGAAAGGTGTGACGGTACAGTTGTGCCCACTGTGAGCTGACAGTGTCTAATGATCGTGATGCCTGTCAATGCAAACTTATGCTGCTCAAGGGTGATTTTTGACATTGTTGATCGTAACTGTATCGAAACAATACCAGGGTGCTTAGCCTTTACTGAAGTAATTATGTGTTAAGACCTATAAGATGTAACGTACATGATTTTCTCTGACTGCGAGACCGTCGTCTCTCTCGTGGGACCCGTGTAGAGGGCGCTGTCGCTGTCCGCACACACGCCTCCAGAATCTCGTCATCACCCGTGTCATACATCTCTGAGTCTGTTGTCATAGCGCCTCGATTTGAACCCATGCTCCGGGCATCTACACACATGGTAAACATTGATTGGATGACAATGAGAAAATAAAGAATACATTGTACTCTGAGCCCTGTGTAAGATACAAGCTAAGAAAATCATAGAAAACGATCAAGGAGAAAGGTCCGACTTGAACAATTGGTAGTCTGGCATAATATAAAAATTTTGCATAATAAAGTTACTTGGGTATTTATTTTGGAAAAAATATCCTGTATGCATATCTGACAAATGCATGAGTCTGACCTAATGCAATGTATCATAAATGAATGTATCCTCTTTGAGTGGTCACTGATTGGGGGTGATGTCCAGAAAGGGTAATACCAAAATAATGTTTCAAATATCTATACATCTATGTACCTATCCTCTTCCTGTGCTTCTGTCCGGGCAGACCCCGCTCGTCCGCGCTGGCATACCCGTTCTTGAGGAGTTTCTGCAGCTCGTCCTCGCCGCCTTCTTTTGGCTTGGAGAACCGGTCCGTCTGTGAACAAAGATTATCAGTACAGACATTTCAGCTGGGTGGTTGATACAGACGGCATATTTATGTGAGGAAAATCAGTTCAAGTATGTAACTGTATGACCCGAACTCTAACCCTTCCTTGGGCTTGGGTCTGTCTCTTGACAGGGGGAGTCGTTGGTACAATATTTTAAGCTAATGTTGGAAGGGAGATTTGAAATTTAACACGATGAAAAATATATTCAAAGGCACAATCTATTGCTTAAGGAACAAGTTGTATCTAAAGGAAATACAGAGTTTAGTTAAATAAAGTAAAGCACTGATGATATGAATATAGTATGACATTTTGCACATTTTGCACATATTACAAATGATATCAATGTAATATCCTATCAAACTTTGAAAAACAAATCGTACATCAACAATCATCTTGCCGCGAGTCTTCTTCCTCTCTCTCTGATTGGCCTTCTTCTCGCGTTGCTGAATGACCTTGTCGCGTGTGGTGCGGTACTCCAGGGCGAACTCACTGATGACCTTGCAGAAGTGGTTGATCTTCTGGTCCTTGGCCATGTGCACCGGCAGACCCATGTACAGCAAGAACTTGTGGTACCTGCAACATCAGTTCGTGTCTTTAGGTATATGATCTGAGAGAAATCACAGAGGATATCCATTTGGTGGGGATTTACATTCTACAGACAAGAAATAAAAGCATTTTGGCTTAATGCTTTGTGGTAATTGTAAAAAGCAAATCTGTCTTACAAAAACAAAATAACTTTAAAGAATGTGGTCCTTAATAGGGGCAAAATCTACGATCTTCTTTTCCCCAGGAGTGTGTTCACAAGATTTCAGTTTTCTAGCAGATGGAATTTTAATGAAGACATTCAAACAGACTAGTGTAGAATGATGACTTGTTAGTGCAACTAAAGAGGAAGGTACCTGTTGATGACTCTCTTGTAGACGGTCTGTATCAACATGATCCTCTCCGCTGCATCTCCCAGGAACACCAGCACCCTGCAGCAACAACATGGAGGACTTCACTCACTAGCAATACCTTTAGCCCGGGGGGCAGTTGCACGAAAAGACTTAAAACTAATGTTAATCATAGTGCCATCTCTTAACACTGCATTAAGGATACCTTATTCACTTAAGGTCATCTTAGTGTTTTGTGCAATGGCACCCAGGAGGATTAACTGACCAACAATCTTCTGACCTCTGATCAATCAAAGATTTGTAGATTATACAAGTGATAGTGTTCTTTTGAGACTTATAGAATACTTTGTTATATTAGAGGATTTGTAGATTATACAAGTGATAGTGTTCTTTTGAGACTTATAGAACACTTTGTCAGATTAGAGAATTTGTAGCTTGGTAGAACTAGAAGCAGATCCAAGATTATACTCACTTTCCCTTGAGATCTGATGATGCCCCGTCATGCTTGATGATAGCTCGGAGATAATCCCATGATGACTTGCAGTCGTTCTCCATCTTGGCCAACTTGTTTGCCAACTCCTCCCAGTCAACCTGTGGACAACAACATGGTATAATGCAATGGTATTTAGAGAAACAACATGGAGTAATGCAATGGTATATAGAAATAACAATATTGGGCAAAGCAATGGTATAAAGGGATAAAATCATGGGATAAATGCAATGGTATATAGAGATAAGCTCAGATAACAACATGGGGTAAGCAATGGTATGAAAGGGTAACAACATCGATGAATGCAATGATTTATGGGGATAAAAACATGGAGTAAAGCAATGGTATATAGAAATAACAACATAGGGTAAAGCAATGGTATATAGGGATAACACCATGGAGTAAAGCAATGGTATATAGAGAAACAACATGGAGTAAAGCAATGGTATATAGAGAAACAACATGGAGTAAAGCAATGGTATAAAGGTTTGAATCTACAGATGATGAGACAGAGTGGAGGACCTACGCGAGAGCAGCGAGTGAGGGGTCCCAGCTCGGAGTACAGGTCTGTGGTGTCGGGGTACTGGTCCAGGATGATGTTACACAGGTGGTGCAGCATCGAGTGTTTGTGGACCGTGTCCTTCACCTCCGGTATACGAGACAGGAACTCAAACGAGAACCCTCGCACCTGCAATACACATTATAATCACTTTCAGAGCATGTTATTGGTCTTCATTATTTCAAAAGCTTAAGAGAAACAATCCATTTGTACAGATCAGATAAACATTCTGTTAGTCTGTCAGCCAGACCCTCACATAAGGTAAATCTATGAAAGTCAGAATGAAATATAGAGAGCTTGAAACTTAAGAAACCATTTTCTCTTTCTCAATTTATATATAAAAGTTATCTTTATGAAAAAAGAAAAATAAATTTTTGATTATTTACCAAGATAAATTCAGAGATATGACTTATGATTACTTAACAAAGAAGGTATATAACTAAATAAAAGGTAATTGTAGACTTCTTTGTGTGCTAGAGGATTATCAACTTCGACGAGGAAGCAAACAAGGGAGAGAACTCAAACTGACCGCGGCACTGTTGAGGAAGTTGCCGATGGCGAGGATACAGGAGAGGATACACTTGAAGGTCTTGTTGTCGATGAGCGTGGACAGACCCTTCTTCAGATCCATCAGTGGCTCGGTCACTTCCTGTAACAGTTGGACATGGTTATAACTTGGGGAAACACGACAAATAATAAAACATTCATAACAAGTAATGTTTCTATCAGTAAATGTTGTAGATCTCATTTATAGCTCCAAACTTCCCAGAGAGAATCAAAATATTTCAACCACTAATGGAACCTGTTCAATGTTCTTGTTATTAAGTCCAGATTGAAGGGCCAGATTTTGATTGGGTATGAGCTACAAGATTGAGGAGGGAGTGGTGATGGAGCAATGGAGAGAATATAGAGGCTATACCTAAAAACTGCTGCATCAGAGATAAGGTTTATACTTGTACCAAAAACAATCACTTTACTGTGAGTTAAACATGACTGTACCTGTTCCATGTTCTCGTAGTCCAGTTTGAAGAGCCACAGTTTGAGTCGAGGCACAAGCTCTGAGATGGAGGATAACGTGAGAAGAAACTGCTCAGCAGTGCCCAAGGGCACGTCAGGGTTTGACATCTGAGCCTCGAGGATCTTTCCCTTCTCCTCGTCCGTGGGGATCATGGTAGATAGGATCTTCTATACATGGAAAGGGAACACTTTGATTTAGTTTAGTTTCCTCTATAGGTAACAAGGTTTAGTATAACAGACGTTGTGGATGTAATGTTAGAGGCAGTGTTACAGCGTTACTCACACATATGTTGATAACTGGCTTATTTGAGCCTTGCTGTTTAATGTGAACTTTTCTGTGCCAACCCTCTTTCCTACTGCACCTTAACCTGATATCACAAGTTGAGACAGGTTGAGAAATCACAAATGTACATGCAATGCAGCAAGGATCTTATCAGTGCATATTTGAGAATGCCGTGAGTTATACCTTTATGGATTAATCAAGGTTAAGGTCGAACTTCTCACCTCAATACCCTCCTTATTCATAATGGACCCATCCATCTTCAAGATTGCAGTTTTGATGGTTCTGGGCGGAGGTAAGACTGTGAGACCAATGTTAATAGCATTGGATCGTTTGGGGTCTAGCACCACGATCTCTTTCTTTGAACCTGATTCCTGTTTCTGTTAATGTAGGAATAGAATTATTGATTACTTAGAATTTGTATCACATATTGATTGACATTTTGTAATAGATAATAAGATGAATGAAAGATGACAGCAGACAGGAAGGCTGAAATGATCAAGGATTGAAAGTTGGGAGAATCCACTTACATACAATCTCTTTGAAATCTCATCAAACCTATCACTTTTACCTAGCCACATTGATTATCTGTGTAGTTCTTGATAGGGGCTGTAAAAGGTAGTCTTGCTTAACTTCTTTCACCTGCCCTTTGAGCAGTACACAGATAGCAAAAGCAAAAAGTTAAAAATGATAGGTCTGATGTTTTCAATGAGATTGACATACACATCACATGTTGGAGAGAGAGGGGGGGCTTGAGGGTCGTAGTGTTGTGTGGAACAGTAGTGTAATGATTGATAGAGTTAGATGCATGTGGTTGCAAACTGCTAGATTATAGACCAATCCGAGAGAACAATCTCATTCACTTCTGCTAGATTATACGCCATTCAGACTTAACACATTCATTCACTGCTGCTAGATTATAGACCAATCAGACTCACACTCTCATTCACTGCTGCTAGATATAGACCAATCAGAAAGAACGATCTCATTTACTGCTGTACTACTGTAACAATCTATTTGGCAAATGTTGTGTGTGGTTCTTCAATCAGATGTAGATGAACATGAATATTCAGTAGCAAAAAAAACAATTTTGTAGTTATCAAGAAAAACAAGATCAATGTAATTTCTCATCAGAATGCACTGGCATTCCAGTGTGCATAAATCAAAGACTTTTCCTATATGTGTGTCTGTGTGTTGACAAGTAGAAGTGTTATACATATCCAAGACTTTTTCTACATACATGTGTGTCTGTGTATTGGAAAGTGTAAGAGTAAGATAAATCCAAGACTTTTTCTACATACATGTGTGTCTGTGTGTTGGAAAGTGTAAGAGTTAGATAAATCCAAGCATTGACAACAGAGGATCAAAAGTCACAGTAGACACAATAGAAAGAGTCATAAAGAGATAGACGCTGGATCAGAAAGACAAAAAGCTGAGAAGGAGTCAGACAGAGTGAGGCAAGGCTCGAAAAGAACATCTGTACACATTGATATGCAACAACAGCCGACTAAAGCAGCAATACTTTACTAGAGGGAAACACTCATAAAATCACTATTAAACAGTTTGCAACTTAAAGCGATGATGTTGAGACTGATGACAATTCATTATCTTTAGATAGTGTTTATAAAGTTATCTTTATCTTTGTATTTTTACTTTGCGAGCAAGAACTGTACAGACAAGTTTTATTCATGCTCTACAACATAAAGTCGGACTTTAACAAAATGTACCTTAAAAACTAAAAAGAAAAAAGCAATAACTCTTTAATGTAAAAATCTCTAAAAATATTTTTAGAAAAAAGCTTCCCATGAAAATACTTCTGCATATCATGTATGACAATTTGATAACAAATTCATTTGATAAGAAATATAATTTTGATGAAAATTACCTTTATCTCTTCATATGTTAATAAGGAATCATAAAAATAACATATAATTTACAATAAAATATATTTAAAAACATTAATCCAGTTCCATGCATTAAGCTTGAATCTAGAAGTAGTTACACTTGTTACTTTAATTGAACTTCAGAATCCAGAAGTATTTCCATGTTGATGCAGATTAGAGTAAGATATATATATAGATATATATACAGCTGGTTCTATTCTTACCACTTCCTGTAACAACAACCAAGTGACAACATGCGTATTAAGCACCACCAAAGTAGATCGTCAAGAGTGCATGAAACAAAGACATGTTGCATCTTCAGTTCAAATATTAGTACTTCATTGATTAATCAGTGCCAATTGAGATCTGTAATTCAACTCAACAATTGCACTTTATCAAGTGTACAATGAAACACAGTGCTGAAATTGAAGACAAAGTTAAGATGTGTGTGCTTTTTGATTGATCTAATTATCTTTTAAGATAGGAAGAAAATTTCTTACAGTGTGAATGTTTGATATTTCGGAAAGAAAGTATTATCATGAAATTATCAATATTTTTTTATCAATCAAAAAGCTGATTAGAATATTGACAACAGTGTACAACTCTGTGCAAATTTCCAATAAATTCCCCAAACTGTAACACAATTAGCTCCAACTTTCAAGAATTATCACTCAAATGATCTGCAGCTTGTATCCTTTATAATATAGTTTACAACATTTATTTAATTGATGAATTCTTGAAAATTGGCAGAAAATAAATGTTTAACTCCAACATTTAAATTTGAGGTAAATTACCATTATCCGGATAAAAAACTGTAGCAATTATAAGCAAATATCAAAATGAGCAAATCTGATCTAATCTTTAGGATTTAAGCAAAACTAGAGAGATATATGAAGAAGTAATGGTTAAAAAGATCAAATTTTAATCTACAATAACATTAAAACTGTTCAAATCTATTATTTAGGACAAGTGTAAAATTAAGATCAAAGCAAAGCCATTTATCTATTGAATACTTTAATTATCAGATTAGAATGAAGCTCATAAAAGACCTTCACCTGTCAGAATGTCAATAAATACACAGGTGTGTAAAGTGCATCACGTGACAGGTGAGTTAACGAGAAAGGTGAGACACTGACCTTTGTTTTGACCTCGCTCGACCTTGTCTCAAACAGGTGCTCCAGTTTGTCAGGTTCGATGGTGACAGGAATGAGGTTCTTCCACACAGTTGCCTCCCCCTTGGTGTTGGGGACCGCAGACGGAGCTTGCAGCGCCCTCCAGTGGAGGCGGATGGTTTTCTTGTTCTTTGGCAGGTTGGCACCGGGCGGAGGGGGGAGGTTACAGTCCTCTTTGGGAGGAACTGCCATGCCAGGGGGCGGGGGAGGAGGAGGCATGCCAGGGGGCATGGGAGGGGGAGGGGGCATACCCCCCATCATAGGAGGGGGAGGGGGAACACCTGCAAGGGGAGGGGGAGGCGGGGGGAAGCCTCCTGGCCCAGGGGGTGGGGGAATACCATTCAACTCTATCTTGGGTTGGGCAAACACATCCTCATCATCCTCATCCTTGAGATCTGTAAAGTCCATGTCCTTTATCTTCAGTGTTCTCTTCAACCTGCGCTGTATACGCTCCCACTGGACATCACTCTCTGTCTTCTTCACTTCAACTTCAGGCACAGGTTCTGGTCGCCGTGGCGACTTTGGCTGAAGTCCTTCCTTTGCACGACTAACTAAGCCACTAGCATCACCTTGAGGCCTACCCATCTCAATAGGAAGCTTTTGTTGATCATTGTGTCCACCAAACTGGTTTTTAACATTTTGCACCATGCCTTCTGGCAATCTGTCCATGACATTCTTCCTGGGAGAAGCCGGAGCCTCGTTAAAGTTCTCCTTGCGCTGGTTGAGATTGCCGCCCTGTATGAAGGGTCCCTGAAGGTCGTGTTCCTCCTCTGCCCCATGTTGCTGCTTGTAGATCTGCCACCGTTGGTTGCTTGACATCTCGCCGTCTGGTCCATTCCGCGTCCGAGAGTCGTTGATTGCATTGTTTTTGGCATCGTAGCTGTGAGGATCGAACCCTGACTCTCCCTGACTGTTGAAGCTCTGGTACCCAGACTCATTGAGTCGCTTGCCTCGCTGGTCATCTGCAAGATTAAGTCAATTTCAAAACATTTTGTGAGCATTATTCAGTACATGCAAAAAGACATCACAAACATGATGCAAATACAAACCACTGTTGGTTAATGAGATGAGCAGTGATACAATTGCTGCTTTTTTGGATTAATGCATGTGACATTGTTGATTAATTTAAAATTGAAGAGAGTTTACACTTAAAGTAATTTGTTAATATGACATAGCCCATAATGACAAATTAAAACAGTTTAGTGTGTTGCAAGTGATGTGGTTCTTTGCATCTTGATAAATACTGTACGTAAATCCTCAACATTGAAGCTCGATGATCAACCCTAACCCTGTATGTCTATGATTGATGCATAGCACCTAGGTTAGTACATGCAACATAACCCCAGATCAACCTCAAGCACCCGCAGAGGGGTCTTACCCATGGAGTCGAGATCACTGAAAGAACTAAGGGAGGAGGGTTCAGGCTCGGGTGTGGGGTCGCGGATTGGCTCCGAGGGGAAGGAACTAGAACTAGAGGTGGTGCTGGTGGACGAGACGCTCGCTATAGACATGCGGTCCATCTCCACCACACTCGCCGTCAGTGGCTCCGTCTGTTGAAGTACTTGTTCCAATCGTAACGTTCTCTGTCGTTCCCGCCTTCTTTCTTTGCGTTCCTGACGGCTTTCGGGGGCTGTGGGAGTACTCATGCTGTTAGTCACACACACACAGAGCTAGTAATTGGGGTTATCTCCCCTTGAGTAGTGAGTTATCTCCCTTCAGTTTAAAAATTGAGTTATACTTCTTTGCGTTAGAGGTCTCTATCTCAAAAAGACAAATTATATACTCTTTTAGGAAGAAAATGGTTTTAATTATTTCAAGAGTGTATTTCAGTTGGATAAAAGAATAATGAAAGAATAATCAATTATAAATCTAATCCAATGATTTTTTACTTGGATCAACTGTTTTCTTGTTATAACAAGTTGAAGGTCTTGTAAATATTGCAAATTCTATAAAATTAGGTGTTCAAGGCAAACATGAAGAAAGGAAATAAGACTAAAATTCATTGAGAAGAGGACACAGGGTGAATTAACAAACCAAACAATGCACACATATGATCAAATAAACCAAGGGACTTGTGCTGTAATTCTTGACATGTTTGTATTGGAGTTGACATGGCTAGGTGGAAAACAATTAGAAATATTTTGGATATGGGAGCAGTATAGAGAGATGGAGATAATTAAAACTGGTGGAGAGGGCTTCAAGTCACTTCAAGATCAAAATGTAACTGATACCTTCATCGATAGCTGCTGTAACAGGAAATACAAGAGTGTCAGTGATGTTACCATGTGATATGTGATATAAAGCATGTTGTGATGGTTGGTATATGGTGGGAGTGATATGTGATATAAAGCATGTTGTGATGGTTGGTATATGGTGGGTGTGATATGTGATATAAAGCATGTTGTGATGGTTGGTATCTGGTGGGTGTGAACAGTGGAAGTTACCTGCTTGTTCAGGGTTAATGAGTGTAAGTAACAGTAATTGCTTATTAAACCTGAAACAGTGATGTCATTGCCTTGTTGGCGGTATGATTCAGTCATGCACGAGACACATGTAGTTCACATTCTACCTCTACTCTTCACAACTTGCATGCTATTCAATAAGACATTATCTGGTATTTATACCTAACTTAATTACTAATAAAACATGGAAATATATTCAGTACAAAATAACTTACAAGCTCACATTTAGAACAATTGAAATTAATTGATCATAGGCAACAAGTCAACTGCTTCACAGTTTGATTAAATCAAACAAGGAGAACCTGGATTATTTCACCACACTGAAGCATTGCTGCATGTTCTGTTACCACGGTGACAAAACTTGGAACCTTACTAGCTGACCAATCACCATTGCATCACAAGATCATATCTAAAGGATTGTTACCATGAGCTATTAGGAAAGATAAATTGAAGGTCTTGTTGTTGGTTATATGAGTTTACATCAGAACAACTTTCTAACATCAAAGTTCTAAGACTGTTGTGCAGATTGATGGAGTTTAAATCTGGTAGAGGATATATCACATTATTTCCTTAGAATATGGTTGACTTTATCAAACTCCTGATAAAAGTCTAATGGTATTTGTACTCACATTGGTTTCCATTATGCTGCTCTTGAGGGAAGGACTTCCGACTCCGCATCGGGAAGGGATCATTCTCTTCTGTTGGCATCCGGAACTGACTATAATAAAACAGTGTCAAAGGAAAACATTTAATTTCTGATTGAAATTATTATAAAAAGTTACATTACAATGAAAGAACTTTGTTCAAAAGTATTGAGTACTTATTATCTAAAAATTTATTTTGTTAAAATCTCTGTTACCAATTTATGTACTTGTTTCTATGGATATTGTCCTTTACCGTGTACCCTATTTCATCAAATCATTTCTTCATCCAGAGTTTTCCTCCTTATGTTGAACAATATTTCATAAAGTGCGCTATAAGAACCAATGCAGTAAGTTATGATAACAATAGACAAGACAACTCACTCCAGCTGCTTCTTGCGCCGGTACATCTCCGCTGGGGACAGCTTCTCGGTTTCCTGAGACTTCTGGGGCAGGACGGACATGCTTGCTGATTTCGTCATCTTCGACCCGATACTTCGCCGACTCTTGCGGCCATCGTCTTTACTCGTTGTTCTTGGCTGTCGTCTGAAATATTAGACATTTGATCTTTCTCATCCCTCTGCAAGTCTTGATAAATGGCATGATGATAAACATCTTACAAACAGCTTTCAAATGTGCAAATGCCAAACTTTTATTGATGAATGAAACACTTGAGCGTAGTGGTTAGCATGCTAGCCTCTCACGTCAACGGCCTGTGTTTGAATTTCTGATGAAGACATCCAAAAATTGTGACCGTACATACTATCCCTCCAGGGTAATAATACACATCATGGAACTTTGAGCATGCCTTGTCATGGATAAATGTGCGGCATAAGAAGGCTAGTAATATGCATTTCCAAGGAAACATTGCAAGATAAGACTCTAACGTATTGTTTAAAGAAGGCAATTAAAACTCATAATGAAGCTGCAGCTGACCTGAGGTTCTCCATCTGCGGTATCTCCGCCGGGTCTTCTCCGTCCTCGCTCTTCAGGGCGGCCTGCACATAGAGGGGAGAGGAGTCAGGGACATGGTAAGACTAACAACAGATCTAACACTAGAACCTTGCTCAAAACAAATATATACAAACGGCTGTCATGTTACCCAACCATCATCCCAACTCACATCAACATATTCCCTACTTCACTTTCTCTGATTCAATACCAAATCAGACATACACATACCAGACCCGAATATCAGCCAAAATACATTGGCTGCCTCGAACACATTCAAGACCATCTATCTCAAAGGAAATCTTGCATGTCTGCAACTAGAATCCCATTCCTGACCCCCACCCAATATTAAGCACCCCTCTTATCCAATGCATATCAGGAATCAAAATCAAGATCTACAGCGTTCATGTTTATATATCTCTCTGTGAGTTGATCCATCCCCTGCTCCTGATCGTCAAAACCTTACCATGAGCAAATATGCCCAACACTCACCCAACCCAAACCCACAACACCCCGATTTCTGTCCTACCTCGTATATCTGGAACTGGGTCACAAGGTCAAGGTCGGCTCCCTTCCTAGTCATGTGTCTCTGTGTGAGTCGATCCATCCCCTGCTCCTCCAGCGCGTCCGTCACATCGTAGAACGAGTCTTGGTCCGGCAGTGCGTTGATCACCTACAACAGATATGTTTGTAAAATAATAACTCTGTATTGTCATAGGTACAAGACAAGATACTTGAAATACAAGCATTATACTGTTCATGAAGTCTCTGTGTCAAGCAAGGGAGGAACGTCTATCAACATATATTAATGTTGTTCGGTTTGGACCCTGGTCTAATAGGTGACAAGCAGACACTCTACCAACTGCACTACAGGTCTCGTATCACTATATGCCTAGTCCATACCTTCAAACAACACTTGGCTCCCTTGTTGGGTTTACAGGTAGAATATCAACAATACATCGTAGTAACCAGAATTGTGATACTTGATCTGAAGATCTACATACTGTGATACAGTGTCTGTACCAATACACATGTTCTTCATTTTAATGTTATTTATTGTACCATAAATTTAAGGAGCATGTCAAATGTATTTATATCTTTTGTATCATGCCATAATTTACGAAAGACTTAACATGATTTGCTAAACAAAGATTGTTTCTGCACAGACCAAGGCCCCTTTCACATTAATGTGATCGTAACTGCTTAAGGTAGCCTTAGGGCAATGTTAACGGATGGGAGTTAAGGTTAACCTTAGTTAATGCTGTTTTGTGAAGGAAATTCAGGACTATATATTGTCGAGAAGAGTACCGCACCTTGTTGAGGAGCGTCATGGCGTATATGAGGAGCTCGGAGTCGCTTCCGTCCTTCTCCTCCAGGATGTTCATTATGTTGCACCAGGGACGGGAACCTACACACAAACATCACATTCATAGAATAAACTCAGAAGTTTTTAAATAGCACATAGCATAATATTAAGTAAAGTATTATTTAGTTCTTATCAGATGACAATCATCGTCCTTGCCTACTGCATAAACCCACTCAGCACTCATGCTATGCCACAAAACAATTTATCTGACCTTGAATAGGGGGAAACCAATCAATCTGCCAAATCTATTTGTATTTCAAATTTCTTAACTGTTGCATATTGAAATGGAACTCTTGAAAACACTGTATTTTTCTGTATCCTTATCGTTAAACATGTTTTTGTAATGTTGATTTTAAGCTGAAAAGCAGTATTAATCAATACTCTAACACTAGAGAAAGTGAATACATACCACAAGATACAAAACAATTTGTCTCAATTTTCTATCTTTCCAACCATTTATAGCAGAATGCTGTCTCACAATCAAGAGGGAAATCTTACGCTTATAAATTGTTCTAATAAAGAGGAATATATAAATGACAACTTCTTTATTCATGGTATGCAACGTTTCAACACAGGATATTGTGCCCTTTGCTTGAGCACGAAACCAAAGACCCGAAACGTCACATAGTATGAATAAGGCAGTTGTCATCCATATATTCCTCTCCATTATTGTAATTCCTTCTAAAAATGCTTCTCATGGAAGTTAATGACTTGTTACTTGCAACACCTACCTTTGCGTGAGTCGACGGTGTTGACGGCGCGGATGAGTTGTTGTGTGTTGGTCTCTGTGTACTCCACGAACACCAGGATCAGCTTGAGTGCTGTCTTGACAACCAGTCGGCCCTGAACATGCATTTAATTCCTTTACTTTCAACTAAACATCTCAGCATTAGCACTTAACTAAACATATGAGGGACATATATTTAAACATTAAATCTCTTATTCATCTTATCATTACAACCCTCATTTGACCAATCAACTAAAACTTACAAATTCCTTAACACTCAAACTATTCAACTATTGCTTTACACATACAATTGATCTCTTTAACTATTGCTTAACACTTAAAATTGGTCTAAAATTAGTGCTAATCACTTAAAATCTCTCTCCCAGTCCCTACATGAAGTCAGATCGAGCAGAGATCACTAAAAGCTGTGAAGAAGTATAGCCTTGTAGTCAGAAGCTTAAAGTGAAGGCAACAGAACAGATACAAACCATGAAGCACAGAATACTGAATGTCTCCACACAGAGAAGCTGTGATGTCTGTGAGAGTGAGAGTTGACTACCACAATACAGCATTGTAACCATCCCACCTTCTGTGGTCAGGCCAGGTTCAGTGTGGTCTAGAGGAAATATCTCATACTTCCAGTTTAACAGTCAACCCACTATCAGAGCCTCGTTATAACATCAGTTGAGGAATTGCCATGTACAACATTATTCTCTAGGAATTGGAGCAAAATAAGGATCAAGGACTCGGGGTAAACCCTGTGGGTAATGGGGAATATTAAACATATAGAAGAAACTTAAGCCAGTTTCCCCTTACAATGGTATAAGGACTTTCCCCTTACAATGGTATAAGGACTTTCCCCTTACAATGGAAGAAGGACTTTCCCTTACAATGGTATAAGGACTTTTCCCTTACAATGGTATAAGGACTTTTCCCTTACAATTGTATAAGGACTTTTCCCTTACAATGGTATAAGGACTTTCCCTTACAATGGTATAAGGACTTTCCCCTGACAATGGTATAAGGATTTTCCCCATACAATGGTATATGGACTTTCCCTTACAATGGCATATGGACTTTCCCTTACAATGGTATAAGGACTTTCCCTTACAATGGTATAAGGATTTTTCCCTTACAATTGTATAAGGACTTTTCCCTTACAATGGTATAAGGACTTTCCCCTGACAATGGTATAAGGACTTTCCTCTTACAATGGTATAAGGACTTTCATGGTATAAGGACTGGACTCCATGTTGTGTGCAGATGCAGGGTAGCCTGTACAAGTACATTAAGTCAACTTTACAAGTTAAATTCTCTGGCTATTTTGTATCCATATCTTCCTGGATGGACCTCACATTGTACTGGGTAGCACGAAGTTTGAATGTTTGATCAACTTATATACGATAATACATCTTCCTGATGTTTCAAACTAACAGAATGCCTTTAGAAGAGACCCTATTTTTTGTCGGCAAGTCTACTGCATGCTGGAGGGAGGAGAGCCTAGAGATGAGAGATGTAGTTACCTTAGAAGCGAGGAGTCCGTAAAGCCACTGGACGGTGCTGTTGTGTCTGATGACTCCCTCCATCCCGTCAACGTAGAGCATGACCTGGCCCAGGGCTGGAACACAGAAACATCTTGTAATGATGATAATAATAATAGGTCTCAGCTTAAATGTGCACATGTCCAACTGCTTAGCAGTTGCTCAAAGTGCTAAATATTATCCTGACAATTGTACTATTAGTGCTCTTGAAGCCCACACATATCTATGTTATTATTACCCGTTATTATAGGTACCCATTTTACAGCCGGGTGGACTGAGTGCAATGGGGATAAAGTGCCTTGCCCAGGGACACAACACAGACCCAGGTCACAAATCTTTGGTGTATTAACCGGGATTCAAAACTGGGGACTTTGGCTAGAGAGGCAAGCACATTTACAACTACACCACTGTGCTCCATGAAACAAACATTTAAATAATCTCACTGAAATACCCGAGATCCTCTAAAAAATTAAAATTCTCTTATAGAATTCTGGAACTTCAGATTTAAGGTTTCAGCAAAACTATGGACATATTCTTAATGGAAAAATTGTTCAGGTCTGATGAGTAACTAATTCTTGTTGCAACTTTATTTTTTCAATGTGAATCCCATGGAAAGTTATAATGAGTAAGTTGAGGTTAGGTATTATGGGGTCTAACTCTGCTCTCGATTATTTCACTTATGTAACGGAGGCTATTATTATTAAAGGGGAAAAGCCCAAAACACTATTGTGGCTATGCATTGCAGTGAAACCTCGGAGGATAAAGTTCTAGTAGTTCTGATCTGATGAGTAACTAATTCTATCCATGGAAAGTTATAATAAATGGCTTAAAGGGGCAGTAGCACGTTTTTAGGGGGAATATAAGGTGATGTCAAGAAAATGAAATGAAAATAAATGGTTCCAATTGAAAGACAATGTATTCAATCTAAATGAAGCAGTAATAATTCAATTATATAACTTTAAGTTCAGCCATGCGATTCATTTTTCTTACAAAAATGAATTAAAGGTGTTCACAAAAAAATGGCCGCCAATGGATTTTATGTGAAGCCTCATTCTTTGTCCTCTGACTATGGGTGATTGGCTTGTGTAATGAGATTGTTGACACTGTCAATATGATACATTAGCATTTACTTACAATTAAAAGTGAAATATTTAAAATGTAAAATTATCAAAAAACGTGCTACTGCCCCTTTAAAGTGCTATTCAAAGCATTCCCCCAATGAAGAGCCAATGAGAAGATAGTTGACTCACCTCGGAGGATGTAGTTCTGGTAGTTCTGGTCCGACTCAGACCCCACCTTGATGAGACAGTCCAGACCATCGTTGTTGACAAACTCATGGACAAGGTCCTTGTCATCCTGTAGCAGAATAGTGTTTTAGTTGAGATATTTTAGAGTAAGTAAGTAAGAGGCATTTTAGAAGTTGTTGATATCATGAAGACAAGGAGTTTAGTGGATGGTCAACTTCTTTATTGTAGAAATTAGCAACATTTTCAAGCCAAGGAAACAGTATAAGGATCTATGCTAAACGTAAATACTTTCTACAATAAAGAAGTTGATCATCCATGAAATTCCTTGTCTTCTAGATTATTTAATTGTCTGAGGATAATTACTTAATATTTATCATACTTTACTAATTAATGACTTATTTGTCATCATGTCAAGTAGTTTATATTGATTATACTATAACATGTTACAAAGTTCATTGGTTTTGTCAATATACCTTCTGTTTAAGATGTAATGAATAAGTAGTAGATAAATGTAGATGTGTTTAGAGTCCTGTTGGTGTCTAAAAAAATCAAATCATATGCCAAACCCCAAAGAGTGCCTATTATTTACATCAACAGACAAAGTGAACCAATTCAAAATTGTATCATATTTGTTTGAAAGATCCCTCAAGCTAATGGGTCAATATGAATGATATGATGAATGAAGAGACAACGGTGACTAATATACCAATATAGATGTCCCACTTCCCACAGATCATCCTCTAACACAGACATCAAAGCATCCTCCACAATTAGCACACTGAGGAGGATGTACAGGAACAGTTAGCACTCTATTTAGATGAGACTTTAAGTGACAATTTCCCTGCATTGTGAAGAGGCCCGGGTACACAGAGCGAGAGGGGAGACAATATTGACACTAGCAGTCAGCTGGTCTCGTCTGTACACCGTCTAGTCTCACAGGAAACAGGTTCAACTCGGGACACGTCCTAGGATCCCACATGAGACAGGTTCACCTCGGGACAGTATTATAAACACAGTAGCTCTGCAAGTCAACAGTCACTGTGTTGACAGCATTGATGTAAGTGTTGAACCTGTTTCTACTGAGAGACAAGACTGTGTCCCCAGTTTGAACCTCCTTCCTGTTTACTACAAGTGATACTTTAATTACAGTTTACTACCTACCATATAATACTGTTTACTACCAGAGCTACTGGATAATACTGTTTACTACCAAAGCTACCATATAATACTGTTTAATACCAGAGCTACCATATAATACTGTTTACTACCTACCATATAATACTGTTTACTACCAGAGCTACTGGATAATACTGTTTACTACCAGACCTACCGTATAATACTGTTTACTACCAGAGCTACTGGATAATACTGTTTACTACCAAAGCTACCGTATAATACTGTTTACTACCTGCCATATAATACTGTTTACTACCAAAGCTACCGTATAATACTGTTTACTACCAGACCTACCGTATAATACTGTTAACTACCTACCATATAATACTGTTTACTACCAGAGCTACTGGATAATACTGTTTACTACCAGACCTACCGTATAATACTGTTTACTACCAGAGCTACTGGATTATACTGTTTACTACCAAAGCTACCGTATAATACTGTTTACTACCTGCCATATAATACTGTTTACTACCAGAGCTACTGGATAATACTGTTTACTACCAAAGCTACCATATAATACTGTTTAATACCTGCCATATAATACTGTTTACTACCAGAGCTACTGGATAATACTGTTTAATACCAGAGCTACCGTATCATACTGTTTACTACCAGAGCTACTGGATAATACTGTTTACTACCAAAGCTACCGTATAATACTGTTTAATACCAGAGCTACCATATAATACTGTTTACTACCTGCCATATAATACTGTTTACTACCAGAGCTACTGGATAATACTGTTTACTACCAAAGCTACCGTATAATACTGTTTAATACCAGAGCTACCATATAATACTGTTTACTACCTGCCATATAATACTGTTTAATACCAGAGCTACCATATAATACTGTTTACTACCTACCATATAATACTGTTTACTACCTACCATATAATACTGTTTACTACCTACCATATAATACTGTTTACTACCAGAGCTACTGTATAATACTTATTACCAGAGCTACCATATAAAACTGTTTACTCCCAGAGCTACCATATAATACTGTTTACTACCAGAGCTAATGGATAATACTGTTTACTACCAAAGCTACCGTATAATACTGTTTAATACCAGAGCTACCATATAATACTGTTTACTACCTGCCATATAATACTGTTTAATACCAGAGCTACCATATAATACTGTTTACTACCTGCCATATAATACTGTTTACTACCAGAGCTACTGTATGATACTGTTTACTACCAAAGCTACCGTATAATACTGTTTAATACCAGAGCTACCATATAATACTGTTTACTACCAAAGCTACCATATAATACTGTTTACTACCTGCCATATAATACTGTTTAATACCAGAGCTACCATATAATACTGTTTACTACCTGCCATATAATACTGTTTACTACCAGAGCTACTGTATGATACTGTTTACTACCAAAGCTACCGTATAATACTGTTTAATACCAGAGCTACCATATAATACTGTTTACTACCAAAGCTACCATATAATACTGTTTACTACCTGCCATATAATACTGTTTAATACCAGAGCTACCATATAATACTGTTTACTACCTGCCATATAATACTGTTTAATACCAGAGCTACTGGATAATACTGTTTACTACCAAAGCTACCGTATAATACTGTTTAATACCAGAGCTTCCATATAATACTGTTTACTACCTGCCATATAATACTGTTTAATACCAGAGCTACTGGATAATACTGTTTACTACCAGAGCTACTGTATAATACTGTTTCCTCCCAGAGCTACTGTTTACTATTGTTGACTATCCTATTCAAATGGCATGTATCTTTAAATAAGAAACAACAACAAGAGATGATTTTCCTTGTCTTGTAATTGGACACTCACCTGAAATATTTGTTTGAGAGAAAACAAGGCTCTACGCAGTTCTCGTCCATTTGACGTCAACAGTTTCTCTGGAATTAGACAAGCAAAACTTTTATAACAATATGTTTATTGCTTTTAACTTCCTCATGAAATGTAAAGCTGAATTTTAATTACTAACATATTTGACTGACACATTTAACATTGTGGAAAATTTGGGACAATGACATTTGAACCTGCATAAAAAGTCAAAGGTTATCAATGACCAAGCACTTCAGAGAAAGGCCACAGTTCATATTATTGAAACAGATGATTCCACAAATTCACCCCTAATTATTTTGTCGTGTGTCACGAAAGGTTACAGTGCTCACAAACATTTATAACTGTTAACAGAATAAGGTCACAATATTAGCAGGAGTCTAGTCTTCATGGATGTTTTACTTACTTCAATGTTGACAAGTCAAACTAACAATATCACCTAATTATTCAAAGTTAATTAAGATTGACATGTAGGGATACTATATGTTTTTTGACAAATATGACAGAAGTTTAATATATGTTTGAGAAGATTCCACAGATTGGCTCTATTTTTGCATGTATTTAGGCTAGGATTAGAACCATTTGCATCAGAAACACTTCAAAGAGAAATGACACCTGAAATGAAGCCTGGAAGACATCCACATCAGACGAGCTAACAGTAAACAAAAGCTTTTTAAAACATTTCTCATTAGCAAGACCAACTGCACAGGCAGAGAGCATGAGAGATATTTGAAAGGAATGTTCCTAGGGCATGGGGGAGATGGTCGACAGGTGAGATATTTGCATAATTTAATGCAACAGACTCCCTGGATATTGTCCACCATGTTTGTTCCTCAACATTCTGATGGAAAGTTTGTAATAGAAAGCAGGAGCTGAAATATTGTGCTAGCTGAAATGGCATTTTAGACAGCAGCTTTCACAAAAATAATCCCCCCTCTATTCCAAAATTGACAAATTCAGGTTCTGCACATGAAACATCATTCCCCAATGCATTTTCATCTTGCTTGAATGTGTGGTCTTTTCTTAAAATGAAACTTTAATGCAGGAAATAATTAATATCATGGTGTAAATAAGAAATCTCTTATTGTTTTGAACAGATTTAAATGTCATCTTTCGCTCTCTAAAATTCAGTTGCAACAGTTTATTTATAGGTTTTTGGGGTGAAATTGAATTTAAGGGTACAGTCCTTTATCATTAATAATAAAAAGAATAATGAATATTCGTAAAACCCTATTTCAATAAACAAGGCGCAGGCTCAAAGGGCACTCAGTGTCTTTAAAAAAAGTACTTTTATCAAATTTCCAAAATATATATGTTAGTTTATTACATTTTGTTTTCTATGATTTTGACAAGAGCACAATTGTTGTACAATTGTGAGAGCGTTGTATTGTTTGAAACATTATTATCATATCAGTCTGATCATTGACTTATTTTTAAGTAATTCATATTCATATTCTATATAAACTAATATTTTTTATCACTGCTTAGTTGTTAATTTAGAAAAATACAGTGATTTTCATTACTTCATTTCTTTTTAATTTATGATTTATTCAATCAAAGTTATAGATAGGCCACTTTAAAGATAAATACATATTAACTCATGATCTCAGGAAGACATCGAGTAGAATTATAGTTATCATAATCTATTATTTCTATCTGATCCTGGCATTCTGCTGAACTGAGTCAGGAATCAGAGTTGAGAAGATCATGTTTCCTTATCACATAACATAAGCACCAGTTTCAATATCCTACACAAAGAGTCACTAAAGAAATATTTGCCTGACAAGTCATTAAGTTACAACCTGCCACTTGGTAGCAGTTAATGATAAGAGCCAGCAATCCACACCGGTATTTATGAGTTTAACAACTATCTGATTGTTTGTTATCGATAATATCAATGTTTTACATTTCTCTCTTCAATCTTGGAGCTTTCTGTAAAAGATTACAGCTGTCAGAAGGTTGTTATTTATTACAATTTGTATTCTTTATCAACTTATCTCCCAAGCAGACAAACACATAATTCATTCAAATATTTCTTTTTACTACGATAGAAAGTATTCTTGAAAAAAAAACATATTAAAATTCAAATAAACTTATTTTGGTACAATTTACGATTTCATTCCCTTACAGAATATGCTGATAAAGAAGGTAGAGTATTTACATGCTTCATGTTTTATTCCCTTACAGAATATGCTGATAAGGAAGGTAGAGTATTTACATGCTTCATGTTTTATTCCCTTACAGAATATGCTGATAAGGAAGGTAGAGTATTTACATGTTTGATGTTTTATTTCTTATGTGCATAACTCTCCTTCTATAATGATCTGATATGAAAATTACCCTACAAGACAGATTTCCTGTAAGGATTTTCATGCTCTATAAATTCCGGACACAGACCACATCAAACAACTTTACTCTGAGCAGTCAAATGGCAATTTCACACTGTATCTAATCTCTCCATGCTTTACAACCTGCCCAATCAACCGGATTAATCTCATATTTATTTCTCAACTATCCAATCAACGGAGAAGTCTATATTTATGAACAGTACCTTCTGGCAGAACTCCACATATAACTGATCAGAAAAGTCAAACGACTTATCATAACCTTTCCCTGATAGTAGCGCTAAAAATTGCACCAAATTTTGGATTGAAATTTTGTAAAAAAACGCTTCCTCATTTTGATATCATTGGTATTGTATTGTACAGTTTGTACACATGTACACCTATATACACTCACACAGTCCTATAGTCCTAGATCCCTGTGTATACAGTACACAGTGAGATTGGACCTAGCTAGTCCTACTCCTAGTCTACAGAGAAAGTATACATTGAGTGGACTCAATCACTGTAAGACTGAACTGAGTGAGTCTAGAGAAAAAGTATATATCAAGTGGACACTGCTAGTCTTAGATCACTGTAAACTGTACGCAGTGAGACCACTGTGGACTGAGTGAGTCTAGAGAGAAAGTATATATCAAGTGGATGCTGCTAGTCTTAGATCACTGTACACTGTACGCAGTGAGACCACTGTGGTCACTGAGTGAGTCTAGAGAGAAAGTATACATTGAGTGGACTCTGCAAGTCCTAGATAACTGTACACAGTACACTCAGTGAGTAAGACTGGACTGAGTGAGTCTAGAGGGAAAGTAAATATCGAGTGGACTCTGCAAGTCCTAGATAACTGTACACAGTACACAGTAAGACTGGACTGAGTGAGTCTAGAGGGAAAGTAAATATCGAGTGGACTCTGCAAGTCCTAGATAACTGTACACAGTACACAGTAAGACTGGACTGAGTGAGTCTAGAGGGAAAGTAAATATCGAGTGGACTCTGCAAGTCCTAGATAACTGTACACAGTACACAGTTAGACTGGACTGAGTGAGTCTAGAGGGAAAGTAAATATCGAGTGGACTCTGCAAGTCCTAGATAACTGTACACAGTACACAGTAAGACTGGACTGAGTGAGTCTAGAGGGAAAGTAAATATCGAGTGGACTCTGCAAGTCCTAGATAACTGTACACAGTACACAGTAAGACTGGACTGAGTGAGTCTAGAGGGAAAGTAAATATCGAGTGGACTCTGCAAGTCCTAGATAACTGTACACAGTACACAGTAAGACTGGACTGAGTGAGTCTAGAGGGAAAGTAAATATCGAGTGGACTCTGCAAGTCCTAGATAACTGTACACAGTACACAGTAAGACTGGACTGAGTGAGTCTAGAGGGAAAGTAAATATCGAGTGGACTCTGCAAGTCTTAGATCACTCTCTACTGTACACAGTAAGACTGGACTGAGTGAGTCTAGAGGGAAAGTAAATATCGAGTGGACTCTGCAAGTCCTAGATAACTGTACACAGTACACAGTAAGACTGGACTGAGTGAGTCTAGAGGGAAAGTATATATCGAGTGGACTCTGCTAGTCTTAGATCACTGTACACAGTACACAGTAAGACTGGACTGAGTAAGTCTAGAGGGAAAGTAAATATCGAGTGGACGTTGATAGTCTATCAATCAAGGGATTATCTCACTCCGCGTAGCAGTTCACTATTCAGGATCATGACGACCAGGTGGAGGTATGTTCTACTCAAACAGACCGACTCGCTACTAAATAGACCTGTCAACTGCTTCCCTGTAGCTCATTCCTAAACATTTCAGAGATTTCTATTTTCAGATATGTGAACAAAGCTCTCATTGAGAACAGATTCTTGTTACACGGATGACACAAACAGTTACATTCTCTGTAAAATAGGTTAAACTTACACAACTGCACAAACAAGGTTCTTGAGTGATTGATAGATAATAATTAGGGGATATTTAGAACATATCATTGAAAGTTTGTATCTAAAATAATTCTTGCATTAAAGGTGATATTAAATAGCAGAAAAAGTATCAAATAACAAATATTCATGGTACATAAAAGAGATCAGGACAACTTCACTAAGGTAAAACTAAACATATTTTCCATTTCATGTTTCAAGTGTACAAGACTGTATCAGGTGCTTGTTATATGTCAACACTACAGGTAACGACTTATACACCTGTAGTGAGCACACCTGTACTAGCGACATCTGCATCTAACGAGGGTGTGTCAACCTTACTGTTCTCCTAGCGGTGCAGAAACTGACACTGTATAATGCAAATATCCCGAAGCACTAGATAGGTTGCTGGAGGGTGTGTACATTGACTCAGTGCACAAACTGACTGGTCTGTACACGGGGCATCTTGCTCTGTCTCTAGTGAATGAGATGTTGTGTCAGGGTAGCCTGTACGTCTGATTTGAATTCATAAGGTTTTCGACTGATAAAATTAAAAAAAATAATTAATTGAAGGTTATTCTCAGGTGAGATATAAAAACATTTACCCTAAATGCATCATATCAAAAATCACCATTTTAAGAAGACTTTTTCTGCATCTTTATTTCCTTAAAAAACTTTTAACTAAGGTTTATAAATGTGTGTTTTGCTTAAGGGAGGTACAATCCTTTTTAACTTTGTGCGGAATGTAAAAGATGTCTTCATTCTCACACTTGTACTGTAAGCTGACACTTGTGACATTTGTGTTCACCAGTTGACACTCAAATATGAGGAATTATATTCATAAATGGTAGATAGCGGTCTGTGGATGTTGTTCTAATGAGGAGTCATTAGCCATGAGATGTGACACTACGATACACAGAGAGGAGAGGACAACACGAGACTCACCGATAATTGCATGAACTCGCACAGTGAGCTGGGTTCTCAGGATCAGTGTGTTCTTCCGCCTGAAAAAATAGTGCAAGAATAAGTACAGTGTTAATATGGACATGATCTCAAGAGGGTATCTTGTGGAAATTATAATCATACAAACAACTCAACCAGTCTGATAACAGAGAAAAATAAATACAGATTCTTCTTCTCTTGCAACTGGGTAACTCTGTGTTGATGACAACTGGGTAACTCTGTGTGTTGATGACAACTGGGTAACTCTGTGTGTTGATGACAACTGGGTAACTCTGTGTTGATGACAACTGGGTAACTCTGTGTGTTGATCACAACTGGGTAACTCTGTGTTGATGACAACTGGGTAACTCTATGTTGATGACAACTGGGTAACTCTGTGTGTTGATGGCAAATTCAACCTCCCTATCTTACTCGTATACATTCATTGGTATACAAGTTACAATATTGAGGCCACATAACAGTTTGACAGGAATGAATAAGTTTTATTTGACATGATTTCTCCATTTTATTGATTGCAAAGCTCTGCCCTTGTTGATAGCTTCTATAATAGAATCGATATCTAAAGCCCTTTTTACATGCGCAAGTTTACTCCTAGGAGTATATTTACTCCTAGGAGTAAATATACTTACAGGGAGTAAACGTGCCATGTAAACATCCCAAAAGAGATTAACTTACAGGAGTATATTTACTCCTAGGAGTAAAATACTCCACCCCTAGAGGTAAAGTAAAAGTATATTTACTTTTACTCCTGTGAGTATCCTGTCATTTTCTATAGTATTAGCATAGTTGAATGATTAGGTTGAGGTAAATGACTTGCATTTATATAGTTTTTAAACACTACCTTTGTGTTTTCATCAATAATAACTTACATTCAAGATTATTCTTTTTAACTTGTCGAGAGCATGTTTCTTAATGAAGGAAATGTGGTGTTTTTATGTTGGTGTCATTCTTTTAAAACCGAAAACCAGCTGCGTTCACTCCTTTTACACTAGAAGTTGATTGACCAAACAAAATCTATGGTAAAATTGTGTTAAATGCTTCTCTGCCTCAAGATTTCCATTTCACACATTGAGTTTTCTATTAAAAAATATATTTCTACTGTAAGCAAATCATGATATACTTAAGGGTCCTTAAATTCCAATGAACGTAAAGTAAATATACTTTTACTCCTAGGAGCAAAAATACTCCTAGGAGTAATTATACTCTCAGGAGTAAAGTGCGCATGTAAAAAGGGCATAATACACTGCCTTTCAGTAGAAACACATCTGTTTTGAAGTCAACCTTTGGATTTATGATTTCAACCTTTGGATATTACAAATCATTATTTATTGGTCAAGTCATAAATGGAATATTTAAAAGCGAACAAAGTGTCATCAACATGAATACGAAGCATAACGACTGCATTAATGACATACAACAGACAATAAAACAACACTTTCTGACAGAGGCAACACTAATGGTAAGCATGTGTAAACAGATTGATGACATATTCACTTCATGTCATTGAACTCAAGGAAAAGGAATATTCACAATCAAAAATGATTTAAAATCTCTTATATGTAATCACTTGAACTTGCTATAGGGGCACAAACATTGGGCAGACAGAAAACCAACAGGTCTCTGTTTGAGTAAACAAACAACAAATAAGTGTCCATAGGTATGTCGCATCCAATTTAGTGGAAACTCAAACCTACAATGTGCCAAGAAAAAAGACATAAAGTTCAATATTGTCCTGTTTTACCAAATAATGACCAAAAGGAAAGTTAAAGAGTTTTATAAGAATACTATTCAAACAAGAGGTTCCTTCCTAAACTCAATATTATCAGATATCAACATTTATTCATATTGTTGAAACTGAATGTATATTGTCCACTACTGTGACGTAATGATATGAACAGTGACGTCACAGACTTTTGTAACATTTCATCCCAGAAGATATAAAATGAAACCGGTAGGATTTAGAAGAAGTTAGACCATACACCTGGACAATTTACTTTTTGTGAGTATGTTTATAACTCTTGGAGAAAGAAATGTCCCAGATCTTCAAGTAGAGTGTTGACACATCAAGGAAAGCAAGGGATGGACACAATGAAGAGCTGTGTAGACCACCATGTGAGTCCTGGTGTAGGGTTAGACCCGCACTTTCATCTCTGGTGGGGTCAAAAGACTATCTGTCTATATCCGCTCTCTAATCTCTATCTAGTCTGTTAGTCTAATCTGTATCCAAGACTTGGTTGACTGACTGACCAATCAGAGACCAGGGGGGAGGAGGTGCTTTGCCTCATCTCTAAAACCACAGCTGATGGTGAACCACTGATTACGTGGACAGTACTTGTCATAAGTGGTTGATTTGAAATAGTATCTATTTAAATTGCATTTGTGATTAGGGCTTCTGCACTTCTCTGAACTTAGCAGTACTTCATGGATGTCTTTTCAGTGGCCTGTCTGGTTTAATTTTATCTCAAATGGCGGACACTGATCCAAACCTATGATATATGTCAGATGCTGTCTTCTTCAGGAAAGAGTTATGAAGGACATTGAGAAATAATGAGTCAGGATTTGGTCCAGTATACAGTCTGCAATGTCATAATCATGACATTGAAATTGACAAAGCGTAATAGTCTTGAATATATCTTGGTTTGAAATCATGAAAAGATCTAGTTGTTAGAAGATTGTTTTAAGGTTTCTTAGTGAATGTCAGTGATTGAAATCACTGCCTCATTCTTGGTAAACTCTTGTATGACGCAAAATTGCAACATGATATACTTAGAAATATCAATTACAACATTAAAAAGATATTTTGGAAACAAATCGAGGGATATCAAGATTCAGCAACATAAAGGAAGAAGAGATGTTCAAGGTTAGTATAGAAAGTACTCATGTCTCAGTTCATCTGTTATAGAGCCAGGAGGTCATCTTGCTCTCTGGTAGGCAGATGTAGCTGTTTGTAGGATTCATTTCTATCTTAGACTTGGCTTCTCAGTAATAAGATCTACTCATTTAAACTGGAAGATCAATATTCAACTTATCATTTGTACTGCACATCTAGACATTCTGATAACTGCAAGTCGTGGGGACATTCATGTTCTTATTCCTGGTCAAGAAGCAAGTCTATGTTTCTGTATCTTGATACAAGAGTTCAGTGACTCCATGAAACTATTTACAGAGTTGAGGTTTCTTCACTAACCAGTTCTTGTATCCATCCCTTCATATCAACTGATAGTCAACACAGATTGACTCTACAGGATCCTGCTCATTGGTTCCTGATGTTAACTCTATCTGACATTGAGGTTAAATGATTGAAGATAATTGCTAGTACTTGGTTCATTGAGCATTATATTCTCTGTAATATGTTTGATGGTGTATTGATCCATCTGAGGATAAACTGCAATGTCCAGAGACAAGTCTAACAATCTAATGTAACAGGGTTCTTTCTGTGAACACCTCATTGATTTGGAGGCTGGATTGAAATCTAGGCACATTCATCATTGAAACATAGAGATATGTATAATATGAACTAATTTTCACTCTCTATGATTGAAGGGAATTGAAAATTGATGTTTATTGTCAAAAACTAAAGGTACTCAACTTTCAGTCACCTGAGACAAGACTCTACACTCAGGGTCAGGTTGCAGTGTACGTAGATCTGCAGGTAGTGAGAGAAACACTACAAGTATCAAACTACTAACCATCAGGATATCTACACAGTCAGTAGGGGATCAGTTTTAATCTGTCACTGAACTATTCACTGATGAACAGTATCAAAATAAAGGTATTAAGAGGTCTTATGTGAGGTAATACTATCAACATCCTTGCTGAAACCTTAGAAGAGCACTTAGTTATCCTTTTAAAAAACCCACATGATTGAGTCAAGTGCCATTATGACTTCTTCTACTAGAGGCATTTTAGAAGTTGGAATGATGATAATGAAGAAACATATGGATGACAACTTCTTTATACATGATATGTGATGTTTTGTCAGTTTCTTGTGTCGTTTTCATCTGCTTGAAAAAACACGTGTACGCATATCATGAATAAAGAAGTTGTCATCCGTATGGTTCTTCATTATCATTATGATGACGATGCCTTAAGGTTTCTACATTATACAGGGTTCAATGTAGTGGCTATAATGATGCTGTTACAGTGGCTGATGGTCTTGTATGGTGCTGACTCATAAATCTGCAAATCAACAATCTTGAACCATCCTGTGAGCAGATGTTATGCATTTAACAGAATCTAATTCTAAAATTAACTTCCTGAACACAGATCTGAGCAGGCAACTGAAAACTCTTCTGAGTAAGATGTGATATGAAGTTATCTGAAAACATCATCAATCATTCCTGTAGGACCCCATAGAAACCCTCCCCCCCCCCCCCCCCCCCCCAAAAACTCCCACTAGCAGATACTGTTATCTGTCTGCTAAAGCAACCACTTTGCTCCTAGCTTTCTGCTCAATAACACCAAAGAGTCAACCAAACTGCTGTTTCTTCGATTTTGTACATAACCCCAATTTGTTCAAATCAAGTGTTAAAAAGCTCCACCTTATTGCTTAGTTTCTAAAAACAGACTTTTCCAGTTTATATGAAATCTTCATTAAATCATAAAGTGTTATCTAAGTAGTCCATCAGATAAGTGTGTGCCAGGCTGGTAGTCTGCTGATACAAGTCTAGAGGGGGTTTATGATGTAGAGGCAGTATTTCCACTCCACTGACTAGCCTGGGGGTAGTTTAAAGGGGAGCTGTGTTGACTTGTGAACTTGTAGTAAAGAGATACAATATATATGGTTTATAAACATAGTGAAACAATGTTGAGAAAATAAAGAGAAAGGATGTTATATATGACTAATATAAACAGAAAGAGGATATCAAATACGTTTGATATACATTGTGAGGGGATATGATTTATTGTTTATGGGCTGTTTCCTCTGTACAGGGTGGGAGAGAGTTTAGTCACACAGAGTCAATACAGTTAACCTGGACATTCCACAAGTAGCAATATGTACAGTAGAGCAGCAACATTATACCTCCCTGACTAGAGTCGACTGATTGTGATAGGTCTCTGATATGTAGGGACCATGAACTCACTGAACTAGGTTCAAACTTACAACTCAACCGACACCTTACATGAAGTGTCCAATGACAATACTATTTTAGTAGTTGTAAACTTAATTGAAAAGGCAAACCTGATCAAAAACTGAGGGAATGATTTCTTGGGAGAAGAACATTGAGCCATGAAACCAGCAGTTTTCATCATATTAAACTCAATTTGGTCACACAAATTCTCCGTTATCAATTGCATAAATGACAGAGGAACGATAGTAGGCAATTCAACCCGGGATGAAACCTTTATCATCAAACAAATTCCTTGATAGAAACTCCCGACTAATGACTTTATGCACATTGACAATACCACACACAGACGACCAGCCAACATTCCAGACAGTCAGTGAATACCCCTGGTATCAATATTAGATGGGGGCTCTGTAATCATCTAACTTGGCTCACTGAACCATGACTAGTCAACCTCAACCAGATTCATCAAATATTCAACACTTTCTGGAATTCCTCCACCATAAGTCATACATGACATGCATCCTTCCCTTGTCTAGGGACAAACATTATCACTGACCGGCCTTCTACAATTAAGTACCAAACACTGGTCACATTTAATCTGTCTTCTCCATAATTAGTTACGTGAAATCAATTAAGCCTGTTACGAACTTGGGTCTGCACTTCTTTGATAAGATCGTTACATGAGTACACAAATTAATAAGTGCTATTTTCAAAATCAAGAAATTGAACTGAAACTATTGTTTCATTATCAACTGACTTTGACATCAAGAGAAAAACACACTGATCAAGTTCTCCTTTAAAGGGGCAGTAAAAACGTGCTACTGCCCCTTTAAGCTAAGACTTAACTGGCTAACATGAGCCGTGCTGAATTTGCAAGGTATTGAAACTGGAAAAAATTATTCCTTTTGATGTAGCTGACAATAAATGCAGCAAGTTACATCAATGCAAAGCACTGTTTACTTACTCCGGTAAATAACAATCAATACCAACTACAACACATGGAATTGCTTTGAAAGAAGTCAATATTGTAGGGGATTAACAAAATGTTCTATTGAAACTTGATGCAGTATACATGTATCTGTTTGATAAGTAGTCAAGAATTGCCATGTCAGTCAAATTTACAGACAGGAATAGTCACTGAGACTTTCTGAGGAGAATGCTGCAAATATTGACAATCTTCAGTCATATTTGGTGATTATTGGAGCATCTCACGATCATGTGGACATTGGGCTTCACGATTCAGCACATCAAAGTTTAGAGTCTGTCATGGTGTCCTCCTTAGCTTGTGCTGACCAATCAGGTCGCTCTTCAAGTTGCAGGGTAGTTTTGACAAGCCAATCTAAGAACATGACACAAACAGACCCTGTATTCAACAAGTTCCATTGAGTGACATGGGAATGCCACCTGCCTAAGGAATGCTGAAGGATATTGCAAAGCAAACATGTCTGTATTATGGCGGCCATCATGGCATTGATCAGAACAAACAGTCTGCCTGAAGGGAACACATTGTTTGTTATCTTGTTTACTGAAAGCAGACACATTTGATATTGTCATAAACCCTCACAAGATTGCCATCCATTCTGAAAGCTCATAAGGTGTTAATCTTCATTTTGTGGAATCAATCAATAGAGCAGAATTGTTCTGAAGTCATTGATCAGCAACTGTTCAATTAGAGGTCCACTTAAACATGCTGAGTAGGCACATTCCAAGAAAGAATGAAGGTGCCAAGTCAATATCAATTACAGACAATACTTGGACCAATCAGAAAAGAGCTCTGACACGGGGCCAAGGCAAGGTTATTACACCCAACGGGCCATGGTTTCTTGTTATATTGCTGCAGTGTTATCCAGGGTGATACAGACATAACGTGCGTGGATTACTGAGCAAAAGAAAGGGTTATAGATAGATTGACACAAATTTATCACAAGTGAAAATCAACAATAATTTCTCATAAAACAACCTGTTACCACCTGTCATGACATCACAGACAAGTTCATCTACTGTAAATTTATAATGAATATGCATGTTCTAGTGGCAGGTTTTTCAACACTTCAGTATATTGATTACTAAAATAGAAAAATCAATAGTAGCTTTACAGGTATAGTCTCATAATGTCTCAGGGTTTCATCAATGTCTGCCTTACATCTATTGCACTTACCGGTAATGTGTAACACTTTTATAAACCTTCAGTTCTTGGACCCTTCACAGAAACTATTCACAAATCCTTATGAGGGATTACGCTAATCTACAGTGTGGCTTATGTCAAGTGTTACAATGCAATATTGAGCAACCAGTCTGCCCTGTTCACGAGAACACCCTGCCTGTGTATAATCCCTGTGAAGTGTGATGTCCAAGTGAACACAAGCTTTTATCATCCATAATTGTGGAAATCAAGCTATATCTCCTAGGAGAGATATCGCTTGGACAGTAGATTTTTAACAATGCCCTGTCGTCAGCAGTATTGACATCACAATGCTATGACATCATAAACACAACAACATCACAATGCTCTGGCGTCATAAACAAAATGACGTCAAAATGCTATAACATCACTGGTTAAGGAGTTTTCGTGGTATGCATTGTTCAAAGATGCAAATTTTTCATCCTAATGTAATGAAAAATGATTTTGGATGAGAAATAGAATCTCACCCTCATGTCTCGTTGATAAAAGTAAAACATCCTCGGCAAGCCTGGGATATTAGTTACTTTTATCAGCTTGTGTTGATATATTTGATATGACAAGACACTTGGGTGAGAATCTCTACATAACAACTGCAGGTATCAGCTGGTACAGGTCAAGATGAGCCCGATCAACCACCAAGCCTCTGTTGACAACCTTATCAAACCCCTCTTATCCCCTCACACAGCCAGTGTATTGTTTGTGAGGATTGATCAGTTAATACCTATATATGTAGGTATACTCCAGGCACAATAAGTAGATTAAACTGTGCTACAATATAGACTACACTACCTACCGAGTGTAAGCCACTTCTAGCAAACACGTATGCTATACTAAAACATCAGGGTGGCTTCGAAGTTTATGTTTCCAATATTCTACAAATCAACAACTGTCATAATGTATAACAACAAGTAATATCTATTAAGATATTTGTTCTCTAAAGTGTTGTTCATTTAAGAAATCAATTTTCTTCTGATTTCATACTCTTCCAATGAAAAAAAAAATCGTTGAATCTCAATAAAATTCCACTTTCATCATGTCATGAACATATAGGATAAGCAATGCATGAATGCTAAATCTGTTGAGTTTGCAATTGTCCTTAAACCGAACCTATCATTGAACAAGTTCAAGTGAATCTGTGTATCGGTACATGTTCTAAACCCTTTACTTACTATCCTCCAGTGTACAGAGTATCTATATACACACGAGGGTTCAGATGTTTGAGGTAAGGATGATAGAGATCATTATGGGGTGTACACAGTAAGTGATACACCCTCTAACTCACACGTGTACCGTATTTCCTCTAATAAGCGCCCGGCCGCTTATTTTTTCAGCACCCCTTTAACCCCCGGCGTTTATTAGAGGCCTGGCGCTTTTTGGAGACCCGGCGCTTATTTCTTTCCCAGAAATTTAAAATCGTTTTAAGCCGTCTTTTACCATGAATACCTGTAAAATGTTTACTGAGGGAGCCTTTTTCTAATGGTTAGGACCCGGCGCTTATTAGAGACCCGGCGCTTATTTTCTCAACTACTAATGACCCCCCCGGCGCTTATTAGAGGCCCGGCGCTTATTGGAGACCCGGCGCTTATTAGAGGAAATACGGTACTTTATGTCTGATCCAGTACACCAGCCATCCTATATATATATATAATGATGTAACTCCAGCTTTGAGACAACGCCAACAATAACTTTTTATGTGTTTTCATAATTTGTTTTAAAAAATGAAGACACACATGACGTGATACATTTATGTGATTTAAAAAATTAATTCCATAAATTAAGTTGAGATCATAAACAATGAATATTCCATGATAATAACATATATAGAACTTATAAGAAAAGCAAGTTAATGTGACATTGTTATGTACATTCAGTTTCCAGTGAAGTCACAGAGTTCATGACAGTTTGACAGGCCCGATGTCTATATATAGAAGTTCACAAAGACCGAGCAATAACCCGTAATCCTGTCTATTCTATTCAATGATACATAAACACATAGTTCAGATCATCGTGGAATTCTGAGTAAAATGAATACAATAACTTTGAGGTTTCAGCTCTATTAAACAAAATGCACAGTTTCCAATTTAGAGTTTGTCATAAAGGCCCAAGTCATGTATGAAATCCACAATAAGTGGAGGGAGAGCTGTATAAAGCTAGGAGCATGACGCTAATCATCCGAGGTCTCGATCTGTGAACAGGGCTCGTCTCAACGTTTAACAGAACTAAATTCAGAGCATGTGCAAATTTCAATATTCGTTTTGATAAAGAACATTTAGTATGACCAGAATAATTTCTAATAAATTTCATATACAATTTCTAATAAATTTCATATACAATTTCTAATAAATTTCATATACAATTTCTATCTTTCTCCTATCATCTTATTTTAAGATCACCACTGATGAACAAACATATTCACTTGGAATGTTAATTTAAAGTGAAAATAAACTATTGAGGGGACTTAATATTTCAAAGAATTAGTATGCATAATATTTGAAACAAGATACATATCAGAAACATATCAGTCTGTATGGATTGAGGAAATTTGCTTGAAAAAGATATCAAAAACACATGATTACACGTCAAGGCTTGTTGAGAATTTCAAGATTCTCGAGGTGAAATAGTCTACATTATGAGCTGTCTAACATGTTGAGATGACCCCCACAAGAGATCAGCCCAAGCAGAAGCATGTTGAGATGACCCCCACATGAGATCAGACCATGCAGAAGAAAGTCCTGTCTGAATCGGACACTGTAATGTCTAAATTCTCCTGGTCTGACTCATGACACCACTCTCAAGTATTTGTCTCGTGTTGCAAGGTACAAAACACAAGGCATGAAACACCACCACTCAGGCTTAGTAATATCCATACACTGTGGACACATACAATACTGAGGGTATGGGACGGTCATTGGGACTCAAACCATTGAACAGACAGGAAACTGAGTGAACATTCTCTCATTGGGACTCAAACCATTGAACAGACAGGAAACTGAGTGAACATTCTCTCATTCATGAGATTATTTGAGCATTCAATAGTTTGAGAACATAATGAGTCTTCCTTACTGGGAAAAAATGAACCGTTTATAGAAGATACCTACACTGCCACTGAAAGGTCAAACACTGAAGATATGTATAGATAACTCCTCTCAAAGAATAAACATATTGACAATAGACCTATGATCTATTCTGTTGAACCAGCCATAGAGAAGTAAACGAAGTCTACAGGATACATATGTGTTTTCTCAGGTTTTGATAATGAACTGTCTGTCACCCGGCTGGACTCAGTCCTCTACAGGAAATGACTTGCTTACAGGAACTTGTTGTATTCTCAGAAGAAATACTGTACCAAAGACTTTTCTCGACTTGATCATCCATTATGTCATTAGAAACTTTACATTTCACAACTAAAGGGTATCTTTATTCATAAATGACTGCAAAGCACTGTTGCATGTTTCAGGAAGTACCATTATTACACAATATCACCTGAGATAAAATACTAGTTTATGCAAAATAGAACTCAAAGTGATGAGTAGTACATAGAGCAGTGAGGTGAGGTGATGTGTTTAACGCGGCTTTCAAGAGTATTTCACTTATATCACGGCTGCTAGTATTATAGCAAGGAGAAAGCCCGCAACACTATTGTGGCTATGCATTGAGGTGAAACCTGCGTGCATCGGCTGGAATTAGCAACCATGGGTGGTATTGCACTGAAATTCAGTGTAGCATTGCACCCAAACCTGACTGCATGTAGAACAGTTCTCTTCTGCAGACAAAGTTGCAGAGCCCCTGGTGGGATTCGAACCACGGACCTTCTGATCCGAAGCCGAACACGCTAACCACTGCGCTATCCCGCCCCCACATAGAGCAGTGAAGATAAGTACATAGAACATTTAAGAGTAGTACATAAACATTGAAGAGTAGTACATAAACATTGAAGTATAGTCCATAGAACAGTGAAGTAGTGAAGAGAGAAGTTCACTTACTGGTCTTGGAATCCATCAAGCTCCTCAGCTTGTTCATCGATGGTGGACTCTGTGTCGAGGTACGTCCCGTGGTCTCCCTGAGAGCCGCTGTGGTAACGGTAGATCTGGAGGGCACAGTCCTCGAGCTGCGGAGATGGAGACACGCTGCGTTAGATATCATATTGGACACTCAAGATTCACCAACATGCTGCATTAGATACCTTAATGGATTCACTAATTATTGATAGAAATAAATCCCAGTTAGATTGTGGACAAATGCAACATTGACATGTCTCCAAAAGGTTTTGTACATATCCTGGTTAAGCTCAAACCCATACCAGCAGTAAGGCAGCAATAGCAGTACCAAAAACTTACCAACTCAACCACCAGGCCTCGAGACCAATTAGTCAACTTCCTTTCTTATTGTAGGTGTCAAATAGAAATGTTTCATTGGACATCAGTTCAGACCTTGTAAGAGGTTCTGTTATCACTTGAAATGTCTGAAAAGTCTTAATCTTTAGTATAAGAGAGTTTTGTTACTAATTACAATCTTCATCCTAATTGCACTTACATGGCCTTGGTAAACTTCTAACCTTTCCTCAGTTTATTTGTATTTTTTATATCATTATATCTATTTTCCTTCTTTCAAAACTAACCATTTGGCTTTGGGCATCAAATAGATTTAATCTTAATGCAGATATTAACTTGCTTCATATAAAACATTTCTTTAACCCCCTCGTCTGCTGTTCCCAAAACTTAACTCCCCCTCGCCCTTCAGCCTGTACACCCCCCCCCCCCCTCCCCCCCCTCCGGGACGCATCCCCTGATCTAACTCCAGAGACCTATCTACAGCTGATGCAAGGTCGCTCCTACTTCAAAGCTAAGTGCATTACCATACACCTCACATCCTACATCATAAAAAATATCCAGCTCTGCTCTCTCAGAGGTGTATGTTTACCATCATCCAGGGACGTTAGACTGAATCTGTTTAAATATCTAAAGATCTAATTTTTTCAACAACACTGGTAATCTATTAGTGCCATTCTTCAAAGTACAAAATGATTCCTGAATTCCTAAAATATCCAATTCATTATAAATACCAAAATGAAAATGAATTTTTCTCCGGTAAATTCACTACTTAGTATTTTTTTTGTTTTTTGTATGAATATTAAGCTTTAAAATTTAGTTCTGGCTTCAAAATTTTATTTCATTATGAAACAGGTTATTGTATGTATTTAAACATTGTGTGTATCTGAATAGAGAGATATATATTGTGGATCTATATCAATAAATTCAGAAAGCATTAATCATTTTCACCCCAACTCACTAAATCTGACCAACTCACCTGTGTCCAGTAAGAAATACCTTCTACTAAGTCAGGCGTCACATCAATTCTGTTGCATAATGAATATCTTAGATAACACAATTAGACTTACCTGTAATCATACAACATAATTAACTTACCTGTGATTACCTAACGAGTTCCTCGGGGCACCTGCCAGGTGTTTTACCAGAGGGTCTACTTGACTGTCACCGTCAATTATCAAGGGCTTCACTTCCTTGTGTGTCAATGTATTGATTAAGATGTAATTGATACTGGCCACTAAGTGTGTGCATATTGATGTCAATGTATTCATCTCATTCAAGCCCTTTCATAACATACAACAGTTTCCTTTTCTTTATAATAGATATTGTTCAGAAAGTTAAAATGATTTGATATTTTACATATGCATGCAAAGTATTTGACAGGGTGTTTAACCTGCAAAAAGGCTTTCATGTTTGGGAGTTTTATACGTTTACCTGTTGATTATAATATGTTATTTGGATATTATAGATGAGGAGAGACTTATGACCATATAAACATATGTCTGTCTGTCCAGATCACTTCCAGTGTGCATATTTGTATCAATATCCTTATCTTATTGATGCACTTTAAACATTTTAAAAAAAAATTTCTTCTTTTTTTTTATGATGGAAAAAGTTATTATAATGTGTAATACAGCCAATGTTTAAGCACATGGTTAATCAATATGTCATGGATTTGAAGTTTTATTTTATTATATGCTCCAAACAATTACATTGCTTCCACTCAATTAACCTTTGACATTTGAACTCTGTCAGGTCAGTTTCCCGCCCAATCTAATTGACCTATTGGCAGCTTGATTAAAGGCAAATAAAAGGGTTGGAGAAGATAAGCAGTAATAAGTTTGTGATAAAGTTGAAACTTGACTCTTAGAGAGTGACAAGTGCAAGATAGCCAGTCTATTTGATGTTGTATTGTTCACACACAAACCCTAATATCTTCCAGTCAACATAGTTACACTTATGTAGCTCTTTGTATCTCTTTGTATCTTTTATTCTGTTAAAGTGTTACACCTATCTAAATTGTGTTGTGTTGTACAACATTGTGAATCATAAGATATTTCAATGTATCATTTGTGATAAAACTAATATTGCAAACATAAACAGTGCATTATTTATTAAAATACATCATTTAGGAAAATTCAACAATCTGATTCACTAATGTTGGTCACAATAAAAAAAATTCCTTTTGATTGATTTTATATTTGGGATATGATATTTACACTTAAGCTTCTAGCTGTTTTTCTTTTAATCACAGTTATTCAACTTTGATAAGCTCACAAATGGAACTTCCCTTCAGGGAGCGCCACTGGTTGTATCATTAAGTACACACAATTCTTATCTCACAGGTAGTTTGTTGATATACTTTCCTAAATGTCAACATAAATCTATCCAAGTTATTTCTGCTATTAGGAAGTTTAGTCATTTCTCATTAAGTTGACATCGAATGATGATAAATCTGATGTAAGTAGCCTGATACAGCTAATTAGATCCAATATCATTACCATGGCTCATTAACCATTAGTGGATTATATCAATTTGTAAATTTTTCACTCATTCTATTTTTAAAGATGATATTGTAACCTAAAATTTATTCGAAAAATAGTTTTAAAAACTTTTATGTTATAAACAAATAAGGGTAAGTACATTAAATGACTGGTGTTTATATTTGAAACATTGTGATTTAGTTTAAACTGTTAAATGTACTAGTTTACTCTTGCTTGTAAATGCCACGATTTCAGGGGACATATGTTTGTGATCACACATGGCACGATTGACAGGTGAAAGACAATAGCGACACCTTCACTTAGCCTACAGTACAGGTGGCTGGACTTCCTATACCAAACCCAGTCATCACGATAGTTAAATAGTGAAAAATCAACAATTTCGAGAGGCATGTAAATAAATCGGAGTCCCTCCAGTCAGCCATCTGTGGGGCACCACGTTTTGTTTACACCTTGTCGCTGTCTTTGAAGTGAAGGATCGAGCAATCAAGCCAGGTACGACTCACCTTATGTGGCGCATCAAGGAGACGGTGAACCGATCCCAACTGGTTGATAAGAGGGACATAGTCGAGAAATGGGAATGTAGGCGGCCGGGTCGGTTCTGGAAAGTTTGTATTTGAAAACGGGTCCCTGTCATCCAAGTATTGTACCCGACAGGTAAAAACTCCCGTCGCCATCATGGATTCGATTTCTCCCTCCGTTTGCTGTTGACCCTTGACCCGGTGTATTCATGCGCTCCGCTCGCCATTCCGTCACCTGTAACTCCGTGCCATTCTCAACACAGGTATCCTCACAAGACACAGATACACATCCAACACGACTGATGAAGATCTCTCGGCTCTTTACAGCTACTTTGGTCCTGTGTATCCTGAACCTCTACACTTCGAGTTACCAAATCCAGGCTTGAAAAAATATAACTGATAGTGTTGATAGTGTTTTCCGGCCGGCGAGGACTGTCGCGATATGGTTCCTAGCGCGGCGAGCCAATGACGAATCAAGTATTGCGGAAGTGAAATAGTGGGCGGGGCACCTTTCATTTGCATATTTAACGAGTGTATGTCATTGTAAGCTATTTATACTCACTCTCGATGTTTTAATGGCGAGGTTTTGCGTCACGACGTGCACGCTTGTGACGTTACTTGAAATTACATAAAATTATTTGAAATTCTAAAACAAGTCTGATTTTTAATACGCGTGTAATAGACATGATTAAGGGATCTAAGACGTATCGTACTTAAATAATTTTATTGTTTTAAGACCCGTTATTTATTTATATCTATAACATTAACATGATCCAAATGAATATTTCAGTGACGCAGCAATGAAAGAAAACGGTGAATAAAGCACTCCCGTCACAGACACCACACGGCCAATGGGCACACTCAAACCGGTTCCATTCATACACGAAGATAGTCTTCTATTTTTATAAAACGGAAACATTACACACAAAGTTCTATTAATAAAGTAGAATTCCATGTATCACGAACTGTCATACATCATTCAGGTAAAATACTTCTTTCTACGCATTTAATGCTATATGTTAATTCAAGGCGTTCAACTGAGCTGTTTTCTTATGTAGATCTACCATGTGCTGACTAATCTTCAGTCACACGTAAATTGATCTCCGTTCAATGTCGACAGTGGCAAATATACGATGTTTTTACCCTTTAAACTTCTGCTTGTAAATGCACGCCGGTACAGACTAGTTGTGGCTTGTCGCTTATATACACTATTGTCATGCACCTTTTGTGTTGTGGGTTTGTACACTCATTTTCAACGTTCATGCATTACCCTTATACCATTGTCATCTCTCATTTATGCCTTTCTCTTCCTTTCATTCTCTCTCTCTCCTCCGCCATAGTTTCCAATATGTCAGGGTCACTAGTACTCACTACCCCACCCCACTCTGATATTCTCCTTCAGGGGTATTGACCAAAAACCTGCTGTCCAAATTTGTTACGGGATTTTTATTTCATTCCGTATTTTCACTGAATAAAGAATTATTTAAAATACATATATATACGATGACCATTTCAATAAAGAAGTTGATTATCCATATAACATTCTTCCTTATTGAATACGAGGACCATGTCGTTTATCTTTCTGTCAAAGTAAGTTTTCTTTTCAGTCACTGTTTGGCTGTATAAAATAAAGATTAACATTTCAAGGTGTATATACTGTTTTTTTATGAATAAGGTAAATCCTGTGACTCAAAGCAACAGTCGGGTGGATATGCGTTAATTGCTTTGTTGATTAACAGCGACAGGTACACAAGGTGAGGGGAACGCTGATTAATTAGCAGGTGAAAATGCAAGGACATGCCTGTATTTTTATGAAACCCTTCTGTAAATAGTTTTATTTTGGAATTGAAGAATCTTGGCACGCTGCCACTCCAACGGTCGCGATTTTTTAGCAGCGCACGGCGTTGAGGACGTATGTCTGATAACATGATTTCATTTATTAATCAGACTTTTAATTTGATTTTCATTTAAACTTGATTTTCGAATTTATCCAGACTTTTTGCGGCGAAGAAGAAATGTTCATGAAACCTTTAAACAAACAAATCTATAGTCAGATTCTGAGTTGTGGTTTCAAATGATTTAAATTCTTAATCAAATAGATGTTATGCAATATCAATCAGGCAAGAAGTTTGTTGTGGGGTGGAGAGTTTTAGCGTGGATCGGGGTGAAGTGTGTGCTCAACACGCGCATCAATCATGACGCCAACCCCCGACCTGTAACCCCCTGACTTAGAACTGCCTCCCAGAATCTGATTTATCGCCCAAAGCGCCACACCTTATCTGCAGCCCAGGCAATCATCCACGTACGTTACTCTCTATCTATCTGACTGCCTACACTAGGTCTTGAGGGACGCGGTCGGGAGTAACGATCCCGAGGATGTCGGTAGGGCACCAACCATGTGTAGTTCTTCTACTATGCTATAGAAAGGGTTGATTATTCCATAACAGTCGCTGATCTAATTGAAAGAAGACCTTGCATTTTCACCAGGCGTCTTACGTCTCGGATTATGATGAAATTTGGAGAAACCTAAGGATATTTAGACGAGGAGGATGTTTATTTCACTTATTTAAACGAGTTATAATTTTACGTTTCTTTAGGTGTGCATTTCATAAAATTTTATCTCAAACCTAAATAAGGCAAAATATTTGAGTTTACATCACGCAATTAGAGATAAATGCCATTTAGATATATAGTGAAATCGCGACTAGTGTGATCTCAAATTTTACATTGTTACATCATGCAAGTAATTAACATCATCCTATGACATATTTGTTTTAATTACGAGGCTATATATACATACTACCAAATCACTTTATTAAAGTGTATCCAATCAACTATTCACGTTTGTTATGATACAAAGCACGACTGAAGACCAACCCGACACCTGGCTGTCTTCTGTGACGGACTTTTCTCATTTACAGCGTTTGCTTTTAATTACCGACTTTAGAAATATAAACAATCTGCGAATTAAGACATTGTTTAACATGAAAACATTGATTGTCCCAAAGTTCGCGAACCCGACACCTTTAGAGTGAGCACGGCACGATCATAGAACACAGACAGACAGACAACCTCAGGCATTTCCCGGTCCGTCTACCGACATGTGACAGGAAACGGTCTACAGTAAATATTATATATATAGGCCTACATCGGTGAAATCATGTCAGGAGAACAAAGGTTATCACATCAAAACTAACTTTATCCGTCATATAAACCGAATAATATCTACGCAACTAATTTAAACTGTTCTAAACTTATAATAGATTCAAATTTAATACATAGTGTTTAATATGACTTTTGCTGATAACGATTGTTAATGCAGATCGTTGTGACTGCATATTCATTACTGTGCGTGTTTTGATATTTTACGAGAGCATTTCGTGGTAACACAATGAACGATTCTTGAAAAACTGTAAATCTGCAAGAGTTACTTCCCTTTTACCATAATTGCACCATTACTTTTGATGGTTACTTATATATATAACGAATGAATACAATCACGAACTAAAATATGATTTACTAAAATTGGTTTCTTACCAACAAAAACTATATTTTGTTTTAGAATAAAATTTGACAGCGACGTTTGTATAACTAGCCTGGTTAGATTTATCTGATGTAACGACACAGACAATTAACATTTCAATGTACATGATTCCAGTTTTCGTATTGTACACATGGCTAGTTTCTTTGTTGTTAAGCAATTATTTGATTGTGAAGATGTGCTCTCATCTACTGAAACCTATTGATGGAATGATGAATGTTTCTTGTTTACACGAACAAATATTTTGTTTTTTATTGCATACTTGCAGCCTGTGACGTCGTGTTGATGACATAAAAACATACGCTTACAATGGAGTATTTACTTATTTTTTTATATCAAAAATAGTTTGTTATCTGGCGAGCATTTTGAAAAGCATATTACAAACCTCGAGAAAGTACACACACACATCTATTACATGTGTGTTAAGTTATAATTGGACACAAACTGTCACTAAAGTTCAATGATCGCGCGCCTCTGTGCGTATGAACATGTATGTAGATGGTAAGTAAAACATACTACAAGTCACAGGGAAGAGTAGAAAGACACCTACTACCAGGGACAGAAGAGACGATATAGACAGATAAGTAAGGCACCTACCATCAGTACACTTTCCTCCCAATAACTCCCCATCTCTGCCGGGGGCGACATGAACAGTTCCACCTAACGCCGACCCGACACCCTAATTACCCCGTCCTCTACCATTACCGTATTACCGCTGTCCTACAGGGGACGCGCAGCCCGTCAAATGTCACCGCTATTTTCAAATATCAAAGATTAAAGGGTCGGGCAACTATGGTCCGAGTTATGATGGGATGTGATTGTTTTGATGACATGCTTTCACCGGCAGATGTCATCTACCTTCAAACGCGTCGTTGTAATTATGAAAGTGCAGCCTTCTCGGACGTTTGGACGTGTTTGGTTGTCAACCGATTAAATGCGGCTTAACCGAATGACATTTCAGATTTACTAGCAGCATTTCCTTGTCATGTTTATGAAGTGATGATTTCATGTTCCCCGGGGAGATGAGTCTATCAAGAGACACTCACGTTGATGTTAACATCCATTCTAATGCTATTTATGTTTGTAAGGTTTCAAGATTACTTTGAAGAATATTTAGAAATCAAGAATATATTTATGTTTTTTATTCATAAAATCATGATGATCATGATCGAGCGCCAAACTAACTGATCACGAAGACAGAGGCCCCTGAAAATACTTACTTTTGCCACACTATTAACAGGAACGGCTGTCCGGTATTCACTAAAATTTATTACGTACTTAACAAGTGAGGCTATTACTTACCTTGTGTATATCTTGGAACACATCAAAGACTCCTAGTTCAGAACCATTTCCGTGGTAAACACATAATTAATTTCCAAGCAGTTTTTATAGTAAACTAACTTTAGACTTGAGGATATAAATTATCCCATTGCCTTTTTTCTAGGACTTTAGTAGAATGCTGGAGCGACCAAGACTTTAGTAGAATGCTGGAGCGACCAAGACTAAAGACGCTGATGAGTTTACCATTTGGACCCTTTTTACTTACAAAAGTCTTTACCAAATGGAACAATATCTTTCGAAACCATGCTAATCACCATAAGTCTTAATGGATTTCTATGTTCAAAATGTCTAACACCGCAAAATAACATAACTGAAAATATTCATGCTTGCTAAATAAACCCGCCTTTTTCGGTATCTCACCTCTAAAGTCTATTGAAGGTTTTTGAGAGGCATGTAGAAGTTGTTAGATGAATAAAAATGAATTCTATGGATATTTTAATTTCCTTATTGCAGGATGTTTCGGTGTAGATAGGAACACCGTTATTAGACAACTGATGTACGTCTCGGTGTAGATACTTACACCGTTATTAGACAACTGAAGCACGTTACGGTGTAGATACTTACACCGCTATGAAACCAATGATGCATCGTTTGTCTTTAGACGGTGTTAGTATCTACACAGAAACGTCGGAGTCCTGCAATAAAGAAGTTGATAATCCATTGAACTCAGCCTTAACTCCTCACACAACGCTGGTTTAGGGTCGAGATAGCCAGAGATATTTCTGCTGATACAATAAACCATGCTATACTATACTAACCTGCATAACGAAAAGGTGAAATCTCATTGAAATGGGATCAAGCCATCCTCCCAGGCTACGTTTTTAGATAATACAAACTTAAAGAAGTAACCATAAGATGTTTAAGATTTTGGTGGATATAGATGGGAGAATTATTAATAATTAAGTGAGCAAAGTGAGATCCTATTTTAATGAGATTTCGTACAGGAGAAAATGAAACTAACCTTCTTGACGTCGACGCCGAGGTGTTCTAGCATCTCATTGGCTGACGTGAAGCCCTTGAAGTTGCGGTCTTCCTCCTCCATGGCGCCGGGCACGAAGATGAGCCGGGGAGCCGGCGGCTTCTCACACAGCGTCAGGAAGTCCGCGATGGCGACCATTCCTTTCTTCTGCTGCAGAATCTGCGCCATTTGTTTGGCGGTGGGAGAGGGCGGGCCGCGGGTCTTGGGTGGTGACGCTTGCTGATGGGCCCGCTCCGACATGACTTTCTCATCCTCAATGTCAATGAGTTTATCATCGTGGGATTTAGACGGCCTCATCTTATTCCCGGGCGAGCGGCCATCTTGCTGCGCCTCGAAGGAGTAACTGTTGGGGCGGCGCTTAGTGAAAGCGTCCTCTTCGTAGCCCGTGGGGGACACGGGGGAAGGTTGGAGGGGGTAGTGAGGGGTCCGCGGGACCGGCTGGTCCATGATCTCCGACTTTTGCTTCCGGTCCAGCAAGTTGTCGATGTCCTGATACGCGCTGATGTATCCCGACCTGGCTCCCTTGTAGGCCTTCTTCTGGCCGTCGGACGGTTTTCCCTTCACCATCTCGGCCTCTGGGCTCTGTGGCACGATATCGGGCAATGTTCCCTGGCTCGTCATGGAGGCCAGAGAGTGCTGGGACACAGAGTTGGGCATCCGGGGCGCGTTAGGGTCGTCAAACCCAGATCCACTACTCATCTTTGCCAAACTTTCGTTCGAAACAGCTAGTTGGTTTGGCCTCATGCGATCATACGGGTTAAGATACTGATCCACAGACTGCTGCCGAGCAAGTTGAGCGTGACGTCCTCGGTCCTCGAGCATGTCCTCTCGGGAACTCTGTCTGCTGGATCTATTGGACTTAGAGGACCGACCGAGCAGTCGATTGGGCGACTCCTCCCGGTTGAAGCCGAACTGAGATCCGGCACTGTCACTGGCATGACCGTGGGCGTGACTTCCATCGTTCTCCCACTTCTCACGTCTCGACTTCCTCCTTTCGTCGAGGATGCTCTCCCTTGAGCTGTCTCTCTTCAAGCGATTCTGTTCAGCTTCATTGTAAGCCTTGTTCAAGTTGGACTTCCTGAAGTCCTTGTTGGGTACGCCGCCTGTATAATCCTCGTCGTCAAGGATACTGTCGTTAGACCCCCCTCTGGACAGGTTTCTCCTCAATCGGCGCTTGTTGCGGGAGGGTGACCCGTCTCTCGAATAAGGCACTTCAGAGTCGTCGATCATGGCACGCATTGAGTCCTGATGTCCATACTGTCTATCATTTCTATTGTATCCACTTTCGGCTCCAACACCTGGGTGTCTGCGCATGTCATTGGGAGCCCCATCCGGCTCATTGTAGTAGGGCCCTGTAGGAGACGGCAGGTTCTGCTTCCACTGGTGAACCTTCTCAATGCTCTCCCTCAGAGACAGATTCTCCGGGGTGAGTGGCGGTTGCTCCTCGTCAAGCAACTCCCGGCTGGAGTGTCTCTTCCTCCTTGGCTTGTCGTCAAGCATATCTTCTCGGGACGAGGATCGACTGGGTGGCTTATGGCGGGACCTCCGCTCCTCGGCGGCACTGACATAGTCTGTATTGGGAGTGCTGGTGCGTTGTTCCCGTCTCCGTCCATGTCTGCTGCTGCGGTCGTCTTCCTCCTCTAACATGCTTGCGTCCTCGTCAGTCTCGTCCCTCCTGCCCGACCTCGGCACCTCACCATACACCGCCTGGCGCCACGACTTCTCCGACGGCGGGTCTTGTACCTCGTCTCTGTAACTCCGTCTTGTGTCGTACGACTTCTTAGACAGAGGACTCGAAGTTTTAGATAGGGGACTTGGGTCATATGACTTTTTCGGCGCATAGCTGGTGCCGGGTAGCAGTTTGTCTCGGTACTTGTAGTACGTTTCTCCTGGTCCCGATCCTGTCCCACTTCCGGTTCCTCTGTACCCTCCCCCTCCTCCAAGCCCCCGGGAGCGCTTCATGTTCTGCTGATCCATGTTAGTCTGAGTGGCACAGTCGACACAGGTGGGGTGCTCGCTCTTGCTGGACCTCCCTCGTCTGGGTTCCCGGGCTGGACACTTGATCCTCCTTGTGCGGGCTAGAGACTCCTTCTTGGCTTCACGGCTGTCTCTACTGTCCTTCTTGCTGCTTCCCTCCTCGGGCATAGGAGACGTTCCTCGGCAGATGAGGTACCTGAAACAATGAAAGGCGAGTCAGAACAATCAGCGGTCTGGCCATCATTCACCCTGCACATAAGCCGCGGCATCCCAATACCTGGACTGTCTACAAAGAAAGCCATTTTATGAATGGCTGTTTTTCAGAAGCGTGCTATATTTAAGTGGGGCTGTAGCAGAGTTGCTCTAGCAGTTGTACAGGCGGTAAATCAATCAGTGCTGGATCTGACTCGAGATGAACAGCAAACAGGTTTCAGTACCTTGTGTCTATAAAGACTGCTTCATTATTCTTATCGATAGAACAGGACTATTCTTTTGCTACAACCTTTCTGAACTAACAGTTAATCTGCTGCTATATTCTTAGACTTACTACAGCCAAGCTGATCTGCCACCTCTATTTATTTCTAAAGAGAGTTTACCTTGTTGTTAGTACTTTGGCAAGGTCCTTTTAGATCTATGTGTTACGCATTCTCATAAGTTTCAGAACAACAGGACCATTTTTGTTATTTTGCTGATGGAAGTTTAGAACTGTTAGAAAAGATTATATTAATAAAGTTTTGGCCAATGTTTTCTGTTGTCATTAACCGTGTACATAGTTTCACCCGAGGTTAAACACTTTAACATTTAACAAGTTTTGACCAAAAAGTAAAAATTGTAAGTTTTGGAATAATAATATCGTTTAAGAGCCAACTTTTTACAATATTCTGTCCTATTCTAACCCTTCTCTGTTTATATCCTTTGATATAAAAGGATCGTAATAGTTAAACCTAAACCTTTTTTCAAACAACGCAGCATATACTGAATTACCTTTTCCCAGAATTCGCGATTTTGAAGGTAAATACTACTGTAACCAGTGAATTATGTTACAGGGTCGTTACTAAAATTTCAGTTCACTTCATTAACTGTCCACTCTATAACCGATATTGACATTCATCCCACAATAAACTTGCTGGAGACCACAGTACCATGAATATTTACCACCGAATAAACACAAATCGTGAAACCGTTTTGAATGACTTGTCATAAAATACAAGTAACTTTTACAATACATTGCCTACCTGTCAGACAACTAATACATTGGAGCTGCTTAAAGGGGCAGTAGCACGTTTTTAGGAGGAAAAAAAGGTGATGTCAGGAAATTGAAAATATATTGTTCCAAATAAAAGTCAATGATATCCAACTAAAAGAAGCAGTTATAAATCAAATATAAAACGTAAAGTTCAGCCATGCGATTCCTTTTTCTTATACAAAATGAATAAAAGGTGTTCACACAAAAATGGCGGCCAATGGATTTAATGTTAATCTCCAAAAATTGTCCTCTGACTATGGATGATTGGCTTGTGTAATGTGATTTTTGACACTGTAAAATTAATAGATTAAGCATTAACTTACAATTATTAATGAAATATTTAAAATATAAAATTATCAAAAAACGTGTTACTGCCTATGTATATAAACCACAAGACAGAAGAAAGTACACACCATTACATTAAATTAACGTAATACCGAAGAGCCAAGTGATGCATTACAGTCTAAGTAAACCTAGCCTCAGTAATACTCGCTTCTCTTCCGATATTGAGTCTAGCAAAATGTAGTAGTAGGTTTACTTAGACTGGATGACTTTAAGTGATGGCACCTGAACAATAACACTTATTTGCATTAGTTCGAATAAAGACATTTTGGTCTGGTTTATGTTTTATTAAAATATCTTGGTTTGTAATGTAATGTAAGGTAGGGGTAAGAAATATGAGTTAGATTGACTTGACTCTGCCATGTTTAAAACGTTGTCAATGTGTGAAAACAAAAGCACTTTTATTAATTTTTACATAGAATGATTCTTCCTTGTTGATGAAAATTTGTTTTATAAAATAATAGAACTATTTATTAACATTAAAAAAAGAAAAGGAAAGTAAAACCACTTAAAAGAATTCGTTGAACGATGATTCAATTCTTGTTCTTAAATCTTTGAGAATACCGACATCATAAACTCGAAAGATTTGATATTACAGGAACGGTAGCAAGTTTGCCAATTTTATATTTGCAATTTTTCACTGATAATTGTACGTTAATGCCAAATGTATTATGTTGCTAGTGTCCAAAATCTCATTACACAAACCAATCATCCATAATCAGAGAACAAATTATAAAGTTTCACATAAAGTCCATTGGCGGCCATTTTTGTATGAACATCTTTAATTCACTTTTTGGTTAGAAAAAGGAATGACATGACTGAATTTTACATTATATATTTTATTTATTACTGCTTCGTTTAGTTTCAATACATTCAATTTGTCTTTCAATGCGAACCATTTATTTTCATTTTCCTGACATCACCTTTTAGTCCCCCTAAAAACCTGCTACTGCACATTTAAAATCTTAAGTATGATAAATTCAACCGAAGTGTGTACTTTCTTTCGCTATCAGTTTGTTTCATTTCATCAATAGCCGTTTGCATTCGAACAAGCATAAGTTTTAATCTTAAAGCTTTTTACACCTGTGACAAATTTAGAAAACTAAGAAATTAGAATTAAATATCGAATCTTGAAAGCTTGAAAAGTATAACTATTTAAATGAGTGTTATCCTTATCATTGTGTGTAACCCAACCCTCAAGTGTCTGCCTATATACGTAACAGTGTATTTTCGTTGTTTTAACCACCTTCTCAACCCTCCTCCTTGATACGTTGTCACGTCTTACAGACCTTGTCATGACTTTTAAATAAAAGATGAGGTTTAAAATTCAGCCTGCAAGGTACCTACGGTTTATTTTTTTCTGATGTTGTCATGATGTCATGTTGTAATCAAACATCATTGGTATTAAATATCACATATCTATCTAAAACAAGACAATAATTGTTTTGAGTTAAATTCATTTCCTACAACCTTAATATATTTCAGTTGAAATCTGGACAAGAAGTAAACTCGTAAACATTATGTTAAAAAAATAAGAAGTTCATAATGATGTTGTTTTATGTATATCGCTTCAGCAACTACCAAATGCCTCCAGAAAAGACTAATCTATGTAGTGCGATTGACGCAAAATAAAAGACCACCTACCTGACCGATGTCCCCTTCTCGGCTTCCGGAGCGCTATCGTCCGAGTCGGACATGGAGGAATCTCTCGGCCGCTTCTTGGGCACGAAGGCCGACTGTTTTAAGGGGGCCGAGCTCGGCTGCTTCTTGGGAGCCGGTGGGTCAGCCGCGGGTCGGCTTGGTGGTGCCTCGTACCCGCGAGAGGACTGTCTCTCGTAGCGCTTGGTGACCGGCGAGGCGTCCGAACCGCTCTTGTAGGAGTAGGTGGAGTAAGGCGAGGCGCTGCTGCTGTAGTCGTAGCGGGAGGACCGGGTACTCACGGGAGACGTCTCCCGACTTCCGGCGCCGTAGCTCTTGTTGGAGCGTGATGAGGCTCGGTCCCAGGACCCGTAAGATCGCGGGTTGCTGCCGCCGTAGTCCGACAAGTAGCCGCTCCGCGTGGAGTGGCGGTCCACGGACGGGTAGCGGTCCCGACTTCCGGTACTCCGGTCAATCGACGGATATCGGTTTTCTCCGTATGAATACCTCGGTTCCATGGTGTTCGAAAACTTTTTCACTTTGTCTGTCACAGAGCCCTGCGAGTTATATTTCGGAGGTTCGTAGCTGTAGCTCCTGTTGGGTGGCGCGTACGATGACGTATTTCCTCCCCGATACGCCGTGGATCCGTACCCGCTGCTGCCGTAAGACTGGGGCGTATAGCTGCGTCCGCCGCCTTTACTTGTTCCCATGTCATACAGCTGTAACAGAGAGAGGGCTGTGAGTATACTTGATAATAATATATGCAGATATGTAGACTTTTTGTGGTGAATACAAACTATTGTCAACATGTGTTTCAATCAAAACTTATCACTTGTTGCCCTAACTAATGTACTAATTGCCTTGTAGTCATCCTATATATCGACATGATTTGTTCAGCTGCAAAAGTTGCCTGATAAGAAAGAAGGCGATGTGGTTGTAGAAATAATGGTATGGTAGAACCATAATTTAGCAGTTAAGGGAAGAACGTTTCATCCTGATAACGTTTCGCATCTTTTGGATATTTGCATTCATAAAATTGTTGCAGTTTTATGTAAAAAAACAAGTTACATTATCCTGAGAAAAGAACGTTTTTATTGGTAGTTGTGATTTGGGTAATTCAATTCTTTCAAGCCCTCCAGTTAAACTTTAGTATAAACATTTTAGTCAAAAGTCACTATATGGAGCTGTATTAACCTTTAAAGTTGCAAATTCTCCAAAAACCAAAATTCAAGGAAAATGGTTTAGTTACAAAAGATAGTCAGTGTCAACTGTAATGACCCCTAGAAATCAATGAGAAGTGTTTGATTAACAGATTGAACTGAAAAGAATCCAAAGATTATTCCAAAATCGTATGGTTCAAGCCATTTGTTGAAAAAGGGATGCCATTTCAACGACCAGCTACTTCCTCATTTTGTAAGATAAGAGATGATTTGATGTAGCACAAGCTGGTAACACACATGTTATGTTATGTCTGAAACCCATTGTCTATTGCCTAGTTTGGGCACTATTACAATACTTATTTTTGGTGAAATTTCAGTACCATTCAGTACCAGTCACTATGCAATGAAATCACTGTCTTGAAAATCTAGTATTGTTGTGTTCAGAGATTTACATTTTTTCCCTGAGATGTCAAAAAGAGTTAATTTGGATGACAAATATAACATCACCCTCGCGTCTTTTGATATGAAATATACCAACAATCGTTGATAAATGTAAAAATATGCATAACTTTCATTAACTCGTGTTGATAGAAATTCATTTTGTGAAATTAACTTTGATTAATACTCGTGTTAATATTAGTGCTGTTATCCAGTGTTGTATATTTCACTAATCATCCAAATTGGTCGACAAATCACAATCTCCTTCATCTGCCCATGTGGCACCAAGCATGCCTTTTTAAAGGCTTTTCTTGTTTTGGTTATTTCAAAAGATGAGCCGAGCTAACCGGTTTTAAATGAGGACCTGTAAATTATTTCATCGTGTTAATTAATGAGATTACACCAATATGAAATTAATTCAAAACATGTGAAGGATTTAATGGCAAGCATGTGAGTTCATCTTTTATAGAATCGCAATCTTTATAAATACGACCAGTAAAGTTTGGATAGATACCCGAAACGTCTATTTGATTATTTCTGTTATTGTACATTGAACGATGCCGCCTACATACATTACAATAAAATTAGATTTCACTCTTATAAAGGATGTAAACAATAAGGACTACAGAGTAACAAATACAATGAAGAAAGAAATGGGGGGAAAACAATGCTCTCCTATCTGTTTGTTTGAAGTGTTTACAAGTGCAGTTCCATACAGAGAGATGGCTGCCAGGAATGGTTGGCTCTGCCAAGACAAACACACGTGCACGTGCACATGCATCAACACAACTCTCGCCAGACACTCGCTATATGATCATATATATATATACTGGGAACAGACAGTAACAGGTAGTCGTTTTTATTTTCTCCGTTATACCGTGTACAAATAACAGGTAGTTGATTTGTCATGTAATAACACTCAATCTTATAAATGTGATTTACAATTTCTGATGACAGCTATCAAAATTCTCATTAGAACCATGCAAATGGCTATTCTATCCCAGTCTAGCTGCACGTGTATTTCATGTAGCGAGGTAAGACGAACATGACTGTCTATTGCAGCTGACAGCTCGTGCTGATGACCTCGTTACCTCTAATCAGTGTGATGAGTACTGAATCTACTGATGTGTCTATGCTAATTGAGGAGGTCAAATCCGGACCGCTACTGTTAGTGTATAGTTACTCGTAGACCGGACGATTACTTACAGGCCAAATATTGCATTAGAAAAAAATACTTTAGAATCTAAAATTCCGATTTACTGGGAACTTGATTCCAATATTCCAATACAGTAATTCCTATTACGAATAAATCAGTGAAACTTTTTATCATAACAAGTCACTGTAATTGGCTTAAATGGAATTCAAGCTTCACATTGAAAGAGAATTAAGAAATAGTTCTATGGACAATTAGTTTATGTCGAATATGCATATCAAAGACAATAGTCACTTAAACTTTTCTGAAAACACCTTTTTGTATGGTAATGGTTATCTCTTGAGGCTGCATTGCAGCTGTTGATGCACATCGATGAGCTGGACATAGTTTCAAGTAAACGTTAACCAAAACCTCTGTACCTCTCCGCACTGCCTTTAGAAAAAGCAACGTGGAAGTTTTTAAGCGGCAACAAAACAAGTTGGCTTTCTAGTAATATTCATGTTGTTTGTTTTCTTATCGTTATAGTGCTCTACAAGATGTTTCTGATACCGCTCGCGTCCCCCCAGGAATCCGGTTATGAGATGGAGAGAATCGGGAACTATCTGTTTGACGATGCTAGTGCTCGCCCCCATACAACAGTTTCAGGTTTAAAGCAAACACGGTCTCCCGAGATGCTGCAAGTAGTTGCCAGGTAAACAGTATACTGCTATCAGTACGACTTATCAAAGACTGTCAGATGGAGGAGGAACATCTTCGCTGTCCGTCATCCTTCAACTATTAGTCACACAACTACTATCAACTTGGATAGAACTTCTTGGAGATATAAAGCGTATTGCGTTCTACAAGAGTTTCAAATGCATTGAAAATAAAAACTCAGATGGATAATATTACAAAAGCTTATTGGAGATGACGATAGATAATTTTGATAGTGAAAATCAAAGAAAGAAGTCAGCGATTGGTCTGTTCCCGACAGCGCCACGGCGGGAAAACTTAAGTACGTTCATTTGTTCGATTCTTAAAAGTTGACAATTTTCATAAAATGTTTAAGAACAGAATTCTTAAAAATCTTAACTATTCTAATTCCTACTGTTAACCTGGCCTTGACAAATGCTCAAAATACCCGAGGGACCAAACAGTTTTCAAAAATTAAACAGTATATGGATCACCATGTACTTGATATGTAATGTAGGCCTTTACTTGTTGTGTTTCAGGGTTAGAACCAAGGTTACCAACACAAGAAGACTATAGGAACAGGAGTGAGCGACTGGGTGACCTTCCAGTCGGGATCATCAACAACTTGCTGTTTGGACTTCAGAGATCGCTCAGTAGGCCTAAGGTACATAGCAGAACTAGAAAGGTTAAGGTTCACTGATTAGAACATCAGTTGAATTGCGTGTTGACGACGCATACTTGATCGTTTAGAGGAGTACACGACCCTCAACACACCAGATATACGACATTCCGCCGCTGAAAATAGGCCGCTTCCTGCCGCCTTTGGAAGGACGCCAAAGACAGTCTAGCTACAGGTGGCGTGCCAGCAACACAAAACTACTTCCAAAACATTCTGATTCTATCTGCCCAGAAAGACAATTGTTTCTTTTTTAACTAGGTATAGAGGGCGGAACTTGGGAATTGGGAGAGTCATTGTTATTTAACTGTATTCATGATGGAGAGGATCTCTGACAGGAATGTGTAGGTGTTTCGTATAGACTTTATCCATCAGGTAGATAGGAGCACCAACAGGTAGATAAGGAGGCTGGAAGTGTCTGCACCTGTTTGCTCTTGTTATGTCCAGCTCGAGAAAGAGTCTTCAAGCTTTATGTGTACACAGTGCCTGAAAATCACTATACATATATACGGAACGCCAAAAGAAATGTTACACCTCTTTGAATTTGAATATCATAAAAAGTTACGTCGGATGAGGAGATTTGGGACATCGAGAATCAGGTTGTTCGTCAATTCACTAAAATGAACCTGGTCCTTAAAGGGGCAGTAGCACGTTTTTAGGGGGGATATAAGGTGTTGTCAGGAAAATGAAAATTATCGGTTCCAATTGAAAGACAATGTATTTAAACTAATTGGAGCAGTACTAATTCAAATATATAACGTAAAGTTAAACCATGCCATTCCCTTTTCTTACACACAATGAATTAAAGGTGTTCACACAAAAATGGTCGCCAATGGATTTTATGTTAATCTTCATACTTTGTCCTCTGGCTATAGATGATCGGCTTGTGTAATGAGATTTTTGACACTGTCAAAATAATACATTTACCATTAACTTACAATTATCAGTGAAAAATCTCAAATATAAAATTATCAAAAAACGTGCTACTGCCCCTTTAAGACTTGACAGATGAATGGCAACGCATTCAGGGTAACGTCTTCCTATGTTAAACAACATTAATTGGGCGACGTTTACAGGCATATATTATGCCGCAGTAGTTCACAAGTCATATTGGTAGAAAATGAACAAATCTCGCAATAGCATTAATAACGTTTATTACCCTTTTCTCCAAGCGGTGACGTTAACGTGGAAGCAACGGCTATTTTGCTATGTGTTTATTACTCTCAATAATATCGCTATTTTGAAGGTTTCGATTCGTCTTTTTAAGAATTATAAAAAACAAATAAACAAAATTCTACCCTGCTCTTATCCTTTATTTTGCCAGTGAGTTTTTATGTAAGAAAAGGTGACCGATTTATTTAAGGACGATGCTACTGTATTGAGTTAAGAATGATGTCAATGAAATTACATAATGGAGTATGCAAGAGGATAAAAACCTGAAAACCTCATAACCAGGCCAGTCAATAATAAAAGTACCCACTGATAACTTTACAGAAACATCATCACCATGTATTAATGTTATTTGAATCTTTTGCATCAACAATTTTAAGCTGCAGCTGCGTACCTTAAATCTGTTCACTAATCTGCGTATCCAAGTGTAAATATCATAATTCGGATTACCTTGGGACTTCGAAGCATTGCGAAACGGATGATAATGAAATATCTACAAGAAGAATTAGTCATCAACATACCCCGCTAAATTGGATTTCATTATACATTTCCTTAAGAGTTCAAAATCACAGACGAGGACCAAAACAATCAATAAAATAATTGCATGCTTCTTATTTTCGAACTCAATCATAGTATTGATACCCTCTAGTCAAAAATCAAATTTGATTGTCTTATCTTTAATTGTTTATTGAAAAAGATTTACCCCTTAAAAGATACCCCTGACCACAGTCCAAAACACGAACGAGGACAGTAATTCGGTAAGGAATAATCTGATCTTCGAATTCCACTAAGGTACTGATGCATCGAATAGAGACAGTATATTTTGTTAAACTTACTAATGGTTTATGAGAAATATTCCCCCATTCACTTGGACACCTACACATCCCACAGACAGCTAGTAAAGCAAATATGATATACAGATTCAATCAAAAAACGTAGAACATATCTCACAAACAGAAAGTGAACCCAATGTAATAAACAGATTAACCCACACATCTTTTATCATATCTCCTAAACAGCTAGAAATCCCAATGTAATATACAGATTCACTCATACATCGTAGAGTATATCTCCTAAACAGCTAGAAATCCCAATGTAATATACAGATTCACTCATACATCGTAGAGTATATCTCCTAAACAGCTAGAAATCCCAATGTAATATACAGATTCACTCATACATCGTAGAGTATATCTCCTAAACAGCTAGTAATCCCAATGTAATATACAGATTAACCCACACATCTTTTATCATATCTCCTAAACAGCTAGTAATCCCAATGTAATATACAGATTCACTCATACATCGTAGAGTATATCTCACAGACAGCAAGTAAGCCCAATATAATATATAGATTCACTCAGACATGTGTCTCCCTCACAGCGTGTCGTCGCTAGCTCTACAACAGACAGGTATACCCACGATGCTAATTAACGGCATCCGACGGCCCAAAGTAACTCTGAAAAAAACTTCTGTGGTTACCTGTGCCAAAAAAGCTGGCCTATCAGATAAGCTGCTGGGGGTAAAGAGTTTTTTCTAATTAGATGTTTTTCTTAAGTGAAGGGATACGATTCATGTCAAAACATCTTAGAATCTTTTCAAAAGATGAGCCGTAACAGTTATTGCGTTGATGAATACGGTTTCCGATCCATTAGTATCACTTTTCTTTAATCATTTAAATTAAAAAGCGCGAGTTTAATCGAAACACTGGCCTAAATCGGTATAAATCCGGAAGTTACTATGTAAATAGCTGTCTAAATTTGTATCATTTAATAAATGGGAGAATAAGGCATACATACAGAAAGGTAAACACAACGTTATAAGAATAAACAGATCTAATAAAGAAAACCAAATGACTACACTTTATAATACAAAGACAAGTCATGAGATGCTGTATGAGGACCAAGGCTAAATCCGAGGTTGACATTCTATAGATTGTCCGCCATTCATTCGGCGAACTTGGATACAAACATAGTGTTGATATTCAAATATCATATTTCAATACTGTTAAACTACAGGCTTATAAGCACAAAACATATCTCATTGATTCAGACAGAATATTGGTGGACAGTAATTACATAGAGAGATATAAAATCCTAATATAACATTGATGGTACCGTGATGGTCTGACACTATCTCGCCCTGTACCATGCACCGGACTGTTACATAGCCACAGCTAGGTTGAGTGTCAATCGTAGACCAATTATCTGTCAAGGATAATTCTCACGTGTCTCTATGTTTAACATGTCCTTTAGTCGATGAGTTAAGTTTCAAGCATATCGGACACCTATCATTGAACTCCTTTTGAAACAAGACAAGACAGAAACATTTTATAACCTTGATTACTTCCATAATAACCCTGTGATAGGGGGAAGTGCACATACACCTCTCTGTCAACTTGACCAATCAGCTATCACCAACAGCCACAAATTGATAAAATATTCTCCCCTGACATTTTGGAATATATTTCCTTTAAGAGCTATCACTTGTTCCCTCCCTTTCTTGAACAAAATTCGTCAAGACTATTTTCATTTTTACTTGTTGTCATTTCGTATTGTCAATAACAAATCTTGTTAGCGTTGTACTATAGGTATACATACTATTTGGAGTTAGTTGGTTGTCTAGCCAGCGGGTTGATGCCGTATACTATATAGGTGTTGACAGAGGCACTCAGCAGGAAGAGAAACTAAACTTCACTCCGTCCTATTCAGAGCGCTCAACTCACAGTCTTATGTCAGCCTATAACCACTAATTGATACACTAAGTAGTACCAAACAAACCCGTCTAATACTGCCTGTGCTCTTAGTTTGCAAATAAGAAACATTAACTACAGGTGATTATAATTAGTAAAAGTGAAGACGCTAAGAATAGACCCTGGAGTTGTGAGTAGCGTAAGTATCAGATTACAAACAAAGCTACCTGCACACCTGGCTAGGTAAACTTCACAATAAATGTGTAACAAAGCTGATATTATAATCAATGAATTACAAGAACCCACAACAGAAGGAATCTTACAGACAGCAAGCACTCACCTAGGTAAGAGCATAGCCCGCCTCCTGGCACCGGATAAACGAAAACTAAAGAAATGCTGCTGTAATCTCAGGATGGAGGGACCGATGCCAGCCTCACTTTCGATTAGGGGATTCCATCATGCACTGCGCGTGTATGACGCGGGCTGGGTGAATCAGATCTTGATATCTAGATGCCAGTAGAGAGAGGGAGAGGGAGAGATATAAAGAATAGCATAGAAGGGGTCGCTCTTCAGAAGTTGTTGTGTTTTCATCAGCTAGTTGGACGAACATGCACTCGACTAGCTCCAACCAGCGAGGAAATGGTCTCTTCGCGCCAAGCTAAACAATCAGGCTTGTTTGAAAGACTGATGGAAACATGCACTAATGTGCACGTGCGCACTGGGTAGAAACAAACCACGTGTGCTATGTAAACTTAAATCTAAAAGTAGAATTATTTCAGTGCTAGGTTATCTGTTTGGGGTTATCAGTTATCATGAAGCAGGGGGAGAGAGGTTATCTGGGAGGTCTTGCTGTATATAGGACAAAACCTCGAATAATCCCAGACCTTGTCTTTGTACCTAGACAGTAGTAACACACGTGTAAACAAACGAGTCATGTCAGGACTTTCACGTTCAAGTCAGTAGACCTACTTCTGTGGCTAATAAGTCTGTGAGTATCTTTTCTGCATCTCAAAGAAAACGTCTCCGATGTCAATTATATGGCAGAACGTATCTGTATGTCCAAGAATATAAAGCAGGAAGAAAATCACCTGCTTCTAGTTTGATAAATCAAGCTAATGAGAAAATGTCGTGTCAGTGCCCTGTGAGCTATGTACGCTATACTAATGACACTTAAATATCATTCAAGCATGACGGCTACAACAAAGAAATCACAGTTTAACTAGTTAGGTTACCGACTTGGAACTATAGAAATAACATCTTCTAAACTACTTCTGAACTATGTGTCAATATGGTTCTTTTGCAACTCACTTTAATGTGAATTTACGCAATCAATGTGTAAAAGAAATATTCAAAACATTCAGGATTCAGTAGGTTTTCCTTTTAAAATTATTCGCCAATATTAAGATATTTAAGATCATTGTAGAAATAATCATAACAACACCAGTACATAAACCGTTTAATATTTTGACTACAACACAAGAGTGCAATGTCTTCAATTAAGAACGCACGATCCTAATACAAGAGGTCAGTTATCATCCGAAGAAAGGTAAATTACATATGCATTCTAGAAAACTTCCTGGCCCAATATTCCTGTATAATATAATAAGATAATCTTTCTTAGTCTTACCATCTACCCTTTAAACATCCAGTCCCGATTCAGCAAGGTCAACAAGAAACTCTCTTAATTGATAATTGTTTGCCTACAATGTCTCCAATTGAGCATTTGTGGGATGAACTTGGAAGAAGAGTGACAATCAACCTCATCTTCCTTAGACGAGCACAGGACTGACCTAAGCATTACAATATCTCTGGCAGACAATTCCCTAGCTTCATGACTGTGTATTAAATAGGATCCTTTAATACAGTCTAAGTCCTATTTCTGCAAGTCTAGATTAAATGAATACAAAACTTCAAGAAATAAAATAATAATAATGAAGGTACAATAATTACTTTAAATATTACATAGACTAAAATATTAGTCTAACCATTCCCCGACATTTCCGGAAGCGTCTGTGTTTTTCAATACCTGCCCGCTTTCGGGAGCATCCCAGCACAAAGTGGACACGCGATATTTGCTCTGTCTGACCCCATCTTCATTCTGACTGTCGGTGATATCCGCCATAACTTCATATTTTTATGAAATTAATGTGAATAACCTCAGAAAGATTCGTATTGCCGTGTCCGCATTTCAAATAAGAATTGTCTCTCCATTATCAAAATTATTTACATCTCAGTCTAGTAACATAATTTCCGTGGAGGTATTCATATATTACTCAATGATATACTGAGGAATAGCTTTACTTGATACCATAAATATGAAATACTACTGCACACATGATCTTCACATATTGATGTTGATATAAGCTTAATAAGCTAAAGGTGATTTACAGGTATGTTGGTCGAGTGCTCTCTCTCACCTGCCGATTGATTACAGGTGTTGTGTAGTGAGATGTTCCTCTGTAGAATGTCATTTCACCAGCTTCGTTTGGTTTCATAGTGTGAGGGTTACCATTTATAGTTGAGTAGACCCTCCATAGTTAGATGTACCCTCTTTAGTTAGGTGTACCCTCTATAGTTAGCTGTACCCTCTATAGTTAGATGTACCCTCTATAGTTAGATGTAACCTGTATAGTTGAGTAGACCCTCTATAGTTCGATGTAACCTCTATAGTTAGATGTAACCTGTATAGTTGAGTAGACCCTCTATAGTTAGGTGTACCCTCTATAGTTAGATGTAACCTGTATAGTTGAGTAGACCCTCTATAGTTAGGTGTACCCTCTATAGTTAGATGTACCCTCTATAGTTAGATGTAACCTCTATAGTTGAGTAGACCCTCTTCAGTTAGGCGTTACCCTCTATAGTTAGATGTACCCTCTATAGTTAGATGTACCCTCTATAGTTAGATGTAACCTGTATAGTTGAGTAGACCCTCTATAGTTCGATGTAACCTCTATAGTTGAGTAGACCCTCTATAGTTCGATGTACCCTCTACAGTTAGGGTTACCCTCTATAGTTTAGTGGACCCTTTATAGTTAAGTTTACTCTCTAAAGTTAAGTGTACCGTCTACAGTTAGATGTACTCTTTATATTTAGATGTGTTCTCTGTTGTTAGGTGTACCCTCTATAGTGAAGTGTAACCTACATAGTTAGGTGTGCATTCTCTATAGTTGAGTGGACCCTCTATAGTTCGATGTACCCTCTATTGTTAGGTGTACTCTCTGCAGTTGAGTTGACAGTCTATATAGTCTATCTTTCTATCTACCCTCTATAGTTCGTTGTACCATCTATAGTTAGATGTATTCTCTACAGATAGGTGTTCTCTCTGAGGTTGTCTTTCTATAGTCAGGTTTACTTTCAATAGTTAGGTGTACCCTCTATAGTCTGATGTTCTCTCTGTGCAAGCTTAAGACTGACATAGCGATGTATTCTCTGTATAGACTGACATTTCACCAGTTTCCTCTGGTACAGTTGTGTAAGGTTGTGGCGTCTGAAGGACAAACTTGCTTGTTTACAACACATGGTGGGAGAACTTCCACATGAAGCTTCACGATAAGGTCAGGCTCAAGTCATGATATCCATAGATGTAGATTTTAGATTAATCTTGATCAGAGTTGTCATGCGATAAAGTGTAATTATTTCTTTATAAATTGTGGTGATGACATGTGAGGTATTAGATTATTATAATTCAGAAGTGCAATGAAAATTAGTGATGTATTAGAATTTTAAAAATCAATCATGTCTTGCCACTAAATGAAGAAAGCTGTTTTCAGAGTTGTCATGAGCATATTTTAAGAACCAGCTGTTTTCAAATAAGAGTTGTGAATACAGCAAGTGAAGTATTTGATCATTCTTAGTAAGAACTGTGATGACCATATGTGAAGAAGAGGAGAATCCTCAATCAGCGCGATGTGTTGACAATTATTACAAATTCTGGTTTCTTTCGTAAACATTGACCAAGGGTAAAGATTCGAGAGACAGTTCCCATTTCTTCCTTTCAACCTCTGTAGTTCTGCTTGCCTCTCAGTATAGAATGATCAGAGCTCTGCCAAGAAGGGTAAGATGGAAAACATAGTTGCCGCGATTCTACTAATATAACTGACTTAAACCGGATATTTATGAAAATTAAAACTTACACAAAATGTCGTTTGGTGCATGAGAAACTCGTCCGTAGACTGGACGTTGTATGCAAATCTTTAAAATGTTATTTTGACGATTTGCAATGGATTGACAACAACAGAAAGACTTGTACTACTCCGTAATATTTTGGTATGGATCCCCCCTGCGTCAGCGACATCTACTGACCCCTTCACCTTTCCGTCAACGACATCTAAATTAACCCTTTCACCTCTGCGTCAACGAAATCTACTGACCCCTTCACCCCTGCGTAAACGACATCTACTGACCCATTCATCCCTGCGTCAACGACATCTACTGACCCCTTCACCTTTCCGTCAACGACATCTAAATTAACCCTTTCACCTCTGCGTCAACGAAATCTACTGACCCCTTCACCCCTGCGTAAACGACATCTAAATTAACCCTTTCACCCCTGTGTCAACGACATCTACTGACCCCTTCACCTCTGCGTCAACGACATCTACTGACCCATTCATCCCTGCGTCAACGACATCTACTGACCCCTTCACCCCTGTGTCAACGACATCTACTGACCCCTTCACCTCTGCGTCAACGACATCTACTGACCCCTTCACCTCTGCGTCAGCGACATCTGCTGACCCCTTCACCTCTGCGTCAACGACATCTACTGACCCCTTTTACCTCTGCGTCAACGACATCTACTGACCCCTTCACCCCAGCATCAACGACATCTAAATTAACCCTTTCACCTCTGCGTCAACGACATCTACTGACCCCTTCCCCCCTGCGTAAACGACATCTACTGACCCCTTCAACCCTGCGTCGACGACCTCAAAATTGACCCCTTCACCCCTGCGTCAACGACCTCTACTGACCACTTCACCCCTGCGTCAACGACTTTAAATTACCCCCTCGCCCCTGCGTCAACGACCTCAAAATTGAGACCTTCACCCCTGCGTCAACGACCGCTAAACTGATTCCAAACACCAGAGACGATCAATCTAACATCTTGATAGATACTTCTTGCCGCCACCTCTTCCCTGGCACAAACGAGCAAGTTCCTTTATCTCCCAACCAACCCCGCTCCACACACGATACACCTCACCTTGTAAAACCAGCGCACCTTATCGGCGCTGATTTAATTATGAAGTATCAGCCCTGATGATAAAAGCTGATGGAACGAGTCTGTGCTGGAAGCCGAAGTGAAAGTTGAGGTAGACATAGATAACTACAACACATTGCTGATATATGTACTAAGATCTTTACATTAAGCTAAATGAAACACTAGTCTACGAAGAAGGTAAATGTGTCCTGTTTCTAATTTCACGTCCATACGAAGCGCGTAAATCATTCCGGTTGACCATGAATCCGATAATTTTCATCGAACATCGATCTCAGATCAACATACTGCTTATATGACTACCCTTTAAAAGCGCTTCCTGTTAAGTTCTATACATGAGTAACATCGAACTTTAATTCCTTGGTAGAATTATGGAGCGACTTTTTTTATATAACAGTTCAAATTTGAGTCTCATTTGATAAAAATGGTCCCTAAGTAAGGAATGCAGCAAAAAGACATTTTTCGAAAATTCTTTCCAATGCCGAATCACAAAAAAAACCGAACTGGACATTAGGGTACTGCTTTCTGCCCGCGCCAGGAAGCACAAACTTCCAAAACTGGAACCCGAGCCCAAAAATGTTTTCGTACCACAACAAGAACCATCAGTTCAACGTGCGAGCGAGCCAAGAGAGTGTATCAATAAACCCAGCCTCCCGACCCCACTGGTTCAGCGCTCCCTCACCCCTCCCGACCCCACTGGTTCAGCGCTCCCTCACCCCTCCCGACCCCACTGGTTCAGCGCTACCTCACCCCTCCCGACCCCACTGGTTCAGCGCTCCCTCACCCCTCCCGACCACACTGGTTCAGCGCTCCCTCACCCCTCCCGACCCCACTGGTTCAGCGCTCCCTCACCCCTCCCGACCCCACTGGTTCAGCGCTCCCTCACCCCTCCCGACCCCACTGGTTCAGCGCTCCCTCACCCCTCCCGACCCCACTGGTTCAGCGCTACCTCACCCCTCCCGACCACCACTCTCCCGGTTCAGCGCTCCCTCACCCCTCCTGACCCCTATTCTCCCGGTTCAGCGTTCCCTTACCCCTCCCGACCCCCAATCTCCCGTGTCAGCGCTCCCTCACCCCTCCCGACCCCCACTCTCCCGGTTCAGCGTTCCCTCACCCCTCCCGACCCCCAATCTCCCGGTTCAGCGTTCCCTCACCCCTTCCGACCCCCAATCTCCCGGTTCAGCGTTCCCTCACCCCTCCCGACCCCCAATCTCCCGGTTCAGCGTTCCCTCACCCCTCCCGACCCCCACTCTCCCGGTTCAGCGTTCCCTCACCCCTCCCGACCCCCAATCTCCCGGTTCAGCGTTCCCTCACCCCTCCCGACCCCCACTCTCCCGTCTCATCGTTCCCTCACCCCTCTCACTGACGTAACTTGTTTGTAGACTCTCAAACCAAGGCAAACACACAGAAGGGTGTCTCGTGTATCAACAACCCTCCCCCTCACTTCTACCATCCATACCTATCTTGTCGAGGAGTCTCGTGTATCAACAACCCTCCCCCTCACTTCTACCATCCATACCTATCTTGTCGAGGAGTCCCGTGTATCAACATCCCCTCCCCCCTCACTTCTTCGATCCATACCTATCTTGTCGAGATGAGTACGTTAGATTGTTGTTTGTAAATATCTCATGATCTGTGTACGGATTTATTATGCTGTTGTCTGACATGGTAGCATTTGTTCAGCCAGACTCTTGTTTGAACAATGATCAACTGTTGATACGTTTCTAACAGTGTTTTCTTCACGCTCAGTGGCGGGGACAGCTGTCATTCCTTTTCTGAGTTTTAAAAAAAACAAACGGTTTTAACCGGAAATGAGAATTCAAATTAAAAAGTCATTTGTCTTTAAAACAATTAAATGTGAAAGTTTGAAGATTTATAAGTTTTTAAAAATATAAAATCTATGTTTGTTATTCTTCCCCAACTCCCCAGCCCGTCTTGCGAGTAACATAAACCATACCTGAACCTCACCGAGACGGCGTACACTCAGACTTGTTGTGAGATTGATGGTTATTTCAGACCCTCCCAATATTTCAACCGACTTTATAGCGATTACTCCCTCCTGCGAGTTAATGAAGCCCTCATCTTGTAATTACATGCACCCATCCCTCTTGGAATGCACGCGCATCACGTGACCAGTGAGGTCCTTGATGTAGGTAGGCCTAGAGATCTATCTGAAGAGGTACCTAGACTGACTTCTTGACTTTGTACTTCAACTTACTACTGGACATGGCGAAATGTCTGCAGGAATATAATCGAGACGATTGGCGCCAGAACATATAATAACACACGTTTTGTGACATCTATGCTCACTTTATCAAAGAAGAACAAATTTTAGAGAATCCTTAATTCATTCCGAACATTTTGAGCAATAAGGTAAACGTACATTCAGCTGATTCCTCGATTAAGAACAAGTTCAAATGATACATACATACATACATACATACATGGATGTCATTGAGGATGCCGTTCGAATGAATCTTACCATCTTCTTGTGTCTCTGAGTAACTTGATACTCTTTTACCATTATGAGTGAGTCAATATTTAGCTCCGATTGGGCAATATCTACAGAATTATAGCAATATGAAACCTGGCTATAAAGTGAAATTACGAATACTAATAACACTATTAATGTGCAAACTTTTTACAATATACGATGGACCCTAAGCTTTCCACAGAGTGTCCGTGAAAAGACAAGAAAATAATTGATAAAGAATATCTTATAGCTCAGATAGGAACGACATACTTTGTGCCAAATATATTTTAATGATAGGTGTAACTTGTAATTTAATAAACTGATGTATTGAGACGTTCAGACTAAATGAACGGGTATACATACTAGATCCGGAGAACATAGGTTGAACTCATAAAGCGGTATGCAACTTTTACTGCCTTAGATTGTCTCTAATGATATCCAAAGCGAAAAACAGTAATATCGACTTTGTCAACATTATCATTGATGTCCAAGTGATATTAGCATATTATTTGTATAAAACAAGAAGGTTAACTTCTGACGAGTGACAATACTCTTGTTATGAGCATTCAAGGCGAGAAAAATACATATTGAACAACACTTTTTCACAGTTGACAGAGACATGTTATAAAAGCAATTGTAAGTAGACTGTTCTGTGTAAAAAGCGTGCGATATGGTCGACAGGATAAAGCGTGCGATATGGTCGACAGGATAAAGCGTGCGATATGGTCGACAGGATAAAGCGTGCGATATGGTCGACAGGATAAAGCGTGCGATATGGTCGACAGGATAAAGCGTGCGATATGGTCGACAGGATAAAGCGTGCGATATGGTCGACAGGATAAAGCGTGCGATGTGGTCGACAGGATAAAGCGTGCGATGTGGTCGACAGGATAAAGCGTGCGATATGGTCGACAGGATAAAGCGTGCGATATGGTCGACAGGATAAACATCGGAATTGCTTGAAATACACTGGTCGGAGCATCAAAATGTAATCAAATATAAACTCGTTTGATTATCCGCTAACTATTATCTGCTAACAAAGTTGTTATTGTTTTATGCTTATTTCTACAATAATGTTGCTTCTCTTTGCCATGTGATTTGATTAGCGATTACATTGCTGGGGTCTTTTAGAATGTTTTGAGTAAATCAAAAGTTGAAACATTCAGCGACGATATACCAAGAATCGTTATATATTGGAGGGATCTTCAAATGTCGGCAATGAGAAATAAAGTCTTGGTTATCAACTTTTGAAAAAATAATCATGTGTACAAAATTTTTTTTTTGTCATACTTCATGCTACATAACTACTGTACCCCTCACGAAAACAGAAATCACTGTAACCTCTCAAGAAAACCTATATCACTGTACCTTTATCAACACATACGATACCACTGTACCTCCTTTCTATACCATAAGATATCATTGAACTTATTCCCTACAGTGTACGATATAATTGTATCCTCTCTCTTTACAAAAACACATCATTGTATCTCCTCCCTATACCATACGATATCATTGTATCTCCTCCCTATACCATAAGATACCACTGTATCTCCTCCCTATACCAAATATATCACTGTACCTCCTCCCTATACCATAAGATACCACTGTACCTCCTCCCTATACATAAGATACCACTGTACTCCCTCCCTATACCATAAGATACCACTGTATCTCCTCCTTATACCATAAGATACCACTGTTCTCCCTCCCTATACCATAAGATATCACTGTACCTCCTCCCTATACCATAATATATCACTGTACCTCCTCCCTATACCATAAGATACCACTGTACCTCCTCCCTATACATAAGATACCACTGTACTCCCTCCCTATACCATAATATATCACTGTACTCCCTCCCTATACCATAATATACCACTGTATCTCCTCCTTATACCATAAGATACCACTGTTCTCCCTCCCTATACCATAAGATACCACTGTACTCCCTCCCTATACCATAATATATCACTGTACCTCCTCCCTATACCATAAGATACCACTGTACCTCCTCCCTATACATAAGATACCACTGTACTCCCTCCCTATACCATAATATACCACTGTATCTCCTCCTTATACCATAAGATACCACTGTTCTCCCTCCCTATACCATAAGATATCACTGTACTCCCTCCCTATACCATAATATACCACTGTATCTCCTCCTTATACCATAAGATATCATTGTACCCCCTCCCTATACCATAAGATATCACTGCACCGTTTTCCTATTCCATAATATATCACTGTACCTTCACCATAAACAATAATATATCACTGTACCTCCTCCATTTACCATAAGATATCACTGTACCGCCTCCCTATAGCATAAGATTTCACTGTCCCTCCTCCATTTACCATGAGATACCAATGTACCGCCTACCTATATCATAAGATATCACTGTACCTTCATTTACCATAAGATATCACTGTACCTCCTCCCTATACCATTAGATATCACTGTACCGCCTCCATTTACCATGATATACCAATGTACCGCCTACCTATACCATAAGATATCACTGTACCGTCTACATTTACCATAAGATATCACTGTACCTCCTCCATTTACCATTAGATATCACTGTACCTCCTCCCTATACCATTAGATATCACTGTACCGCCTCCCTATACCATAAGATATCACTGTACCATTTTCCTATTCCATAAGATATCACTGTACCTTCACCATAAACAATAATATATCACTGTACCTCCTCCATTTACCATAAGATATCACTGTACCGCCTCCCTATAGCATAAGATATCACTGTACCTCCTCCATTTACCATGAGATACCAATGTACCGCCTACCTATATCATAAGATATCACTGTACCTCCTCCCTATACCATTAGATATCACTGTGCTTCCTCCCAATACCGCAAGTCCCTCTACCTGTTCTATAAAACATCATGGCATCCTACCTTCGACATCACGAGGATTGATGGTTATCCTGTATACATCCCAGTGTTGAGAAGGTAAGGTGTGATGAGAACACAAGACCAGTCTCAGCGAGCTAACTCACGAACATCCTTTGAGCTTCTTGACGAAGTAGCGACTATGGGATGAACTAAACGATGACATAAGGTTTGCCTGTCGCTTTACAGACGGATGAACGCGCGTGGAATCTTTTTCTGGGCCGTTGATTCCAATATGGAGCTGACTCACTCGACGAATAAGCAGAAAAACAATGTTAATTACTTCGGGAGCTGGTAACTCGACACCTTTCCCCTTATCCCCCCATCTACCTGGAAATTAACGCGCTCAGCTAGTCTGCTTGTCAGGGCCCTGATGCGCGTACAAGTTGGGACTGCAGTAATAGATTGAAACAACTGACGGTACTTTAAACAGGGATGGACAGGAGTAGCAATATTAGACAGGCGGCATGAAGTTACAGTTTAAACTGGTTTTTAATTTAACTTGACTTTGATAATGACTGCTTATCATTCTTACAACTTACAACTTGGTATCTTAAGTTGGTCAGTTGTTTCGGTAACCATGGAAACCAGACCATTCTGGCTATCTTGCCAAGCGATAATGAGAGAAAACTAGTTTTTCTTGTAATGCAAATTGTCTTTTCTGTTTCATGCCGACATAGGAACTACGAGAACAGGACCAGGAGCGTATGCATGGGGTAATACCATTATGGTAAAGTGGGTCTACATTGTGATAGAGTATTACTGTTTTCAAGATTAGAGGAAAGTATTATATTTGAGGCAAGAGAACGGAGAAGTATCATCACGCCCAGACTAACTCCTGGAGTTCAAAATGATTTAACACGAACGAATCTAGCCAGAGAAATGATGACCTTTTTGAAATATGAGATTATCTTTAGTTCTTTGTTACTGCTCGTGTCCAGTATGTAATAAACTGGTCATCATTCTGAAATACTTTATTAGAATATTCAATGACTGAAAGACAGTCTATTTCAAGGTCGACGGTAAAAGTTGTTGAAACGAATAAGTTTACCTGCCACCCTCCCGAATAGAGCGTCTTAAATCATGTACTTATCAGCTGAGATCTGGCCCCGCTGATGGAACCAGTATGTTTTAACTCTTCCCTCAGTGAGTGCGGGTAGTTCAGAGAACTCCCTCACAGTACCTATTGCTGGAAGTGGAACACGGCTTGTCGAATTATCTTCAGCCCTCTTCTGTCACGCTTCTCAATATGCTTTTAAGGGTACTTTCAAGATTTAATTATGATTTCTTTAGTGATTGTAGGCGGTCATATTGATTTTTGTTATCAAAATGTGTGAGTCAATGAACTTGTTGTTTCGATTACATCTGAACTGCGACGATCCTAGAAAGTTTCAAGTTTATAGAAATAATATGTTCTTGATAGAAAAAATGGCTTTTTTGTTGTTTTACAACAACTGTGATGCTTTTAGGCGAAACTTCGTTTTTACTCTTACATAATATGGAATAGAGACAAAACATATCAATCACATGGAAACGAGTCTAGGTAATTAGATCTACATTGATCTCAACATATGTGAGGCTTGGTTAAAGGCTCAAGAACGACTGACATGTTGAGCTAAATGTAGTCACTTGTGACTGTTTTGTTATGATATATAGATGTTTATGAAAAAACTAATTGAACCAATGCGATATATAGATGTTTATGAGAAAACTAATTGAACAAATACGATAACCATGCCCAACATTCAAGTTTCTGTAGAGATAGAACATTGATCCATTCAAGATTATGTCTGTAGAGTTGGAACATTGAAACATTCACGGACATGTCTGTAAAGTTGGAACATAGAAACATTCATAGACCTGTCTTAAGAGTTGGAACATTGAAATATTCAAGGATATGTCTGTAAAGTTAGAACATTGATCCATTCAAGGATATATATCTGTAGAGTTGGAAAATTGAAGCATTCACGGACCTGTCTGTAAAGTTGGAACATTCAAACATTCAAGGATTTGTATGTAGATTTGGAACATTCAAACATTCAAGGATCTGTATGTAGATTTAGAACATTGTAACATTCAAGGATCAGTATGTAGATTTAGAACATTGTAACATTCAAGTATATGTCTGTATAGTAAGAACATTGATACATTCAAGGATATATTTGTAGATTTACAAGAACTGATTCCCTCCCCACAAACCGACCTATAAACCAGACCAGCCTGATCTTCTCGGTAATATCCAATAACTTCACATCTGGTTCTTCCACTCAACTGTGTTATATCCAATAACCTCACATCTGCTACTTCTCCTGTATTACATCTCAATTCATACACAGAGGTTTCATTGAATATAGCTCATGTAATGGATTGTGATCGCGTAAATGGGACAAACTGCTGCGTGATTAGTTGTTATTATGTACATTCAAAGTTATTTACCATTATTGAGTGGTCAAGTGTTATCATGGAGCTTCTATTTTGATATATGTTTTGGTACGGATAGAACCGAATAACTCAGTCAATTGACACACAAATACACGGGCGTTGAAAATAGTTGTTTGTATGTACAGCCAGTCAGGGAGAAAAAAAACCGTTGGGTTTAGTGAAAAACTTGTTGTTGTGCTTTAACTTAGTCTATTCCTAGCTACTGATATCGCTGATGATTTAAAGACAAGGTGTCTGCAACACTTTGGTGTAGGAGGAAGAGTTGCCTCACATATGTTAGAGGGGAGATCTGGGGTTAGGTAAGGGTGGGGGTTCAGAGGGGCTGATTTCTGTGGTGGGTACAAGCATTAATCACTCGTTAGTGAACCACTTTGATCCACCCTAAGTTTCACTTGCCTTTAACCAGAAAACAACGTTTGCGGAAGTCAAAATAAGAGTTCTAAACAGGTGGTGTCGTTATGGAAACGGCACAAAGATAACATCTGAAGGTCGACCGTGACGTCACTAGGTACGAGCTCCTAGCATTTCTTCTGTGCACATGAAAATAGAGCTGGCTGTTTGTTGTGGTGTGATGTTGGAAGGCGCTAGGTATGATCCAATGTGATGGTGGGATGCTCCACGGAGCTCGAGACCCAGTACGGAACGGGCACCTTGTCTCGCACCCAGACTGTAGCTATATCTCTTGAAGAGCAAGTCTAGAGATCTACTGAAATAGCCAATTCTCTGAGACTCCTTTTTTATAATGATTAACTAATCGTTTATGAGAATTGATATGTTTCAGAGACTGAATATAAGTCTAAACGGGCAAGTTGCAGCTATGTACATGATATACAATATTTAGTGGCGAGGGTTTTATGAACACAGCCGTTTCTATCGTCATGTTTACAAGACAGTAAGCTGGGACTGAAGTTGTTTACGAGTAAAGATACTGTTCTCAATTATAATAATGTTTCCAAACTTACCTAAAGCACAAAGCCAACTTCAAACGTCCCCGATTGGTTGTAATCTACATGTATGTATTATCTTACTTGTCACTTTACATAACATTAATTAAAAAAAAGTTATTCGTCTTATTTTGACTTTACATACCATTAATTCGACCAGCCATTCAATACTTTTAACGCACTAAGAGCGGATATGCACAGTATTTTGCATATAAACGCTATATAAATGATATGTGTCCATGTATGTTCTTCTCAATGAACGAACCAATGCGATCGTGATGAGATTCGGTTGATGGCAATAATTATAAAAACTAACACTTTATTACAGGAAAGGCCTAATGTCATTCATTGCATGGAAATTTAAAACATGACCTCACATTTTAAGACACTGAATCGATATACTTATATTAATTTGCAGCATGAGTATTAATTCTCGGAAACCCTCCCTCTTCCTGAAGTGACCATTGCTCATTCATGCATCGAGTGTAAACCAAGGAAATTAGGGTGTATATCGGAATCTGTTCCACAATTGTGATGCAAAGTGCTATGTTAGATGTATATGAAACCGACATAAACATTTATCCACATCACCCGATTGCACCAAAATAAATAAATACCTGGCAGTCATTTGATTATCTAAATCAAAAACACAAAACAAGACAGTTTAAACTCGGTGCTTTGTTTACCAAAATTTTAATTATTCGATGAATCCTATTTCGTGGACGTAATATGAAACGGCTTTCGATGTCCCATGACAGAACATAACGTGTTCTTAGCATAAAGCATCAAAGCATCTCTAAAACTGACAAAGACAAATATGGTTTTGAAAACATGAAAGTATTATTTTACATAGACCATGAAAGTTAAACGTATAGCTATATTGATAAGATGTATCTAAGGGCGGTTGATAAGCTAGGACAAAATACCACAATCTATAAAATGTGTTGTGTAAGATATATCAACAACAAAGCCCATATTAACAATGACTAGATTGTATACATGACATAAGTTGCATTGTTGGAAGGCAATGGATGTCTCTGTGACAAAAGTCTACAAAGGGAAAGTAGGAATATTTTACTGACGTCACAGTTATTTCTCACTTTACAGCAATTTAGCAAAACAAATACAGCTCAGCGTCGTGGATCTAGATATAAATGTATATGTTCATCCTTTGGAACGCCTTGCAACTCGATATCCGCCAAGCAAACATTTATGGACTCCTTCCAGTGAATTCGTCCTCTTAATGAAAGGCTATTGGTTTAAAATAGATATATACTTATTCTACACCACTTCTTTTTCTAGCGCATAGAGAAACCCCATGGTGATGGATAATACAGCGTTTTTATAAGAACACTAATTATTATTATTTAACCATGGCTCACAAGGAATGAAGAACTGTGGCTAGAAGACGTCATGTTATGACTCCCACATGTCCTAGTGACGACATGAAACTGCGCACTTCACATTCCAACCTGCATCGTGCATCTTCTGACACATCCACAAACTATCACCAACATATAGCACCACTGTTGTATGCAGAACCTAATTTTCTTTTGACATTTCTTTGGCATTTATACGCATAAGAAGATCACATGTATACATTGCATTAAACAAGAAGAAACCGATTCTACACGATCAGTATTTCAACGCATCAAAAACTCATAAAGCCGCTATGTAAAGGCGTTGTGAATGACCAAAGGTCCATAATAATGGAAACTGAACTTGGTAGTTAGGTGAATTTAAAAGAACGTATACTACCGGAATTATAACTGAATTGTGTTTCCCTTGTATACAGGATAACTATCGTACACTTCTCTCGTATGTCATTTGTGTTGTAGTTTTCTTGTAAATCACCATTACTTCTATCTACACGTTAAAGGGGCAGTAGCACGTTTTTTGACAATTTTATATTTTCAATTTTTCACTGATAATTGTAAGTTAATGTTTGATGTAATTCTTTGAAAGTGTCAAAAATCTCATTACACAGACCAATCATACATAAACAGAGAACAAATTATAACGATTCACATAAAATCCATTGGCAGCCATTTTTGTGTGAACACCTTTAATTAATTTTTTGTAAGAAAAGGAACCGCATGGCTTACGTTTACATTACATATTTGATTTATTACTGCTTCATTTACTTTTAATACATTGTCTTTCAATTGGAACCATTTATTTTCATTTTCCTGACATCACCTCATATTCCCCCTAAAAACGTGCTACTGCCCCTTTAAGGCAAAAGGGATCGTCAATGTTCTTGAAATGCAAAATTAAGCAAAATGATATAGCAAAAAAGGTACCGAATGAACCCAGAAGAGTGATGAAGAGAACATCCATATCTTACAGAACTCACCCATTTTACACTATTACAAACTAGTGAAATAAACAGCTTCTTTGAACAGTAATGTAACAATTGTGTTAATTGTAATGGATTGTATCTGTGATAATTCGTAATACTCTCATTTTCATTTTCCATTTAAAATTGTGTATGCAATACAAAATATATTAACGTATGAATCCGTGTTTACTGATGTTGTTGTTATTGTTTATTAAATATGAAAGGTAAATAGGAATGAAAACGTTGCCTGGACTACTCACCGATCCATATGACTTGCCTGCCCCCACCCCCGCACCGCTACTGCCGTACCCTCGACTGTCGTAGGACGGCTGGAAGGGAGCAAAATGTCACAATTATAGGAATGGCAATTCAATTTATAACCTATTATTTACAAATAAAATACTTTGTCAAATAGGACTTCATCGGTTCATTAAAGTTGTCAGATATAATGTCCAGTTAAATGATGGGAGTTGTTGCTTCCTTGCTAACGCTCAGCAATGAGAGGATAAACCATGGTCGGGCTGGAACTGCACTCGTGTTGACAGATTCCTCGGGACAAAATTTTAATTGAAAATTTACACCATAAAGAGGACAGTTATCAATAAGTATCATTAGTAATACCAGGAAACAGACATTACAGGTCATATCAGGGTGAAATGTCATAGCAAATGTCGCTGACTGAAATATTTAAACAATTCATAAATAAAAAATATTGTATCATTGTGTAATCTAAACGTGAAATAAACCAGCCATAATTCATTAGAACACTCATAAATAAATTAGCTTTACTAATATTATACCTAAGGTTTGTAGTATTTGATTATCATATCTTATTCGAGTGAACAGATAATAAATCGACAACAGTTGATATATAAATTTAAGAACACTTTTCAGAAAACTATAACTTAAATGTAGTTGTGACGATTGATGTAATGGCAATGTAAACTAAATATAATATTCAGATAGCTAAATCCAAAGCGTATGGACAGTGTTTAGGCTGATATATATACTTAGCTTATTAATAGTATTAAGGCTGCTTAAAGTAATCTTACGGAAAGTATATTCAGACTGCAAAAGTTCAGTTTATGGAGAGTATTTAGACTGCTCAAATCTCAGTTTATGGACAGTGTTTAGACTGCTCAAGTCGCAGGTTATGGACGGTGTTTCTATGTCCAGCAAGTTCTTGCATGTACAATAAGATCCAGATAGACTACAGATAGACTGCAGATATCAGTATATAAACTTACCAGAGCAGCTCTCGGAATATCCTTCTCTCAACAAACAACTTACTTGTCTAGAATACAGTTACACAACAACTGCAGGATCTACGAAAAGGTAAACTGTGGTGAAAATTCAGGAGAATTTGTTGAGAGAATTCACCCTACGTGGGCTCAAGAAGGCCAGGTAACTATATCCACATGTAGGTATAAACATGTAGATATACATACACCGGGCTGCCAACAAGAATCGTCCATACCCAGAGTAATGAGTTCCCGTCCCGAAATATCCAGAAAACTATTTTTTAAAACTTTGTGATGATAATTGCAGGAAGAGAGGATCTGGTCTGGTTCCAGAGAGGGAAAAACTGGAGGAGATTGGCAGAGAGATGATCCGCTAAAGATGGAGGGTTTACTGTGCAGGCGGACAAATTATACCAGATAACTCACCTTAATCATTATCTACTTATGTAGGCTAATTGTTATTGGGTAATACGATCATTTAGAGATTGGATTTTGATGAACTTATATTTTTTACTCCGAGTTTAAAATATAATCTGATTTCATGGACGAATATAATCCAATTTAGTTAAACTCGGGCTTCCGCGCTTACGTTCTTGAAGTGCAATGTTGAACGATGCGGAGATGGTATTTATTTAATGGTCTATCTACATAGCAGCGGATAAAGAAAGTTTGGGTAATGAAAGGGGTCGACGATGAACAATAGAACAAGTTTATGAAGCGAGTAGAGTATTTTACTGGGCAGAACAACGAATACTATAGGAGTTATGTCTCTTGGTCTAAATCTAGAAGCCTCCATATGACCAAGGTTCCCCGCCTCAATCTCTTGGTATCCTTTCAGAGGCCTCTACATGAACAAGTTTCCCCGCGTTAGTCTCTTGGTATCCTTTCAGAAGCCTCCAAATGACCATGGTTCCCCGCCTCAATCTCTTAGCATCCTTTCAGAAGCCTCCGTATGACCAAGGTTCCCCGCATTAGTCTCTTGGTATCCTTTCAGAAGCCTCTATATGACCATGGTTCCCCGCCTTAATCTCTTGGTATCCTTTCAGAAGCCTCTATATGACCATGGTTCCCCGCCCTAGTCTATTGGTATCCTTCCAGAAGCCTCCATGTGACCAAGATTCCCCTCGTTAGCCTCTTGGTATTTTTTTAGAAGCCTCTATATGACCATGGTTCCCCGCCTTAATCTATTGGTATCCTTCCAGAAGCCTCCATGTGACCAAGGTTCCCCTCGTTAGCCTCTTGGTATTTTTTTAGAAGCCTCTATATGACCATGGTTCCCCGCCTTAATCTATTGGTATCCTTCCAGAAGCCTCCATGTGACCAAGGTTCCCCTCGTTAGCCTCTTGGTATTTTTTTAGAAGCCTCTATATGACCAAGGTTCACCAAGTTAGTCTCTTGGTATCTCATGTATGTGAGGGTTAACCTCTGGCTGCAGTAGCAGTCTCGGAGTTGGTAGCATTTGGAAGACTGAGAGAGAGTTTAATGAATGAAATATGAAGAAGTTGTTTATCAATAAAATGTCCTTCGTCTTCCCTAGGATGCTTTGTAAAGGCCTCCCAATGTCGTACATTAACTACTTTATGTGGCTGCTATGTCATCCCGTTTGTAAATTGTTAAGGACTTAGATTAAAGATGTTTTATTGGCATAGTGATATGTTTTATTCATCAGGGATATTGGATATTGTTATCGTTGTTTCAGTTCTGGCGCCCTACATAATTTAACCGAACCTTGTGAAATGATCTTACTGATTAGTTGATGATCAGTTGCTGTGGTAGTTTGGTATCTACACGTTATTAGCAAGTTGTCTGACATCAAAGAACAGGTAGCTATGCTAGTGCTGCAGGGCTAGGAGTCTGTACAGTAGCTATGCTAGCACTGTGAGAGATGATTCACTAATGTAAGGTGAGACGCGTCGACTATAAAGGCTGGAATACTACAGCCATTGGTTCATACTACAGATATTCTCTGGAACTTACAAACAACTGACTCATCCAAGAATATCGGTCAGAATTATTGTTGTTTTATTAGACTCCCCACATAACCACATAGTAATGTATAATGACGACTAAAAGAAGAATTTACAGTATCGTGTGTTGTCCATGGTCAATTTTTCGTGTTGAGAGTCCCTACCGAAGGACTATTTGTAGAAAAACGTACATTCATTGAATATAACCATTTACCAAAGTAATGTTTTGAAGGTTGTACGATAAGGCTTTTTAAACAGTTTGTTGATTCAATGTCACAATTGATTTTCATAATTTGCCCCATTGTAAGACATAAGCACTTTGTTTATGTTAATTATTTAAGTTGGTTTTGTACATAGACAAACATCAAGGTTAACAACAAAGCAAACATAAACACTCCAAACATCCCTATTACAATCCCTATGGAAAATACGTTATTTGTCAATATATACAATAAACACAAATCGGAACAAAATCCATAGACCATGCATCGTAAAAGAAGTTGGAAATTAGATCCACTTTTATAAAACAGACAATAATGAACAGCAGTCCCGGTCTGGTCTGAAAGGAAAAGACTAATGTTTCTACACTCACATCAGCATACCCCGTGTCATTCTACTGTACTTCACCATCACAATTCCATTTCACGTTTTCATTTAGACTTAAGGTCTATTTTGAAAAATTCCAAATCTTGAATGTCTCGAACAAGAACAGTAAGTCAGCAGATCAAGCATTTTATTGAAACAAAAATGTAATTACTAAAGTGAAAACAAAGAAGAAAATCAGGAGAATGACAACGGAGAATGGTCACAATAAAGAAAATAAAAACTTTGAACGTCATAAAGAAGTCAATGAGCAGATCTGATAAGGAAGAACAAGCCTAGACTACGGAACAGGTTAATACGTGACAACACGGAGAACCATTTACCATAGTAGTGGACAGTGTTGAGTCGTTACTTGCACGTCTGAAATATAACAACATGGAGGTGAACATCTCGTACAGTACAAAACTGAAACTTGCGGTGGCTTGCTACAATGACGTCAAGAAAAAATATTTAATAACGTCACAGATGACGAAGTAGGAAAAGGCTTGCTGAAACAGAAGTTGCTAGGCAACAGGGATATGTGCACATGTGCAAATATGGAACATTTGTTTCTGTTAACGTCGAAAATATTGTTCTGCATTGTCAACACATGATGGATCTGAAAAGAACTCATTATAAACGAATATTCCATACATCAAGTCAATGATCATAGAAGTGAGTAAGTAATTAAAGCACTTCCCACCAATTACACATATATTTATCCGGTACATATGCCCATCATACGTCTTAATTCTTTGATAAACGTTCTTTCAAATTGAATGGGCATTAAGCATCGTATCAAAACATCAAGTATTTCTACATGGTTCTTATTGAGGCCCCAACGTCACCAGGTTCCTGTAGAATTCCTTTGCAACAGTGAGGCAGTAAAGGGAGCAGGGTGCGTGACAATAACACAATGTCACAATGACAACAACGTATTCTTTATCATGAATCAATGGATGGACATCAACTTGTGTTTGTAGTTGGAGTTTGCATAAACATAAGAGGACGAAAGGTGTCCCTGTAAGAACATCATGGTTAGAATTTAAAAATGACAAAAATAGATTATCAATGTCAATCTAATCCATCTCAAACTTGCTGGAAACGAATAATTATGATGCATGATTATGGTTATCAGGCAAAGAAGACTCCCCACATTGCATGGGGAATGTTTTATCTCTCTGAACATGTTACGCTGAGGGCTCATGTCTGCCGGGATACTTCAAGTGATATAGACAAACTCTGAAAAAGGTGTGATTTATGTATCACGGTGGTGAAATGCGTTCCATTAGGGTTATCTGTTTGTGGAACAACATGATGTAGGAGAGAACGAGCAGCAAGATGGCGGATAAGTCAGACTGATAGAGAATATGTTTCAGACTTTAGACTAGCGAATACAGGAGACTGAAACTTCCACTTTGTTGTTGACATTTCATATTTACTTTTGTAAGTATGACAGTGACTTAAGGAATAGGATTCCCAGATATGAAAGATATGCCTCGTTGTCTTAATTAACCTTTATTGATTCGACGCTTACAATTAGATATCATTGCAGCATAAATGTTATGTGTTTATCATCTAACTTTTGATCTTTGCGACTACATTTCGTATTTTAATTCCAAACTATAACCGAGTTGTTGAGAAGAGTGGAGCGGACTGGAGGATTGTAGGGCGCTTCAGAGAATAATCCCGCAGGTTGCATGTACGAAAGTTGAGGATTGCTTATCCTTGGTAGATTGTAAACACCACTAATGAGAGCACCATATAAACTGTCAAAATTACATCAATAAGTTGATTGACCATAGTTTGTGCAGGGAGTGTTTTTAAGGGACATTAGAACGTTTTTAAAGGGAATATAAGGTGATGTCTGGAAAATGAAAATAAATGGTTCAAATTGAAAGACAATGTATACAAACTAAGTTAAACAGTAATAAATCAAATCTACAATGTGAAGTTTTTCTTATCCAAAATGAATTAAAGGTGTTCACACTTAAATGGCGACCAATGGACTTTATGTGAATCTTTATAATATGTTCTCTGAATATGGATGATTCGTTTGTGTAAAAAGATTTCAGACACTATCATAATAATCAATTTCGCATTAACGTGCAATTATCAATGAAAAATTGAAAATATAAATTTTTTTAAAAAACGTGCTACTGCCTCTTCATGTTAATTAGAGATTTCAAACGTTTTTAGTATTGCAAAATACAATCGTCCATTGTTGTAATCATAAAGAGGATGTTATCCGTGTGATTGAGTCATCCTTCCTTTACCAATGACAGGTGGATATCATCACAGATGCGCCAGGGATCACTCAGTACAGAGGTGTGGGCGTGCCTGCGCACGTGTGTGTGTGTGCGCAATTGACGCAATATCTGTAAATATCTGTCTGTTCATCTTTACCTTCTACTACATTACAACAATCTTAATTATAAAATTGTCAGACTCGTCAAGTAACTTGAAGGCTTCGCTACAGTTCTTAAAAAACCATCAAAACAGATCTCATTTTCTAGCTAACTAATCACAGCATGTTACCTCTATAGTCTATACACCATTCCATAAAGACTAGTGACCAAGGGAAATGTGTACATGTATTTACTGCTCGTTGTGGAGAACATGATATGTTATCTCTAAACAGATGTCGACTTAATGATATCAATGAAAACGGCAATTCACTTGACAGTTCCACAGTCGAATGGTCATTAAGCTTTACGCACACCACCAGGCAGTTCCTTCTCCCTTCCGAAGGTTTCCTCTCTTTGAGAACTTTCTTTTGTACACGTCGAGTTTCCTCTGTATTAACCATAACTAATACAACATTATAACAATCTAGTTTAAAATTTACATTAGGAACGGGGTATTTCTTGTATGTATTTTCCCAAAAGATTGGCAAGAATCAAAAGTTTGTGTATTGTTTGGTAATTACAATGTTTTGTCCTATGTTACATCAAGAACTATTTTAACCCCTGGCCTACGTGAATAATTACGTATTGTCTAAAGGGTACCAAACTATGACTTTGATCAAATGACAAAGTGCTGCTACGGGACACTCCGCCACTATTGTGTGAATAGATGGAGGCTCTGGTTATACAGCAGATGGCTACACTTAGACTAAATGTTAGTCAATAAACTATCTTAAATAAATACTTTACCTTCATTTATGTCATTTTATGTCTTAAAGCTTTTCATTTCATATGTGTATTCAGTCAATCCAGACTTGCAGTATAGGACCTAGACTGTATAAAGGCTCCTATTAATTCTTACATCCATTGGTCGGTTATATCACTTCTTTCCATGACCCAGAAGAGATTCCGGGGTATATTGTTTTTGGCATGGTCTGTCTGTAAGTTGTCTGTCTGTCTGTCTGTCTGTCTGTCTGTCAGAAACCCCTTAAACCTTAGGCTACTCATAACTTGTGATTGCTTGGGTGTAGACCTCTGATATTTCACATGTGTATCTATCATGATAAGACCTTTCAGATGACTTCATAATTTTTACAAATTTTTTAACCTGGGCCAAAACTTGTGATTGTGTAGAGATAGATCTTTGAAAGTGGGATTCAAACCCGTACCTCTTGTTGTAAAACAATGCCTTATCAGTTGACCCTTTACCAGCAAGGGGGTATTGTAAGTAGTCCAAATGTTTTTTTTTAATCGGAACATACTTAACCCTCAATATATATCATTAAAACGTTTATGAATTAATTTATAAAAACAAATTTAGTTAAAACCATTGCAGGAATGTCTCGCGGGAGTGTAAGCCCAAAAATAACCGACTGCTTCGGGTTATGGAAATAGCTACACCCTTGTGAGGTTATTTTCCATAACCCCTCAGTACCGGTTTATTATTTACTACATAGTCATGAAGCAGGACTAAGTTACACTGATGAATAAAGTACTTCTCTACACTGACCAATAAAGTACTTCTCTACACTGACCAATAAAGTACTTCTCTACACTGACCAATAAAGTACTTCTCTACACTGACCAATAAAGTACTTCTCTACACTGACCAATAAAGTACTTCTCTACACTGACCAATAAAGTACTTCTCTACACTGACCAATAAAGTACTTCTCTACACTGACCAATAAAGTACTTCTCCACACTGACCAATAAAGTACTTCTCTACACTGACCAATAAAGTACTTCTCTACACTGACCAATAAAGTACTTCTCTACACTGACCAATAAAGTACTTCTCTACACTGACCAATAAAGTACTTCTCTACACTGACCAATAAAGTACTTCTCTACACTGACCAATAAAGTACTTCTCTACACTGACCAATAAAGTACTTCTCTACACTGACCAATAAAGTACTTCTCCACACTGACCAATAAAGTACTTCTCCACACTGACCAATAAAGTACTTCTCTACACTGACCAATAAAGTACTTCTCTACACTGACCAATAAAGTACTTCTCCACATTGACCAATAAAGTACTTCTCTACACTGACCAATAAAGTACTTCTCTACACTGACCAATAAAGTACTTCTCTACACTGACCAATAAAGTACTTCTCCACACTGACCAATAAAGTACTTCTCTACACTGACCAATAAAGTACTTCTCTACACTGACCAATAAAGTACTTCTCCACATTGACCAATAAAGTACTTCTCTACACTGACCAATAAAGTACTTCTCTACACTGACCAATAAAGTACTTCTCTACACTGACCAATAAAGTACTTCTCCACACTGACCAATAAAGTACTTCTCTACACTGACCAATAAAGTACTTCTCTACACTGACCAATAAAGTACTTCTCCACACTGACCAATAAAGTACTTCTCCACACTGACCAATAAAGTACTTCTCTACACTGACCAATAAAGTACTTCTCTACACTGACCAATAAAGTACTTCTCCACACTGACCAATAAAGTACTTCTCTACACTGACCAATAAAGTACTTCTCCACACTGACCAATAAAGTACTTCTCTACACTGACCAATAAAGTACTTCTCCACACTGACCAATAAAGTACTTCTCTACACTGACCAATAAAGTACTTCTCTACACTGACCAATAAAGTACTTCTCTACACTGACCAATAAAGTACTTCTCCACACTGACCAATAAAGTACTTCTCTACACTGACCAATAAAGTACTTCTCTACACTGACCAATAAAGTACTTCTCTACACTGACCAATAAAGTACTTCTCTACACTGACCAATAAAGTACTTCTCTACACTGACCAATAAAGTACTTCTCTACACTGACCAATAAAGTACTTCTCCACACTGACCAATAAAGTACTTCTCTACACTGACCAATAAACACCTTAAATAGATAGAGGGTCTGGTTACAATTTACAGCGGGTGGGAACCCTGACCAATAAAGTACTTATCTACACTGACCAATAAACACCTTAAATAGATAGAGGGTCTGGTTACAATTTACAGCGGGTGGGAACCCTGACCAATAAAGTACTTATCTACACTGACCAATAAACACCTTAAATAGATAGAGGGTTGGGTTACAATTGACAGCGGATGGTTACCCTGACCAATAAAGTCTCCTCTCTACACTGACCAATAAACACCTTGTCACTAACATCAAAGCCGGGCTTGTTTACATTACAGAGGAGGCTGCAGTTCTGGAGAACTCTTCTGCCTGTCTGTCTGTCTGTCTGTCTGTCTGTCTGCTGGATGTGCACTGGAGGGGGTCTCAACCAGGTATGCGGGCGGAAGGAGCCCTCCAGATGGTCTTCTACTGGGCGGCTAGACGTGGCACTGTCTCTCGCTCAATGGTTGTGTGCGATTTGAAATGTGCAGTTACCTTTTTGTCAGTCTAGTACAGTTTTATTGTGTTCAACATGCCTTGTGAAAGACATTGCTGAGCCACAACATTTTGGCTGACCATATTCAGAATGATTAAATACATCGCATCAAAGTGAATAAATAAAAGTTGGCTCAACATTAAATCGTCACACTAACATATTCGGTGGAATTCAAGCATTACATCTGTTTACGACAAATCAATAAATGTAAAATACAGAATGGCCTATATATGCGTTCTCAAAGTTAACACCAGTATTTGCTAGTCGTTAGGATGTACAGTAAGAGGAACAAAGCATGTCACACTGCACATGCCATAACTCTATAATCCCTAAACAACAGCAAAACCTCTAGTCTTGAAAAAGTCGAAGTAGGTACCACATTCCACATTCTTATACCAAATAGTGCTAAAAGACCTTGTTGTAATGCTTATATGTTTCTTACTCTATATGTTGCTAATTGAGACTGTTTGATTCTTAATAATTATTATTGTACGTTGCCCAATAATGATACGTTTTGTAACTATATGATACCGTTTGTTGCTGTAGATTACACTATGTGACAGTTTGTTGTGTTTGATATGTTACTGTACGTCCCGTGCGTTCAGGTAAAGAAGTGTTTCCAGATGTGTCTATTTATAGCTACGTGTATCAGTTGAAAGGATAACGCTCTCTTCCTCGCTACAGGTACTCTACATAGAATCTAGCTCCCTCGGTGCAGAGATATTCCTCCCCTTCTCTTTCTTCCTCTCTCCACAGCCAGCCAGCTCCTCGGTGCAGAGACATTCCTCCTCTCCTCCCCCTCTCTCTCTCTTTACAGGTACTCTACATAGAATCTAGCTCTTAGTGCAGAGTCATTCCCCCTCTCTCTCTCTCCCTCTCCCCTTCTCTCTCTCCCTCAATCTCTCTCTCTCCCTCTCCCCTTCTCTCTCTCCACAGCCAGCTACTCCTCAGTGCAGCACGTTCATGCTATGCACATCATCCATCTATAACGCTCCCCCCATCTGTCAACCCTCTTGTCATATTCTACTTCTCATTGGTTCTATCTCTCTCCGCGCCAGTCTGTTTATCGACCTAATTTAGTTTCTTAGAAGATATCATTGAGTAAAAATAATGCAAGGCTTGGTAGCGCCATCACGATTGTATTTCAGAATTTAAATTGGATAGATTTTTGTCAGTTATGCATTTTTATTTGTAAAGAATACATATTTCTCCGTCAAAATCATGGTATGAATATTCAAACTGTTGCAGCACATAAAGAAGAAAAATTCACACCGAGGAGTCAAAGATGTTCAATATTTTAGAATCTTTTAAAAGAGCCTTTTTAGGAAAATATAACCTACTTTGATTAACCTAAAAACGAAAACTTATTGCAACAAGAGACGACCCTGAAGAATTCTGGAAAACTTTGAAACAATCAATCTCACTGGGTGTAACGTACCCCGGAAATTGCTGACCACAAAGCGAGGGGAGTCGTTCTAGGGTTTTTTAAATGCAATAGACTACAGGTAAATGCTTCATGTGAATAATAGTTCACATAGAAATTTGAATTACTTACTGACAGGTCTTTCTTGGTTGGTGTGGTCGCTACAGAAAGAGTTGTAGGGAACAGTACTTGACCAATTTCAAAATTTTCGTGTCTTTTTAGAAGGTCAGATCTATGTTAAAAAGAAAGTCTAGAACAATGTGCACTTTCTTGATACCCCGTGATTGTGTGATTATGAGAGACTAATGAGTAATCTGACAAACTAGTTGAACTGGAGTGGTCTCCGTATTGACTCTAGAGGTGGTCTGCATTATTACGATCTTCAATACGCAGACCACTCGAGTTCAACTATTTTGTCAAAGTTTACCCTTTTGAAAACAAATAATCTTACTCTAATGTAACACAGTTGACTAATCATAGAGCACCTCTTATTGAATGCCCTCTTCGCTCCCCAACTCTAGTTAATCATGGTTGCTCTAGCTAGCCGGGTTATGGAGAGACCAACAGCTGTGTTGTGTGGTCGCGTGCCTGCCTCGTGCTCATCGTGAACAAATAAACAAGGATAGACTCCCATAGACTTCTACAGACATCCCAATAGGCTACTGGGCTACTGACACAGACAGGCCAAAATGCTTTGGAATCTTAGTAACTGTTTACAACTTGAAGTTTTTAAAATGGTTAATGAATGATATTTATTTCCCTATTTCCAGGAAATTATATTGATGATCATTCCAACGTCGTAATGATTTCAAAATTACTTATGATTATGATTACTAATCACGGTGAAACGCTTTTCGTATGTACACTTTGAACATAAACAGTGAGGAGTGTATTCAGTTATCTAACCGGTAAAAGAACCACACATAGAGAGTTATCAAAGACAGTATGACGTATACCTAATCCCATGTCCCCCTCCCTCCAGGTGTGACGTGCACGGCTAATTGAAGGAAGAACAGGTCACGTGTTGTTTGTTATGTCTTCCAGCCTGGATACTTCAGACATAACACAACTAGTACAAGTGCGCCTGCCAGTACACTAGCCAGGGGAGATAACTCGGTGAGCGACACAACCCACCTGGTAACATGGTACCGGAAGTCCTGTAGTTCTCATATTAAATTCCTGAGTTTCAAGATGTTTTAGTGTTGTGCTCGGCAATGTGTCTCACACGACCAGTGGGTTAGTTAAGGTGGAAATATTAATATGTCTGTTAAGTTCTAGCTGCTTAGGGAGAATATGCAATTAATAAACAAAGAAGTTGCTACCGCGATCCTCATCTTTTTACTTTATTTCTCCTTAATACGATGAAGTTGCTCAGACGTCAGAATCCAATTTGTGTCCACAGACTCAGTTAAATACACCGCTGAATAAAAGAATGCGTCTGAAAACTTATATCAACGCTGATTATCTCTGACATAATCACGAATGTTTTGAACAAGTCTACGTTTAATTGTAGACCAATTTTTCTCTTCGGAAATAGCTGTAAACATATTTTTTTCCTTCGAACATCAATGACTGAAAAAGGCACATAATTTTATTAATATAAGATAAATGACACAATCCATCCATAAAGGCAGTACACGAGAAAATAACAACACTCAATCACTATTCTCATTATCATCCTGACGAAAGGGCAAGAAGCAGGCAAGAAGCGTCGTGTGAAATATATAAAGAAGTTGTCATCCATATATGTTATTATTACACCAACTTTAAATGCCCTTGAAGAATTTTATCAACACTAAATTTGAAGAATTCTAAATATCAAAGACAAACAGGCGAGCCGTGCAAGATGGCGACATCCCGGCGTGATAAGATATAGCGAGTCAAGAGGCTAGACTGTTGAGTTATATAGGGTAAGAGGATGCAGATGATCTACACGGCGGGAAGATCTTTGATTTATGTCTATGTACGAATAGTTTCTGAACTTTCAGGAAGATCTGAGATTTATGTCTATGTACGAATAGTTTCTGAAAAACGAAAATATCCCTTCATAAAAATGTTCCTAACATAACTTTTTTCTGAGAATAATATAAAAAACACGTACTGGTTGGTTTTCAGAGATAAAGTTAGCAATTAAGAACTGCCGCAGTAAATTGTGATAAGACCATTTCATCAAAAAACTATTTTTCGTTAAAGCAAAAGGACATTTTTGATTTTTTACTTTTGAGTGTTTGATGGCCACTATTACATCACAATCTTTACCGTTGTTAGCATTTTGAACTTCAAGATATGATATTATTACTTGTAATGATACTTCGTCAATTATAAATATAACGATGTACATTAAGTATGCACAAGATCTTCGTGGCAAAAGTCTGAAATCTAGGTCTATACTACACTAGTTTGTATAACATATCGTGAAGTTTGTATTACTATTTGTAATAGGAAATTGTAACTCTCCTGTATACGGACCGAATGCAATAAACGTTGTCTGTCCGTCTGTCTGATATGATTAATATCAGCTATTGATTAAGCTTCATCAACAAGTGTGAGGTAGCAAGTGTCCCAGCTAACCATATGATATAACTTTAACCATTCTCGGACTAATCAACTTTCAACTAAGCAATGGACCCTTGAGCTCTAAGATGCCATGAAAGATTTGAAGTTGGAGATCTATGGTTAACAAGACCAATAAATTCGCTCTCCATATCTTCACCCTGATCTAAAATACCTTTTAAGGTCGCGATAAGATACCATTAGTTAAGTCATACAAAGTATGACAAAACATGGCTGAACAGAACGTATTCCTCAACAGAAATTAGCAACTACATCAACTGATCAACACAAAGAGAGAGGAATCAACAAGTGTAGACTCCGCTGACTGTGGTGTGCGCTATAGATGTATATTACACCTGCCGTATCATACACCAGTTGGCAGAGATCAGTGTGTGATATTGGCCGCGTCTCAACTTGTGAGGTATATTGGTGGAACAAGGTCGTGAATCACGTACTGAAGCGGATACCACGTGCTTAGAGGTATCCGGTTAACACTCAATAGTCGTCGTATATGTTGTCTCATTTAGCTATCAACAGTGTTTGTATCCATAGTATTTGTACCCCAAGACGATACTCAGTAAAGCAACCAAAAGCTTTCTTTATGACCTAGTAAACGACTTGGGTAAAGATATCGATGTATCTGTTCCAGCCATTAGTGCAGTCGATCCTAGTACAGCGTTGTGATCGCAAAGTGAACTGTCTCAATGAAACAAACCACCCAATCTATGTTTGGTATTCGGTATTCATATCGCTTTGGCTGCATGGCGTGCTGTCTCAATAACTGTTACTCTCAATGATTGTCCTCATAGCTTAGCTTAGCGATTGGTTTGCACATTGAATCTATTTCAATATTATGAACACTCACTTTTGTCTATATATCCTTGTCTGGAATTTTGGACCCAAACAACTGTATCGTTCTTAAATAACATCTTCTGCTTTAAAACTTCCTTCGGCTGAAACGTATGCTTTCAGCAATAACGGTCTCAATATAGCACATACAAGTTATTGTTTATGAGTACATGTTCATACACTGAAAGCAAAATGATGCATTCCACTACTGTTTAAGGAATACATATTTACGTTTGTTCCACATTTCAAGTTTACGAGTGCTCTAATTCATGTTTTGCTAAAACATACTGGACAAAAATAATTAGGGACAAATGATACTTGTGAAATTATGAACATCAATACGCCCAGGGGCATAGTAAACGATACCAGATTTTCAAGAGGGTAAATTACAAAATCATGTGACTAGTAAAATGCGACAAAGAACCTCTGCGATAGGTAAATGAGTTGTGATGAAGTAATCACAATTTGATTCATCAGAGTATAATCTTTTTATTGTTATTGACTGTTCAAATACTCTTTTCAATATGCTTTTTGGCCAGAATGTATGGAATTGGATTTATGAAATGCAAATTTTTTATAAATATAAGATGTTATCAATTGAAGTAACCTTCACGGAAATCAATTTGTTCACGCACATTAACTGTATGCTAGAAACAGGCACACAAGCCAGTTTTTACTATCCTATCTCGTCTAGTTACGACAAATTTCTAAGGGCGTTTTTTCAAAAACGTGACCAGATATTACTTTTCAATTCGTAACTAAGTTGAGGCTGCTGTTGAAGACATGAAGTAACCCTTTCCCGTCGTAATTATCAATCGTGGCTATAGTTTCTTTTTCCCCTGAGTGTACCAATAGTGTTTTTCTTTCTCAAAATTCGCACTATCCTTATCCTACCCAATCACTTTTAACGCAGAATTATTTAATCTTTGTTATTATTTAGCTTATATGACTACTAAAAGTTATAAATATTGCAAACGTAACGTCATGAATGGACAACCATTAGTTTCTGGGTCAACAATACTTTTTCCAACCGAGTTTCCAATTTTTTACGAAATAATAGTTATCGGTTACCACTATATAATTATGTCAAGTATTTACTAATAATATGTGAAACTCGTGTCACGATGAAATGACGATAACCCTTTAACATGAGAGTAAGATATCTTCAAGATTTAATCTACCCTTCATATAGTTTCTCTACTTTCTACAATCATATATATTACATACACAAAAGTATGTATATTTGTCCCGGGTTTAACCTAGTCCCCTATACTCAGCACGATGGCTGTAGAAAGGTAGATGCACGCGGTGAGAGGTGAGCACCAAATGTCAGAGCGTTAGTGGGGAAACCTTACACTGACATGTACACGTGTAACCGGGGAATGACGTCACGTTACATCGCGCCGATGTCGAAATGATAATCCACATGGCCGTATTATAAACCATTGCATAATAACTTCATGTAATTGGAAATAATTACATGTGATCAGTTACATTCTTGACAAAAGTATATCATAAAGAAAAATTCCAAAAGCCTAAAATGTGTATGTTATTTGTTATGCGCTACTGTACACAAGTTAATTTTTTTTACAAAAGATACACTACAGAAACATCCTGAAAGCAGTGTCAGTCATAAGATTGTGAAAAAATAATGTATCTAAAACATTCTAGAAGGGCCAATGTTATGATCTAGATGCATAACAGCTTGACATTAAGACCAACCTGTTAGAAAAGTCAACATCTCTGTCTGAACAGAACTAAACAGAATGGAATATAAGTCTCTGGTTATATCAACCATTATGAAGGATTAGGGGAAACAAATCTCTAACTGTTTTAACAAATATATAATTAAAATGAACATGATAACAAAAATCAAGATGGACATGTTTTGGTGACCGTAGATCACTGCATCACGGATGAACACCGCCAGAGTTGCCCGATGAAAGGGCCTTTATGAATGTATGAGGAGGATGGATGGACTCCTGCCAGATATTAAGTAACGCAATATACGTATCAATATAAGCAAGACGCTGCCTGGGTGAAAGTGACCTTGTGATGAGCGAATATAGGATGCAAGAACATGCTTGGTGTGATTAAGAGTACATCATTCATCACATAGAACGGAATATCGCGGAATATTATTCAGAAATAAGCAGGATATCAGACTATGAACACGTTTTTAAATGAAACAATCAATTTAAAGTTAAGAACGGATAAATTCTCAACTTTTTTTTGTAATCAAAGCAATCACTTCAGAAGTGTACCTCAATGTTGATATATGTAAAACTTCAAACTAAAGAGTATCGTAGCTAGACTCGTCCTGGTCCAGTTCTGCTAGATGAGTAGGTAGGACCAGACAATACACGGGTCAGGGTAGATACGATAGATATGGAACTTACGTTATAATAACCCAGGTCCCGGGATAGGGAGTTCCGTCTCTGGTACATCGTGTTAGATCAACTTCTGGAGAACATCTACATGTTGATCAAGGCCTCGCCATTAGGCGGCAGCACCCGGTCTTCAAGACAGTATTATCCCAATAGCCCGCAGTGTCGTCTGCTTCCCTGCTCCAAGTCTCGTCTGATCTCGTGATGCGCTAAGTCTCGTCTGCACCTTTCTCCAGTCAGATTCGATATCAACACACCTCGACTACCAAATGGAAAGTTACGTTCGACAAAAACACTTTGATGACTGTTTTATGGCATGATATAATTATCTTCTCTCTCCAAACATTCGCATTCTTATCATTAAAGAGAAAAACTGTCACACTTCCTCTGGCGGCGTTTCGGCCGATGCTGTTTTTCATCTGATAGGTAAGTTTCCCTCACAGTAGGCTATTCTCCTTGGCAACGCCTGGTAACCAAGGAGGGATGAAATCCCATCCCCTGAGCGAGATAGAGATGCGCCCAGCTGCATGCTATCATTATATCATGAGTTGCATGGCGGCCTGGCAGCACTGTGCGCCGACCTGAACACATGCACGTGTAAATACCAGATAGGGGGAGAGGTGTGTATAAATAGAGACATGCTTCACAACGGTCTGTTCAATACATATTCAGATACAAGTTTGTATCGGCAGTTGTTGTTAATAAGCGTTATCTTGAAAACTGCCTGGTAAAAGTGAAAACTGCCAGGTAAAAGAAAATACACACTTCAGTTGAATTTAATAAGTAATGAAAACGAGAGTAAAATCATCTTGTAAAGAACACTTTCAAGTGTTTTTCTTTTTCTTTCAAAACTTAAGATTTCATGTTGATAAATTGTTCCAAATTTAATTTGATATAACACAAATGTTTATCGAAAAAGAAGATGAAGATGTTCTATGTAAAAACAAATGGACTGTAGCCTATTTCTTCACATTTTAAACATGGTTATGATAGTGTAAATTCTATTTCATACCCCTACCTACATTGAACAAGGACATTTATACAAAACATTAACCAAACATATGTGTAATTGTAAACTTGCCATAATTTAATATATTATCAAAGGAGAAAAACTTAGTAGTGTCGGCCTTTTACCCACAAGGGAAGGTGGTTTGATGTTAACTCTACCCTTGTGCAATGCTCATGATATCTAATGGATACAGTGCAAAATTGTACAATGTGATGAGTCGACGTCATGTAGGACGGCTGTCGTTGAATCGTGTAACTCAATATAGGTAGGCTTCAGAAACACATGTCCACCAATCGGGGTAGGCTGTAGAAACACATGTCCACCAATCGGGGTAGGCTGTAGGAACAGATGTCCACCGTGTTAATAATAATAATAATAATAATGTAGTTTTATATTGCGCTAGATTCCATAAACATATGTTCAAAGCGCGACAAAAATATATACAAATATGTACAAATATGTACACTGCAATTCGACATGGTGCTGATGAATATACAGAACATTGAGGGCTGGATCATGGTGAGTGTTTCTTGTTTCAAGGATAGTGCATACGGAAAAAGTGTGTCTTTAGCTTTGATTTGAAAGTTTCCAATGACTCTATTGCTCTCAATTCTATGGGCAGGTCATTCCACAGCAATGGGGCAGCAGTCCTGAACGCTTTCAGTCCGTAACCCTTCAGTCGGTATGGAGCAATTTCCAACAGATGTTGATTGGCCCGGTCAGGCTATGAAAACCATCCGCACACATGGACGAGCTACTTTTACTACGTTATGTAAACCAGTATTCAGTGTTCTTCACATTCATAATCATATGGCTGTTTTCTTGGTAAGTCCGGTGTTCCATTTGACTCGTTTGCAGTCTCATAACTACGATATGAATTTGTAGGCGTCATATTTGAGTTGTTGGAGGTAATTCCTTTCTCGGGCAAATCCCCTTTAGAGGACTATACAACAACCTCGGGACGTTTTATGCTATACTCCTTACTTGGTCCAGAAAGTAGATATTTCAAAAACAAACAAATATACTTGTAGAATTGGGAGGTTTAGAAATTCAAATCTTGTGAACATCCTAAGTGGGATGTGAATACTGAACCTGTATGTTGTCAAGCAGAGCCATAACCGCTTGAGCCACCGTGGTGGCGTGCTAACTGTTGTACTGTGTTATCTTAGTGTTGTTTTCATATGTATATATATATATATAACTCTATCCACATTATTTTCTACAGATAATGCTTCACACGGCAATAGTGTCAATATAGCCTAGGCATTAGCATTAATACCGCTAGCAATACCGCTGATGTCTGGTCTAAAATACTATTCTCACTATTGCCAAGAAATCAAATAATCTCCAAGGTATTAACGCTTTCCGGATTTTTACTAACATATATGAACTATGTTGTTAAAGTAGGCAGCTATCTATAATTGGCTGTATTTATGCGATGTTTTTCACTGTTCATGTTTTAATCTATAAAAATATATTTCATGATTTGGACCGAATTTGTCCTTGCATTCGCTTTATACGACAGATATAAACATCACCATCGGTTCTAGCAAGGATGTTCATAGCTCACTATAAACGTCCTTGGTTCTAGTTATGATTGTCAACATTTGGGATCGGGGAAACCATTGGGTCTCCTGTCCGCGGGTTTCCCCCTCACCCTTATATTTACATTTTCAACTAAAACCCACGAAGAGGTTTATATCTTTTCTTTCTACGTGATGGTTTATTTCAACATTGAATAGCAGAGTGGTATTCGACTATTCGTGTGTGTGGTGTTCTAAACCTCATCTCGGAGATTTTACATGCCGCTTCCTTTATTTGTTCACAATCTATTATTTCGGAAACAAACCACGAAAAACAAAACCGATTTATAATTGTATTGTATTTCTAAAATAAAGATACTTATCATTAAACTCGTAAGCGATAATAGTTTCTATTTCAAGACAATGAAGATGTTATTCACCAAGATGATGCAGAAAGGCGTTACAGTTTAAATGCTGAAACGAAACAAAAAACGCCACATCATTATCAACCAAGGATACCTATTGCTTGTCTAAAGCCGGGTCTTCTGGTAGAGTAATCAGCGCGTTTGGAACAGTCGGTAATTATATAGACACGTGTTCCTGGAGTTCCGCCCTGTATATATATATATACCTTCACACAGACGCTGAGAGATCGCAGATGAAACAACATACATAAAAAATGTAGTAAGCAATTAGCAGTAAGGCGACAAGTCACGTTATATACAAGGGTGGTGTCACGTGACCGACAGGTATCGTAATAGAAGGGAAGGGTACACAGCAAAAATTAGTTGGTTTCCAGACAACTGAAACTAACAAGAAACCCTATGGATACCAAAATATCCATTTGGTATCCGGACAGTTTTTGTTAGTTTCCTTACGGTTTCAATGCAAACTGAAACTCACGTTTGCACCATATTCCGTTTGGTATCCGGTACCGCTCTTTACCCATACCTCCATAATGGATCCAGCTAGTTTCCATGCGAATGGTTTATTGTTGGTTTTAACTTAATTTCCATGTAAAGTTAACATTGGTTTCAACATGGTTTCCAGGTTTAGTTTATTATAGGTTTCCACTTGGTATCAATTGTTTAGTTTATTGTAGGTTTCCACTTGGTTTCAATGTTTTCGTTTATTGTAGGTTTCCACTTAGTTTCAATGTTCTAGTTTATTGTAGGTTTCTACTTAGTTTCAATGTTCTAGTTTATTGTAGGTTTCCACTTAGTTTCAATGTTCTAGTTTATTGTAGGTTTCCATTTGGTTTCAATGTTCTAGTTTATTGTAGGTTTCCATGTGGTTTCAATGTTCTAGTTTATTATAGGTTTCCACTTAGTTTCAATGTTCTAGTTTATTGTAGGTTTCCATTTGGTTTCAATGTTCTAGTTTATTGTAGGTTTCCACTTAGTTTCAATGTTCTTGTTTATTGTAGGTTTCCATTTGGTTTCAATGTTCTAGTTAATTGTGGGTTTCCACTTAGTTTCAATGTTCTAGTTAAGTGTAGGTTTCCACTTGGTTTCAATGTTCTAGTTTATTGTAGGTTTCCACTTGGTTTCAATATATTCAATATAAATATCTAAACCAACCAATTACTCTCATAAAATCAACATTGCAACAAACAAAAAACCATTGAAGTAGCATCACATGATTTATTTAGAACAAATTGAAATAACAAGACATGATTACTGTGTCCCTCGCAAAAGACAAATAACGTGATTTAACATACCAGTTAACTCAACCTGCTTTCTTCGATGAATTTGTAACATTAAAAGTCATATTTTTAAAATTTTTAATACAAGTAACATTTGGAAACACAATTCAGCATAATTATTTCAATAAAAACAAAAACATAAAAAAAACACTCATGACTCATTATCCTAATGCGGTTTGTAAATTTTGTAGCAACACCTATTTGTAAAGGAACAAGAAATTTCTTAAACATGCACATCAAAATGTCGAGGTTGATATTTGTTGAAAATTCGTTGACCCATAAAAACAGTTTTTACTTTACAACCAAGAACATAACTATAGATTTATTAAAGGGACATTTCAATACGTCCCAGAATACCATATATATATAAAAGTTAAAATAATTTCATTTGGCTTGCATTTGCATCGCCAAATGAAAAATATATGACAATAGTTTACAATAAAAAACGAGGTTTAAACATATCCAAAAGTAGAAATAACACACCAAATTCGACCATGTACAATCAAATTTGTCTTTCTGTCAACTCTTAATAAGTTTCCAAAATTATGTTTGACTCAAAACCACGACTTTAATTTCGATATTGTCACGATAAATTAGCATTAAAATGGTTATTTTCAGCAACAGTTAGTATTTCTTTATGACATAACACCATTTGCGATATTTGAGATGTGACACCAGCAAAAGACTAAATGGCACTTTATGGATCTGTGTGGATGAGCATCGTCCACATTGGAAATGTCCAAATTTTTAACGTTTTTAACTGCCCAATTAGGGACATCTATTGGGGCAGTCCCATCGCAAACCGCCGTTTGGTGTCGCCGCCATTCTTTCATATGGTGTTTGCTCAAAGGGGACGCCGCGTAGACTCGCATGTGATCTTATAAATGGCCAATGGTGACTCCCATGTGAAGGGAGTGGACAGGAGCAGGTTCTGGTCCTCCTCGTCCGACACCACTGGAGAGGTCAGCTCGGTTTTAAGCAGAGGTTCCAACCTCTGCTTTCCTCCTTTCTGGCCAATCGATGGCTGCCAGTGAGCGTTTTCTGCTCGTCAGTTTCTAAAATATAAAAAGGACGAATTCAGTAGAAATTCATTAAAAAGACGACTGTCACTTTGCCGAATCCATTCAAGGATATTCGACCAAAAGAAAGATCTGAACTTGATAATTCTAAAATGTATAAAAAAACTCAAACAACATTCATTAGACTTGCGTGATTTACCCTTTGAAAAAAAACGTCAGAGGGGACCCAGGTTACAGTGTTTATGGCGACTGCAAGTAAGAATATCGTTCGCTCGAATCATGTTAATTGTTAAGTGTTAAAATCAAAATTATACGAGAGAAACGTGACAAAAGGGACATGTTGCAAGTAGTTCGGCTAAGGTCAATGGTCGGTCCTTTCTGGCAAGAGATCCTGAAGACACCACTAATTAAATAATTTGAACCTTTATATCTTTATAGTGAGGCCTTCGAAATAAATTTTTTATAATCATGAATGATCATATTTATTGTGTGATTATGGTGACTGTTTCACTAAATATACCACCCCTTCTATCTGTTAATAAGAAACAATCATGAGATAAAATATCCCATGACCCCCCTTTAATTTGTAAGCGACAGATCCTTCCATGTAATTAAATAAAATAATTCACTTAAAACAAAAAATTAAAAAGCACCACTTTAATAGGCATGTAATTATACACACAAAAAGTAATATGTTGAACTGCTCACGATAAGTCAAGAAACAAACCTACCGAAGATTACCTCCAAATTCAATGTTTCCATGGTAATGGACAGAATTAACATTTATAATTCTAAAATTATTAAAAGGCACTATATCAGTAGTAGAACAACACATATGCTATGCTTCATAAAGATATTCTAAGTTTTTGGTTTTTGGTTTATACCCCATAGATATCTTTTCCTGAACTAAGTCAAACTTTATTCCAAATAAACAATTTAAAAATCAGAAAATATCAAAGAAGGTGGATACTTCATACAAAAAGTTACAGAAAGATCTACTGAAAAGTACAGTGTGCTTTACAGGTGGAATGAAGATGATTGGTATGATTGACAGATAACTTCAGAAGTTCTGAGAATACAAAACCCAATTTACTATTCGATTCACTTAATGTTCCATCAATGCAATTACTGAATGCGCAGATGCTAACAACCATTCCTAAAGCATTGTGACATCAGGCTGAGTTTTCATCATATTCTCCTGTGCCAATCAATGGTATACCGGTATACACTGGTAATCTAGCTGTGCAAACAATACATCTTTGAAGCAGATGTATGCTAAGTTTGCACACGGTTTTACAGTTGATCATGTAACACATAATTTGAGGTTGAACTAAGTCATTGAAAGGAGGATAAAACAAGAATAGGTACATGTGACTTCCCCTGATCCAATTTTCAAACTAACCTTATCACCCTACTCTTATTTGCAACAAAATCATTTCAGAATTATGAAATCATGGAATTAAGGATGGAGATGAAAATGTTATACTCCCGCAAACATGCACTTCCTTCATGTTTTGTGACAGTTTCACAAAATAACACTTAACAAGCAAATATCTTCATATTTTAATATCCCACCCACCAACTTTGTTGAAATGGACAAACTCATTTTCTTAACTTTCTCAATGAACATGTTTTAACCTCACGTAGTTTGTTGTGATCAAATCATTCTACATTGTACTTACACATATTATTCTTTTATTGCTCTTGGCAGACTGCTTATGGGTTTCCGCCTTCCCATTGCGATAAGGCGATTATCATCCCTCTTATTAGTCCAGACGCGCCAGAAAGCTTCTGCAATATAATTAACATGTAGTAATAAAAAATCTTTAATATGCAATTTCTACCATGACTAAAATAACGAGACTTATGATCATCAATAAAATATTATCATGATTTGAAATAATAATCAGCAACAACTAGGACATATTACAGACAGCCTGAGACAGGTGGGGTTAAAATTAAGCAACTTGACCACTGTAGATATAACAATTTCAGTGTTTACCACTTCTAAAACCTTGTAATTACCACTTCCGAAAATAAATGTAAATCTTGTAAAGTTGTATTCTTTTAGCCAATTATATTTCTGAGAGTCACTGATTAGATCTAATTTCATTAAGTCCCTTTGTTTACTAACATGGGTGTTTTAAAATGTTTCAAATACAACACCAATTATATTTATCTAATATCAGAGGAAGTAAATTTTAAAACTGACATTTATGATAATAACTAGTTTACTGTTGTTAGATAAATTTACGGGTATATGTAGTTCCGAACTGAACAGTATATAGACAGACCCGGGTGACTATAGGAAGGGTTCTGCAGTTGTTTGTCTTCATGTCATCAATAATTTGTTTCAACACTCATAAACCAATTAGGGCTTCATGGTTGACATGGTTCTGGTATGCAACGAGGGGTAAGTTGGGACTAAGGGTGGTGGGAGGCACCACAGGGGGGTAGGGCAGACTGACCTGGTCAGTATTAGATGCCAGTAATCTGTACCCAGGCTCATATTACACAGAAGCATTGAAACTTTTCGCTTGGTTTAGACCTGTTCCATGCCTCGATATAAAATAGGAGTCTTTGATACAGTCTAGTTTTCAGTCAGCACGTCTAGACTTACAATTGAAATAGCAAGTCCAAGATAAAATATTTAGTGAAGTGTTTTAGTATATTCCATTGTCACGCTTGATATTACCGATATCAAAGACTAATATCTGTGTTATACAGTTAAGGCTCTCCACTTGTGTAAGTAAATACATGTATTTATTACAAGTTTTACAAGTGAATGATACCTCGATGCCTTGCTTGCTGCTTATTTACACTTACTTGGCAATGGTTGTGGAACCAACAGCTTCACCTTAGGCGGGTTCGATGGCCGAATCTTTTCTTCCAAAACACAAAGCCTTGCATCCATGCCTTCCAAGGAAACTCTCGTTGCCATTTTCTTGATTATAGGGGGGATTAAACTTCTCGAGATAGCTACAAGTGTAGATATCTCCCATTGTGCTGGAGTTCTTAATTAGTCTTCACTATCAAAACAACCCCGTCAGCATACATGTGCTTTAAAATGGCGGCATTTCGTTGAAGAGAATTGTGGGTAATACGACGAGTTTCAGTAAACAGTCTTTTAAAATAATTCTGATTAAACGACAGAACTATCTTTTCTGGTCAATTTAAAAAAAATAATCCTAAACGTGAAGACGTGATTGAATAATAGGATCTGTTTTGTTAAATCGCACAACATCCCATGATAAATCAACATGCATTCGGATTTCTACGGTACTCTTCGGTATACTTCGGTACTCTTCGCTGCATTTGACTAGACGTTTTCAGCAGTAATTAAGCAAACATATATAAGTAAAAAATCACAACTATGTATCTACTCTTTTTTCTTAATAATTTTCGACAAGTTTAGAATAGATTGGATGATTTATCATATTTCATCCGTATCCCCGAAGAAGAACATAAAAGAGATATGTATGGTTTAAACTTAATGTAACCCATAAACTTTGATTTGGCATATAAGACCCAAATTGAGAATCACTTAAAAAATCCAATATGTTTTTGGCACTACTTACCATGAAATTTATAATACTTGAATCTTTACAATTAATGTCACATAAGCTGGGTTTGCTAAAACGGACAGGAAGATAATTTTATATTCATAAGTAAAGATTTAGTGGGTAATATACCCATCTGTTATAAAGATTTACTTATAGGTATCAAAGATTTAGAAACGATAACGTCTGATTGAACAGAGTCTGATCAGATGTCTATTAGTTTTGTAAACAGGATTTATTGTTCTTTATTAAATTTTGTTCCCATAAGTTACTAGGTTAAGAGTTACAATGAAAGAATATATATAACACATTTGGATCAAACAAAAGACTAACATATAGTCTCTAAAGTTTTCTTTGTGATAAAATTAAATCAAAATTAGGTTAAGATAAGATAGAATACTAGTATTGTAAAAAGCAGCCAATGGGATTTCTGGATTTCGATCTTGCAATAAGCAGCCCGGGCGATGGGTCTGGAGAACACATTACTAAATCAACAAGGAATGTTATTTTATGTCCCCAAACAGTATATCATCTAACAATTGGCTCACTCTAACTACCATAATTAATGTCAATAAAGCACCCCTTGTCACTAATCCCCTCAACCCCCGCCCCTCCCGAATTCGTGTCAACTTGAGATCAAGCAACATGTATCATTAACAGATGTTTGGGATTCGGAACTCTTATACGTCTCCGTTTGGAAATGTTAGATATTTCCAATTATTCATCGTGTATATCACGTGTCAAAAATACACTTAGAGATAACATTAGGTTAAACTGTTTCAATATGTTTATGTTTTATGTTATATTTTTAAAGTGGTAAGTATTGATTCTTGAAAATCAACCAATGGTTGAACTTAATGTTATCCATTTCAAACCTATATATATATATATATATATATATATAGAAATATCACAAATAATGTTCAAACTCTATGGTAGTACATATTAAAAAGAAGAAGATAAAGTTGAATTAAGTTTGGCAAACGTTTTCAGCTTCATCAGGCCGTTTAAGTTTGCCAAAATTAATTCAACTTTATCTACTTCTTTTTAATATATATATATATATATATATATATATTTATGATAAATAAGAATTAAAATTAGATTGAAATGTATTTGAAATTTCATACCTTTTGTGACATGTCAGTGTTGTGTCAGTAAATTATCTCTTTCAGTAATGCACTGACACATATCCATTTGATCAGTATGCAATTTCCAAACTTAAATTAGGTTTTGTATGATACAGAGCGCTTATGATGAGAGGGTTTTAGTCAACATTAATATAGTGCATTTTAACTATAACAACGATATAAAACGAGGAGAAGCATTAAAGTTGAAGAATCCCAAATTGTATCTATAAAGGTACAAACATATTTTCTCAGAAAACGTTTTCAACAGAAACGAATTCTTTAAAAAAAATGTCCAAACCATTTTATTAAAAAGAACACAAACGATATATCTGTAACTTACGACTAACCAAATCTTCAGAGCTCTTATCACAAGCAATCTTGAATGTTGAAGTTCATGTCAGCTGTTTTTGCTGTTTACATTGCCTCTTCTTGAGAAGGCATATTTATGACCCCTGCCGTTAATGACCCCTCTGACCTTTCCACTGGTACCACCATTGTCCTGGGTCAGCCTGACCTGAAAGTGCTTTATGGTTCCACGGTTTCTATCACTTTATTTATACCATTATCATCATCATCATCATCATCATCTTTATTTCGCACGTAGGCCCAAATACATATATACATACATGTCATACAATATATACAGACAAATAGGAAAGGTCTTGTAAATTATATATCAAACGTATAGTCTCTTATATGTTGTCGAGGATTTAATATCACTGCATATATTTGTGACATTCAATTATTAATATCATATTCATTAAGTAAACGTTTTCTTTCTTCAAACGCATGATAAAGATAGTAACTTAAATTTGTTACTGATATTTTTTTTGTCTGTAGGAAACTCTTAAATACAATCGTACTCGTTCTCATGTTTGAAGTGAAATATAGTTTACAAATAGTGGGATAATCAGGACAAGTAAGTAAAATGTGATATTCATTTTCAATACCCGAGTTGCCTAATGGACTAATCCTCATTAACGGATCTATGCCTTGTCAGCGGCCTTCATTATATTTTAATATTAACAAACCGGCTCTAAATTTAATGAGAATATTTCGGAATTTTAGAGGGAGATGTAATGATAGATATTTATCTGGTTCGAAAGTATATTTGTATTCTCTGTAAAACGTGTACCGTGAACTATTTTCTAGCGTATTTGACCAATTTTGAATAAATCTATCTAATAAACGTTGTCTGAAAATTTGAATAAAGGAATCATGATTGTGAACAGTTTGCGACAACCAAACAAATCCAAACCCGTTGGAAGTGAGCAAAATGCGAATATCCGTAGCTATGTTTATACTATTAAAAGTTTTCTTTCAGTGATTGAACGGTAATGTCAGTGTTCATGTTATCATGTCATCAATATTCCTTTCAAAGGCACACAGTTGAAATATAACGACAACTTTATTATGAGCTTTAACCTTGTTAAGATGTTCAAGGCCATCTGATTCTGACAGTTATCTAACGTATTGAATCCAGTATAGGTATGAAACAGGAGAAAAACATTACATTTGAAGCATTAAAGGGGCTGTAGCATGTTTTTGGCCAATTTTATTCTTTCAAATATACCATTTATAATAAAAGTTAGTGCAATTTAAAATTACTTTAGAGGATACAAATTTTCTTTATATATGAACCATTTATCTGTAGTCGCAGAAAATTGTGTCACGGTTATAGTGAAAACTACTGGCGGTCATTTAACACATTTAAATTGCCGCCAAGTACAAAATGATTCCTATAGCTGCATGACTCTGTATAAATAGGAGTCTTTAATACAGTCTATGTTCTATTCAGTAAGTCTACCTCTGGGGTACGGGATAGCTCAGTCGGCAAGAGCATCGGTCTCACGTTGCTGAGGTCAGGGGTTCGAATCCCATCCAGGCCAAGGTGTAAAAAACCTAGAGTTCACCTCTGTTAGAACTCTTTAAGTGTCACCCTGGAGCCCTGGTGTGTAGTGCATCAAAAACTGCGCACTTAGAAGATCCCACGAATTCATGTCAGTGGCTGAATGGTGGATACATGAGCACGTGCATACGCTGTCGGTTATCAGCGTTCAGCAGTGTTGGACAAACTGCTGTGACCATGTGTCTCAGTTCACCCAACTGTGAATGGGTACCCTGTGAGGCATAGAATGGTCCCTAACCTGAGCGCCACATATGGATGCCTGTTGAATACTCCCCAGGGAGTTGAAATGGAAAAATGATTGGACGGTGAAAGAATGCCATTGACCAGGGGAGAATCTAAGCGCCTTGAGCAACCACGAGTGGTTGGATATGTGCGCTATATAAATATCCATATCTATCCAAGTCTACCTTGAACCACAAGACCAAGAAGTATGATAAGAGAATCGTTTCATTAATTTGAGTACAAAATGTTTTACAGACCATATTTTAGTCTATGCCCTATTTAAACACTAAGAGTGATTTGCTCAAAGACTGTTAAATATGTCGATAATGATATACATTTGAATTTACTGTACATGTACCATGAAAGAAAATATCAATATATTAAAATAATCACTGAAATTGTGACATTTTTGGGGGAATTGACAATTTTCCAATTTAGGGACAAACTGATAAGGGATATCTGTAGATAATGAAATTTTGAAAAATGATATATTCATGAAATCACCCTTTTATGAACTATTTTTCATAAATACATTTGTAGTCTAATCCTTAACTTATTTTGTCCAGTTTATCAATAAATACGATTGGGTCAGTATATTTAGTATAGCAAATTGTGAAGAAAAGGTCACTGTTCACTGCGTCAATCAGGTCATGTTCTTTTCTGATACTTTTATGTTATACGTATCATGACTCAGCTATGTAAATTAATGTGACTTTGGGCTTTTTACTACTTCAATATGAACTTTTAGAAATTTAGATTGAAAACACATGAATTTGACATTTGTTATCATTTTGATTTGAATATTAATGGTTTTAAATTCTAATAACACCATAACATATTTTGATCCAAAGGTAAAACAAAATCAATTACAATAAAAAAAGTGACTGAATTATAAATTTTACTATGAAAGAATCCAAAGAAATCATTATTCAAAAGTGAATAATTAAAAGATAGATACATCTGTTCTTAGAATGGAAACCGACATGAAACTACATTTCATTATTTCCTGTTGCGTTCCATTTGGATGGAATCTGTGATTGCTAGTTTCACAAAATAGAAACCGACCTGAAACGTAAACTAGGGATTTCTTGTTGGTTTCCATTTAGATGGAAACTGTAATGGTCAGTTTCATAGAATGGAAACCGACATGAAACTACATTTCATTATTTCTTGTTGGTTTCCATTTGGATGGAATCTGTGATTGCTAGTTTCACGAAATGGAAAGCGACCTGAAACTTAAACTAAGGATTTATTGTTGGTTTCCATTTAAATGGAAACCGTATTGGTCAGTTTCATAGAAATGAAACCGACATGAAACCACATTTCATTATTTCCTGTTGGTTTCCATTTGGATGGAATCTTTGATTGTTAGTTTCACGAAATAGAAACCGACCTGAAACTTAAACTAAGGATTTATTGTTGGTTTCCATTTAGATGGAAACTGTAATGGTCAGTTTCATAGAATGGAAACCGACATGAAACTACATTTCATTATTTCTTGTTGGTTTCCATTTGGATGGAATCTTTGATTGTTAGTTTCACGAAATGGAAAGCGACCTGAAACTTAAACTAAGGATTTATTGTTGGTTTCCATTTAGGTGGAAACCGTAATGGTCAGTTTCATAGAAATGAAGCCGACATGAAACTACATTTCATTATTTCCTGTTGGTTTCCATTTGGGTGGAATCTTTGATTGCTAGTTTCACGAAATAGAAACCGACCTGAAACTTAAACTAAGGATTTATTGTTGGTTTCCATTTAGGTGGAAACCGTAATGGTCAGTTTCATAGAAATGAAACCGACATGAAACTACATTTCATTATTTCTTGTTGGTTTCCATTTGGATGGAATCTTTGATTGTTAGTTTCACGAAATAGAACCGACCTGAAACTTAAACTAAGGATTTATTGTTGGTTTCCATTTAGGTGGAAACCGTATTGGTCAGTTTCATTGAAATGAAACCGACATGAAACTACATTTCATTATTTCCTGTTGGTTTCCATTTGGGTGGAATCTTTGATTGCTAGTTTCACGAAATAGAAACCGACCTGAAACTTAAACTAAGGATTTATTGTTGGTTTCCATTTAGATGGAAACTGTAATGGTCAGTTTCATAGAATGGAAACCGACATGAAACTACATTTCATTATTTCTTTATGGTTTCCATTTTATGGAATCTTTGCTTGTTAGTTTCTCAAAATGGAAACATACATGAAACTACATTTGATGGTTTCATGTTGGTATGCATCAATGGGAAACTGTTATTGTTATTTTCAGGCAATGGAAACTAACATGAAATAACTATTGCTGATTTCATGTTGGTTTCAGTTAAGGAAATAATAAAGTTCATAGAATCCAAAATGGATACTATTTGGAAACCAAGACACATGGTTTCCGTGAATGGATACCAAATGGATATTACCATTACACGGTTTCTTGTTGGTTTCCATAATGTAGGAAACGACGTCATTTTTGCTGTGGTAATTTCATTGGAACCAGTATTTCATTTAACACATAAACATACAGAATTCAGTCGCCAAGTGACCATAGAGAAGCAAAAGACAAGGACAAAGCATCATTAAAAATTAAAAAAAAAACATGTTCATTTAAGACATCTTAAAAATTAAAAATAATCAGAAATATTCAACTATTCAAAATATGTTAGAATCATTAAATAAATCAAGAAGAACATTTAAGGTACAAAAATTCACGTGGAAATTATGCACCCCTAATGCTATTTGCCTCAAAAGTTTATATTCTATCATAATTATCAGTTGTTTCGTGTGTTCTTGTTTCCAACTGTGTGAAGATCTAGAGAAGACAGACCACGAATATTCGAACAACAAAGCAACATCCAGCAACTACACAGCCTAAACGCTATCTTACCCGTCACATTTTCTTTATGCAATTGTTTGCACTTTGATAAAACTAATGGTTATTTGTAGCATTTATGGTTAGGAGAATTGTATATTTTTTCAAACCAAAGGTTATTTTGTAAACACGAAGTTAATAAATTATCAGTGCATATGAAGCAGGACCGCTTGACCTTGACCTTCAGAATGGAAACCGGAAGTCATATGTAGGTGAGACTGATCAGAGCAAGATGGCCGTGCCAAGATGGCTGATTGTGATCGGCACTTGTCTCAAGCTTCCAAGGCCATATGACTTCTCATTTCGCTCTGAATACATAAGTCAAACACCCTTTAAACTTTGAGAACAACTCCGAAACATTTCATACAGTTTGAAATAAAGGTTTATGCTTTACAGAAAAGTCGCTGCATGTTCCTTGTCAATGTTTTCCTCTTCTTGAAGAGAAGAAGCAGCGAGATTATAGTCATCTACCTGGGCGCCCCACGTGTGCAGTGATAAGCTCGCCATTCACGAGCTATAACGCCTTTGATAACAAGTCATCAAGTTTCCTGTTTATGTGAAACGTGAAGGGAAAGATATCTACAATTTACATTAGTGAGATACGTAGGGTAAAGTTTGATATATTTTTGGAAAACTGAATTAAAATAGATAGAGAATCTTCATTTCTTTCGAAAAGGTTTTAGGTTATTTAAAACTAAACCCCAACATCCAATCAGTAAGTTTTTACAGCACTTATGTCCAATATTAAATCAGTAATCTTCTTATTCTCTATCACTAATAGCCACTCCTGGTGGGTTCCTCCACGTTAAAGGAAGATTTAGCACAGCCACCTATTAAAGCTCAACACATGGACGACGATTCAAAAACGTTGAACGAATGTGAGAAAATCCCGTTGGATTCCCATTGAGCATGCCACTTTCATCTAAAAATAGAATATGTAATGTTCGCGACACGATTGTAGGGCTGAGTGCCGATATGAGAATACAAATACAGTGGAATCTGTCTAAACCGACACTCGCTCGGACCGGAGAAAAATGTCGGTTTAGACAGAGTGTCGGATTGGTCAATGTTACAGTTTTCATTTTTACCTAGACATATGATAGGATTAGATATTGTTTTTACACAGAGACTAATAATGTCACTTTAAAATAAACAATTAAAATAACATATATCATGAATAAATTAATCAAATAAATTTATTAAATCAATTTATTAAATAAATTAATCAAATAAATTCATCAAATAAATTTATCAAATTAATTAATTAAATAAATTTATCAAATAAAGTTACGAAATAAATTTGTTAAATGAATTCCTTCATGGTTCATCTCATATTATCTTACAACAATAGAATAATGAACATAACCAATAACATTTTGATAAAATAGTCAGTGACACAATGTTAGTAAATCTGTCTCCTCCCCTTATTAATGCTAAACCCTGATCACTTGCATCATAAATTAAACAAGTAAGTAACTCATACTCCAATCCACAGGTGATTAACACCTGTCATTGACAAATTGATTGGTTACAATCACATTGTGTACATGCATTTGAAGACTGCTAATCCCTGGCTAACAACTGTATTTACTGTAATTAGCAGCCCCGTCTAAGGACGGGGCTGCTATCAGTTGTTGTGAAGTTTCCATCGCCGCCGCCGCCGCCGCCGCCGCCGCACTCGTACTACTAGCTATAACTTTTTTCCCCTAAGCTTTCCAGAACTCTTATTCATACCTTACTACTCATACCTCGGGGGAACGATTTTGACACGTTCACTTTCAAGGTCACAGGTCAAGGTCACGAGCTATGTATTCACTCTAAGAATTCCTTGTAAACGAGATAACTTGAAAAGTTTTTGTGCTATGAAGCTCTAACTTGGTATATATCATCCTTGGGAAAGTAAAAAATTTTGAAAAGGTTTTGGCAACAATCCGTCAAAGGTCAAGGTCACAGCAAGGTCATGACTTAAGCATGGTTTAGCGAAAATGCTTAATTTTAACTATGATCACTTTTAATCAATACATGATTGTTATACTCAATAAAAAGTGTTCAATGATTGTGTGACCTTGAAGGTCAAAGGTCAAGGTCATGAGATATGAGTTATTACAAAATGCACTAAATTGGGGTATAACTTTATCCCATTTAGCTTTTCAGAACTCATGAACATGTCTAAATGTTAATACTTCCAGGGAATCATTATGACATGTTCACTTTCAAATTCCAAGGTCAAGGTCACGAGTTATAAAATCACCACAAAATTCTTTGTAAACACGGTAACTTGAAAAGTTTTTGTGCTATAAAGCTCTAACTTGGTATATATCATCCTTGGAAAAGTAAAAAATTTTGAAAAGGTTTCGGCTACAATCTGTCAAAGGTCAAGGTCACAGCAAGGTCATGACTTAAGCATGGTTTAGTGAAAATGCTTAATTTTAACTATGATCACTTTTAATCAATACAAGATTGTTATACTCAATAAAAAGTGTTCAATTATTGTGTGACCTTGAAGGTCAAAGATCAAGGTCATGAGATATGAGTTATTGCAATTCCTTGTAAACACAATAACTTGAAAAGTTTTTGTGCTATGAAGTTTAGATTTTGTATTTATTATCTCTTGAGAAGTACAACATTTTCAAAAAGTTTTGGGTACTAACTGTCGAAGGTCAAGGTCACAGCAAGGTCAACATATATGGAGAAAATGGATTAATTTAATTTTTAACACTTTATTTCATTACAATAATGTTATACTCAATGAAATGTGTTCATTGATTGTGTGACCTTGAGTGTCAAAGGTCAAGGTCACGAGAAAATTCCCAATTTGGTGAGGCCTGTAAAAGGCGGAACAGGGTAAGGCGAAACCCAAAGTTCCGGGGCTGCTCTCCTTTTGCGGTATCCCGCAAACGCTAATCTAGTTAACAACTGTAAGCTGCAACTTCAAGAGTTGATGTCGGTTTAGACAGCATATTCTGCCTGCTGGGACCAAGAAATAGTGTCGGTATTCAGAATAGACAGATGTCGGATAGGTCAATGTTTATTATATGAAAATATTTAGAAGATCTGCCGGGACCCAAAAAATATGTCGCATTAGACAGATTGTCGGATTAGACAGATGTCAATGTAGACAGATTCCACTGTATATTAAACAAGGTAGTGCAGTGGTTAGCATGCCGCCTTCTCATCTAAAAGTCGGAGTACTAATCCAAGTGTAGACACTAGAAGAATTTATCGTGTAATGGGTTCCGTACATACATTCAATGCGTTAAGCTTAACAAAATTTTAATGACTGCATGGGCATTGACATAGGAAATACGGACCTAAATGGTCGCACGATTTGCTAAGTAGATTCCTTCAGTTTGAAAATGTACAGCCGGTGAGTATTCATTACACTGAATATTATCCTTCCTCATGTAAGAATTTCGATCTCTGATTGGTTCACGTGACCCTGGATAACTACTGATATCATCCCCTTGAGCGGGATGATGAATTATTTATACCCCGCCATGAACCAATCACGTAAAAAGCGTGCAAATTGAACTTATTTATACCCCATCATGAAAAAAGCGTGCAGATTGAGCTCCTTTAAAAGTATGTTTCGTTGAATACATTGATGTTACCTTTGCTCAAATAATATTTACCTTTATGCAAATTAAAGTCAAAGTAATTGCAAGCTATATAAATGCAAAAAAACATACATGTATAAAGCCATAATTAGCTTATTAATCTAAGATTTGGTGTTTAAAATGTTTCTCGTCGAAAAAAATGTCAATATTGTGTCGCGGCTTTCTTGATCAATGCATTGGAGAATCGGTTCACATTTATTCGAAATATCAGTATTCACTCACTGTTTCGTTGTGTGTCTTGCAAGAAAAGTCGTTTAACATCGAAATTATGCTTCAGGAACTGTGTTCATAAAAAGAAATGTCTCTGACTAAGCGAGGCACTGACACGATTGATGATGTAGTTTTCAAAACAACACTTCCGGTTTGTGACCCTGACCTTTGTCATGTGCCTTAGCAGTTTTTAACTTTTTTAAACATGCGTTGTGTTTAAACATTCGGTAAGATAAATTCGTTATAACATTGCTTAGCGGGTTAAATAGGTATTTATTATTCCCTTGAAAGGTTTGATGCAACTCGCGTTCCGCTCGTTGCATAAAACCTTTCGCGGGAATAATAAATACCTATGAACCCGCTAAGCAATGTTATAACTTATAATAACTAAATTTAACTTCCACTACTATGCAAACTACGAAAATGGAAAAAGACACATTTGGTGAAAGAATGAGTTACTCTTGATGTCGATTGATGGAGAATGTATATTGGTTTATGGAGACAAAGCTGAAAGGTAACTGAACAGCCTCATTGATCGATCCAGAAGGTAGCGCACCCGTCCGGAAGAGAGTTCCAAATATACTAAGTGTTGACAGTCGTATTTATTATTCATGGTAAAAATAAAGGAAATTTCAGGGCTAAGAACTAAGTTTCTGTAAACATTTTCACTCACGTCAACACATATATCTTATCCAAAGACTTAATGTTTTACTGGCTACACCAATAGCGTGCGAAACATCCAAACGACAATCTAGGAACCGCTCTTGAACCTAAACCAACGGAAATGTGCGTTTCCAAAATAAAAGTGTTGAAGAAGAATCTCTTTAATAGTTCAGAATATACTTTTAAATAATCAATAGCAGGTCTATAAAGTGTTCTTAATATTTCGATATAACAATCCTAACGTCATAGTTCATGAGGGTGGATACAGGATGGAAGGATGCGGTGAGTCCTAATGATGTCACAAGTACAATTGTAACATAACTTTTGTAAATACTCGTTTCTGATTGGTTAATTTGAAGGATTTCCCAGTGTTAAATGGCAATGAACACCCTCAAATTTGCTGAGGCGAATCACCGCGAAAGGATACATTATTTGGCCCGCCTCAACATTAAAATATTCTGATTCTCCCAATAGTCATGCCCGATTCACATTTTACTGTTGTCGTTGTCATTTTCGAACTTGCGCAATCACGTAGATAAAAAACCTTTTTCTATATGCTTTAGTTTGATGTAACTAAACTTTCTTGATTGGCTTAGTTTCTCCTAATTTGCCGCCTTGTGCCATGCGGCCGGTTGCTTTCGAATGCAGTTCCCATGGCACGACGTCACAAAGGCCAACGGTTATGACGTCATAATGATCACGTCACCGTCACAATGGTCTAGGCTAGTTTAAGATATTTGTTCAGTCGGGTTTTTTCCTGTTAGTTTATGAATTATATAACTGTTTTCTCTTTCATAAATGTCACAGTGAAAACAATAAGATCTCATCTTTATGAGTGCAACTGGTTTGCAATATAAGAACACTATTTTAATGTCTATAACACTGGGAATTCCTTCTTCTTTATAGCTGCAAACACCTATAACAATAATGGATCAGTCGTTAGATCCTCTCAACTCAGAGTTCCCTACGCAAAAATAGAGTTCGCTCTTAAAATGCTTATAACTAACGGTCATGTTACAATATCGATAAATAGTTGCGTTTGTCAACGCCGTCGGTTTTAAACTAAATTTGCGGGTGTTGAATAACAATGAATCCCGGAAATTTGACAAACGCAACTATTTATCTTCTAAGTATTAAATACATTCACTATTCTGGTATACTTTCATGATGAACAGAAGATCCCGACTCTCACCATTTACTCTTGGGAAGGTTGCGAACCCCCTCAAACCTCATCTGATGCCAATGGTTCAGAATCCTCTTATCATTATTAACGCTATAGGAGGGCCGTATGGTTTGGTATAACAACGACAATAATTCAGAATCTACTTATTCATAATGAAACTAAGAGCTATAGCAGGGTCGTATGTCTTGGTGTAAGAACAACAATGGTTCAGAATATACTTATTCATAATGTAAGGAAGGGCCAAAGGAGGGTCGTTTGTCCTTTTGTCCATAGTTCAGAATCTACTCATCTATCAATGGACGGACTGTCACAGTCTCATGTGAGACAACTTGATCCTACCTTTTGTTTCTTCTCCTGGTATTTCCGGAATCGCTCCATGTCGGCTCCTCCCTGCTTCACTGTGCTTCCAACATGTTACATAGTGGGCTCCAAACGTATTGTGTCCCTCACTTATTGCATAGCATCATCTTAGTCACATCAACGTCCTCGCTAGCGCGGTATGTTCAGCTTCTACCAATATACGAAATACGGCATCCTTGACTAACATCAGCAGGTTCCAAACCAGTAAGCGCTCCACTCCTGTATGATGTTGGCTTGTTGAAAGTGACGGAGTCTGCTCCTATTGAAGACTGGTATGGTGCCAAGACTCAATGACAGCCACCTCATCTACTTGGCTTGACAACATCGCCGACATACCTGGGCGTGACGTGTAGGGAGACGCTGATTAGAGGCGGCATCCAGGTAACTTGCTGCAGGTGGCATGTAGTGTGTGGAATCTGTGTGAAGCGCTTGTTGGAAACGAAGCTTATTTGAAATCGTCACAGTTACAGATGACCAGTTGACTCAAGGCCAAGTCTAAAAGAATGAGGATCCAATATCGCTTAAACTGGTCCTGCATGATGCGTGCAAGGGGCTGAGAGCATAAAGGTACCCGAAAGAACTATGATAAGTAATAATTGTTACTCGGACACTATTGTGAAATAGCCTTTGTTTTAAAAATTAACAATAATGCACGATTTTGATTAGTCAATTTTCACATAGCAATTCAACATGGTTATTTTTATCTGTCAATAACTTTTTTCTATCTCATGTGAGAGCACTATTCCTTTCGGTAACATGTCATTGTGTCAAAAGTACTATTCATTTTTTTGTGAAAGACAATTTTACAAAATAGCTAATGATATTGACAAGTTTATCCGAACTATTTTCTTACGTTCTATATCGTAGATATTGCAATTCATGTGATGTATCTTTATTTCATGTTAATCCATGGTGATGACGTCACTCTTTTATGTTAACAGTGGATTATTCATTAAGAATCTATTGTTCTTTGACTATCTCGGCTATAAGGGGTGTTAGGGATTTTAATGTTTTAAAGAGACACAGAGTATGTTGATAGGATCATATATGTCCAATTTTGTAATCGATGTTATTACATCGGGAACCACTAACTGTTACTGACAATAACAAGTTAAAGGTCAACGAGTACATTAGAGCGAAAATACGGCCATTCAAAGTCGGGATTTTGATCGAAAACCGGACAATGTGGCTCTGTTGGCGCGCGAAAATTCGCCAAACGTAATTTTGAAACCTTATATATATTCGATAGTGTTTATTAGGTATTGTAACTAATAAGTATAATTATTGGATGCATAATTTCGAATATTAAACGTATTTGAAATGTTTTCTTGATTTTTCCATAAAATCAAGCATTTTAGAGATATTATGCATAAATGGAGATATTTGCAAGTCCAGTGATGAGATATGAACTTCAATCAGCATATTAGATATTTTGTAGCTTATCAAAACCAAATAAAATTTTAACAAAGATGCTCTGTGTCACTTTAAAAGTGATATAGTGTCTACTGAATGGTGTCAAGAACGACAAATCTAACCCGTTTAGTTTTGAAAATAAACTTATGGAAAGGAATTGACTCAACAATCGAACATGCAAACCTCCGAATAAAGGGCTATGGAGGGCACACAGATATAAAAGTTGGTTTGTCAGTATGTAACTTGTGTTGTTCATTTGACGAGTGAATCGAAAAGAGAACGTTGGGAAATGCCTAGCACGTGCAATGCGCTCCGCATGACTTGTCAGTTACATCGCCGTCGGAAAAATATGGCAATACACGTGCACGGATGAAGACAGGTTGTGTTCCATATCCGATGAGAGAGCACCGAAAATTGTATGGTTTTGATAGCAAGATGTTGGAAATATACTAAACATCTTTGAAAACGCACCACCTTTAATAGTTTGGATTTCCAAGAGCATAAGCGAGCAATCCGTGTATATTGGCCATACGTTTGTAGACCAATGTTTGGTAAAGAAAAGAAACAAGAACAAGTCAAACAAAACGGTGAAGTTTTAAATCAGTTTACCATGAAAGAAAGGTGGTGTCCAAATGGAAAGTTAGTAACGTGTATGACCACCGTTAACAGCAACACTGGCTGTGCACCGTCTCCTCATTGAGCGGATAAGCCTCTGAATAATGTTCTGAGGAATTTCATTCCACTCTTGTTGCAAAGCATTGTCACATTGATGTGCCAACCTGCAACATGCCCAAGGCGCGTTCTCGTTCCTCTGCTGACAATCTTGGCATTGCAAAATAAACTTTACTTTGACAGGTACAGCTGAAATGAGGATGATTTAATGCTGACGGTTATTTATACCCCGACTCAACATGTTTTCCGCATGCAATTTGTGCTGTTCCTGTGTGTTGTGCATGCATTTTGTTGTTTTCATGTAATTTGTTCGATGATGTGTTCGGGCAATTCGTTCTCGGCTATATGTCGTTTTTTTATGGTCTTTTGTGTTATTAGCAACATTTCCAACCTTCATTTATACTCTAAAAATAATAATATTACCTTAATTCAAAATTTACAGATGGTGCGTTTTCAAAGATGTTCAGTATATATGTAAAATATGAACAGAAAAAATAGATTTTAGTTTTGTGTAGTCATACAAGGACTAGGATAGAGGAAGCATTCGGTGTCGTGGATATCGATAATATCGAAACGAAGGTTTTAGCGTTAGCGATCATCTGGTTCACGTGTAACAAAACGGAAATCTTACAATTTGATAAGTTAACCCTAACTAATCGATTCAAATGCAATAAGATTTGAATAACAATGCATTCATTGTTATTTTTAGGTACTTAAATATTCTTTGTAGCAAAACATAAAAATACAGATTTTCCCCCATTGTGTAAATAATCTTTCATTCTTAAAACAATGAAGTTGTAAAATCATGAATTTCCAGCAGAATGATACTTACTACATTTACAAATCTATCGATCCGCAAGGTATGTAGCATAACTAATCTTGAAACAGTTTAATTCCTTAAAGATAGCTGTGATATTGATGTGATTAATGTTTCAGTGTTTACATTCGGGAAGGAATATTGCGTTTTATGTTTTGATGCAGTACAAAGTGACGACACATACGCTACAAGCTGATGTTGATGAAACGCACCGCAAGACCTTCGTTAAACAGAAACACATTCGGTCTCTTATCAAGACTTCAAGAAGGAAGGTGATATCCACGATCAGGGCTGGTGATGTTTACAGAGATGCACAGTGAAGGATGAATTATGTGATCATCCAATTACTTGAATGACTTCCCGTGTAATGATAGCAATCACCATGCCTGATGTGCGTGAGTGTCTGTTCACAGAAACGAGGAGCATTAATTAAATTGTATCTCTGATATCAGGGGACGCGAAACAAACACTTGTATTTCCTATGTCAGGGGCGCGTAACATACATTTAAACTCTTATCTAAAGAAAACGAGGACCATAAATACCTATCTCCGATCTTGGAACAAGGGGTATACACGTGTATCTATGATCTCATGGCAACAAGGGGCATACACGTGTATCTCTGATCTCATAGGGACATACACGTGTATCTGTGATCTTATAGGGACATACACGTGTATCTTTGATCTCATAGGGACATACACTTGTTCTGCAATATTGTAACTCTGATCTCATGGGAACATAGACTCTGATCTCAATGGAACTTGCACCTCTGATCTCAGTGGAACTTGCACCTCCGATCTCAGGGGCACATTGATAACAAACTTGTACCCTAATTTCAGAGATGATAAAAGTAAACTAACATAGAATAAGTCGGAATAAGAACATCTTAATATCACATAGTCTTTATTCTATCAAGTTATCAAAAACAGGCCATCACTTAAATAAATTTTCTGCCACTATCACAAAAAAACAAACTTAATCTTATGACATGCATGTACAGACAATACTGTTTGTATACAATTTCCTTTTAAAAACATTTTACCGTTGTTATGTAATTCAGACATCATTTGAGACTGTATGAAAATAGTATAATTACATTTTTTTTTATCCTTAGCATTGTTTCACTGAGTAAGTTTCATGACGCTTTGTCAATACTCCAGCCTTTAGCGAAACTTGAAAACTTACAATGTCCTGGCAAGCGCATGTGTTTGGATATTAAAATTAAAAAACTCTTACGAAACTCTCATAACCCCATTGTGGGTGGCTCGATATGTTTTACCTGTCATTGTACTTAGATGTATTTATATCCATGATTTAAATGTATCGAGGTGAGACTCTAATAATAAAATATCTGTCTATCTGTCTGTCTGTCTGTCTGTCATAAGGTTGAAAAGTAGTGAATGTTTCCGGTCGATGTATCATTGACCAATCAGAGCGCACGATTAACAAGGGGATTCCTCTAAAGCACATCTCAGCGGTAAAGCGTAGCTCAGCTCATTAATGAGCAGGCTTCTCCGTGCGGGCCGAAGGCCATTTGTCTTGGCGACGGATCAAATTTGCTTAAAACATGGATAGGACGCATTTACATGCTCCGTAGACCTCCACAAGCAAAATTTAGCTGATTTTCAACCCCAAAACGAAGGAAACCATTATTGTAAAATTTTGACCAAATTGCTTAAAATTGACCCGAAACGTTAAAAATTTCAAATTTGCTTAAAACATGGTTAGGACGCATTTACATGCTCCGTAGACCTCCACAAGAAAGTTTAGCTGATTTTCAATCCAAAAACGAAGGAAACCATTTTTGTAAAATTTTGACCAAATTGCTTAAAATTGACCCGAAACGTTTAAAATATCAAATTTGCTTAAAACATGGTTAGGACGCGTCTACATGCTCCGTAGACCTCCACAAGCAAAGTTTAGCTGATTTTCAACCCAAAAACGAAGGAAACCATTTTTGTAAAATTTTAAACAAATTGCTTAAAATTGACCCGAAATGTTAAAAATATCAAATTTGCTTAAAACATGGTTAGGACGCATTTACATGCTCCGTAGACCTCCACAAGCAAAGTTTAGCTGATTTTCAACCCCAAAACGAAGGAAACCATTTTTGTAAAATTTTGACCAAATTGCTTAAAATTGACCCAAAACGTCAAAAATATCTAATTTGCTTAAAACATGGTTAGGACGCATCTACATGCTCCGTACACCTCCACAAGCAGGGGTTTAGCTGATTTTCAACCCAAAAACGAAGGAAACCTTTTTTGTAAAATTTTGACCAAATTGCTTGTAATTGACCCGAAAAGTCAAAAATATCAAATTTGCTTAAAACATGGTTAGGACGCATCTACATGCTCCGTACACCTCCACAAGCATAGTTTAGCTGATTTTCAACCCAAAAACGAAGGAAACCATTTTTGTAAAATTTTTACCAAATTGCTTAAAATTGACCCAAAACGTCAAAAATATCAAATTTGCTTAAAACATGGTTAGGACGCATCTACATGCTCCGTACACCTCCACAAGCAAAGTTTAGCTGATTTTCAACCCAAAAGAGAAAGAAACCATTTTTGTAAAATTTTGATCAAATTGCTTAAAATTGACCCGAAAAGTCAAAAATATCATTTTGCTTAAAACATGGTTAGGACTCATCTACATGCTCCGTACACCTCCACAAGCAAAGTTTAGCTGATTTTCAACCCAAAAACGAAGGAAACCACTTTTGTAAAATTTTGACCAAATTGCTTAAAATTGACCCGAAACGTCAAAAATATCAAATTTGCTTAAAACATGGTTAGGACGCATCTACATGCTCCGTACACCTCCACAAGCAAAGTTTAGCTGATTTTCAACCCAAAAGAGAAAGAAACCATTTTTGTAAAATTTTGATCAAATTGCTTAAAATTGACCCGAAAAGTCAAAAATATCATTTTGCTTAAAACATGGTTAGGACTCATCTACATGCTCCGTACACCTCCACAAGCATAGTTTAGCTGATTTTCAACCCAAAAACGAAGGAAACCATTTTTGTAAAATTTTGACCAAATTGCTTAAAATTGACCCGAAACGTCAAAAATATCAAATTTGCTTAAAACATGGTTAGGACGCATCTACATGCTCCGTACACCTCCACAAGCAAAGTTTAGCTGATTTTCAACCCAAAAACGAAGGAAACCACTTTTGTAAAATTTTGACCAAATTGCTTAAAATTGACCCGAAACGTCAAAAATATCAAATTTGCTTTAAACATGGTTAGGACGCATATACATGCTCCGTACACCTCCACAAGCAAAGTTTAGCTGATTTTCAACCCAAAAACGAAGGAAACCATTTTTGTAAAATTTTGAACAAATTGCTTAAAATTGACCCAAAACGTCAAAAATATCAAATTTGCTTAAAACATGGTTAGGACGCATCTACATGCTCCGTACACCTCCACAAGCAAAGTTTAGCTGATTTTCAACCCAAACGCGAAAGAAACCAATTTTGTAAAATTTTGACCAAATTGCTTAAAATTGACCAGAAACGTCAAAAATATCAAATTTGCTTAAAACATGGTTAGGACGCATCTACATGCTCCGTACACCTCCACAAGCAAAGTTTAGCTGATTTTCAACCCAAAAACGAAGGAAACTATTTTTGTAAAATTTTGACCAAATTGCTCAAAATTGACCCAAAACGTCAAAAATATCAAATTTGCTTAAAACATGGTTAGGACGCATCTACATGCTCCGTACACCTCCACAAGCAAAGTTTAGCTGATTTTCAACCAAAAAACGAAGGAAACCACTTTTGTAAAATTTTGACCAAATTGCTTAAAATTGACCCGAAACGTCAAAAATATAAAATTTGCTTTAAACATGGTTAGGACGGATATACATGCTCCGTACACCTCCATAAGCAAAGTTTAGCTGATTTTCAACCCAAAAACGAAGGAAACCATTTTTGTAAAATTTTGACCAAATTGCTTAAAATTGACCTGAAATGTCAAAAATATCAAATTTGCTTAAAACATGGTTAGGACGCATCTACATGCATCGTACACCTCCACAAGCAAAGGTTTGCTGATTTTCAACCCAAAAACGAAGGAAACCACTTTTGTAAAATTTTGACCAAATTGCTTAAAATTGACCCGAAACGTCAAAAATATCAAATTTGCTTTAAACATGGTTAGGACGCATTTACATGCTCCGAAGACCTCCACAAGCAAAATTTAGCTGATTTTCAACCCCAAAACGAAGGAAACCATTATTGTAAAATTTTGACCAAATTGCTTAAAATTGACCCGAAACGTTAAAAATTTCAAATTTGCTTAAAACATGGTTAGGACGCATTTACATGCTCCGTAGACCTCCACAAGCAAAATTTAGCTGATTTTCAACCCCAAAACGAAGGAAACCATTATTGTAAAATTTTGACCAAATTGCTTAAAATTGACCCGAAACGTTAAAAATTTCAAATTTGCTTTAAACATGGTTAGGACGCATTTACATGCTCCGTAGACCTCCACAAGAAAGTTTAGCTGATTTTCAATCCAAAAACGAAGGAAACCATTTTTGTAAAATTTTGACCAAATTGCTTAAAATTGACCCGAAACGTTTAAAATATCAAATTTGCTTAAAACATGGTTAGGACGCATCTACATGCTCCGTAGACCTCCACAAGCAAAGTTTAGCTGATTTTCAACCCAAAAACGAAGGAAACCATTTTTGTAAAATTTTAAACAAATTGCTTAAAATTGACCCGAAATGTTAAAAATATCAAATTTGCTTAAAACATGGTTAGGACGCATTTACATGCTCCGTAGACCTCCACAAGAAAGTTTAGCTGATTTTCAACCCCAAAACGAAGGAAACTATTTTTGTAAAATTTTGACCAAATTGCTTAAAATTGACCCAAAACGTCAAAAATATCTAATTTGCTTAAAACATGGTTAGGACGCATCTACATGCTCCGTACACCTCCACAAGCAAAGTTTAGCTGATTTTCAACCCAAAAACGAAGGAAACCTTTTTTGTAAAATTTTGACCAAATTGCTTGTAATTGACCCGAAAAGTCAAAAATATCAAATTTGCTTAAAACATGGTTAGGACGCATCTACATGCTCCGTACACCTCCACAAGCATAGTTTAGCTGATTTTCAACCCAAAAACGAAGGAAACCATTTTTGTAAAATTTTGACCAAATTGCTTAAAATTGACCCAAAACGTCAAAAATATCAAATTTGCTTAAAACATGGTTAGGACGCATCTACATGCTCCGTACACCTCCACAAGCAAAGTTTAGCTGATTTTCAACCCAAAAGAGAAAGAAACCATTTTTGTAAAATTTTGACCAAATTGCTTAAAATTGACCCGAAAAGTCAAAAATATCATTTTGCTTAAAACATGGTTAGGACTCATCTACATGCTCTGTACACCTCCACAAGCATAGTTTAGCTGATTTTTAACCCAAAAACGAAGGAAACCATTTTTGTAAAATTTTGACCAAATTGCTTAAAATTGACCCGAAACGTCAAAAATATCAAATTTGCTTAAAACATGGTTAGGACGCATCTACATGCTCCGTACACCTCCACAAGCAAAGTTTAGCTGATTTTCAACCCAAAAACGAAGGAAACCACTTTTGTAAAATTTTGACCAAATTGCTTAAAATTGACCCAAAACGTCAAAAATATCAAATTTGCTTAAAACATGGTTAGG
>OU744731.1:5000-70000 GCA_916613615.1 Steromphala cineraria
TAACCCTAACCCTAACCCTAACCCTAACCCTAACCCTAACCCTAACCCTAACCCTAACCCTAACCCTAACCCTAACCCTAACCCTAACCCTAACCCTAACCCTAACCCTAACCCTAACCCTAACCCTAACCCTAACCCTAACCCTAACCCTAACCCTAACCCTAACCCTAACCCTAACCCTAACCCTAACCCTAACCCTAACCCTAACCCTAACCCTAACCCTAACCCTAACCCTAACCCTAACCCTAACCCTAACCCTAACCCTAACCCTAACCCTAACCCTAACCCTAAACCCTAACCCTAACCCTAACCCTAACCCTAACCCTAACCCTAACCCTAACCCTAACCCTAACCCCTAACCCTAACCCTAACCCTAACCCTAACCCTAACCCTAACCCTAACCCTAACCCTAACCCTAACCCTAACCCTAACCCTAACCCTAACCCTAACCCTAACCCTACCCTTGCATCCTAACACCTAACCCTAACCCTAACCCTTAACCCTTAACCCTTAACCCTAACCCCTTGCACCTTGACCCTTGCCCCTTACACCTTAACATTTTTTCATCTGGTGAATGTCTGTCGCCGGATGTATTTCATAACACATTTCGTGTCTTAGAATTCATTTTCGTATATTGCGTCCTTACCCTTGCATCCTAACACCTAACCCTAACCCTAACCCTTAACCCTTAACCCTTAACCCTAACCCCTTGCACCTTGACCCTTGCCCCTTACACCTTAACATTTTTTCATCTGGTGAATGTCTGTCGCCGGATGTATTTCATAACACATTTCGTGTCTTAGAATTCATTTTCGTATATTGCGTCCTTACCCTTGCATCCTAACACCTAACCCTAACCCTAACCCTTAACCCTTAACCCTTAACCCTAACCCCTTGCACCTTGACCCTTGCCCCTTACACCTTAACATTTTTTCATCTGGTGAATGTCTGTCGCCGGATGTATTTCATAACACATTTCGTGTCTTAGAATTCATTTTCGTATATTGCGTCCTTACCCTTGCATCCTAACACCTAACCCTAACCCTTAACCCTTAACCCTTAACCCTAACCCCTTGCACCTTGACCCTTGCCCCTTACACCTTAACATTTTTTCATCTGGTGAATGTCTGTCGCCGGATGTATTTCATAACACATTTCGTGTCTTAGAATTCATTTTCGTATATTGCGTCCTTACCCTTGCATCCTAACACCTAACCCTAACCCTAACCCTTAACCCTTAACCCTTAACCCTAACCCCTTGCACCTTGACCCTTGCCCCTTACACCTTAACATTTTTTCATCTGGTGAATGTCTGTCGCCGGATGTATTTCATAACACATTTCGTGTCTTAGAATTCATTTTCGTATATTGCGTCCTTACCCTTGCATCCTAACACCTAACCCTAACCCTTAACCCTTAACCCTTAACCCTAACCCCTTGCACCTTGACCCTTGCCCCTTACACCTTAACATTTTTTCATCTGGTGAATGTCTGTCGCCGGATGTATTTCATAACACATTTCGTGTCTTAGAATTCATTTTCGTATATTGCGTCCTTACCCTTGCATCCTAACACCTAACCCTAACCCTAACCCTTAACCCTTAACCCTTAACCCTAACCCCTTGCACCTTGACCCTTGCCCCTTACACCTTAACATTTTTTCATCTGGTGAATGTCTGTCGCCGGATGTATTTCATAACACATTTCGTGTCTTAGAATTCATTTTCGTATATTGCGTCCTTACCCTTGCATCCTAACACCTAACCCTAACCCTTAACCCTTAACCCTTAACCCTAACCCCTTGCACCTTGACCCTTGCCCCTTACACCTTAACATTTTTTCATCTGGTGAATGTCTGTCGCCGGATGTATTTCATAACACATTTCGTGTCTTAGAATTCATTTTCGTATATTGCGTCCTTACCCTTGCATCCTAACACCTAACCCTAACCCTAACCCTTAACCCTTAACCCTTAACCCTAACCCCTTGCACCTTGACCCTTGCCCCTTACACCTTAACATTTTTTCATCTGGTGAATGTCTGTCGCCGGATGTATTTCATAACACATTTCGTGTCTTAGAATTCATTTTCGTATATTGCGTCCTTACCCTTGCATCCTAACACCTAACCCTAACCCTTAACCCTTAACCCTTAACCCTAACCCCTTGCACCTTGACCCTTGCCCCTTACACCTTAACATTTTTTCATCTGGTGAATGTCTGTCGCCGGATGTATTTCATAACACATTTCGTGTCTTAGAATTCATTTTCGTATATTGCGTCCTTACCCTTGCATCCTAACACCTAACCCTAACCCTAACCCTTAACCCTTAACCCTTAACCCTAACCCCTTGCACCTTGACCCTTGCCCCTTACACCTTAACATTTTTTCATCTGGTGAATGTCTGTCGCCGGATGTATTTCATAACACATTTCGTGTCTTAGAATTCATTTTCGTATATTGCGTCCTTACCCTTGCATCCTAACACCTAACCCTAACCCTTAACCCTTAACCCTTAACCCTAACCCCTTGCACCTTGACCCTTGCCCCTTACACCTTAACATTTTTTCATCTGGTGAATGTCTGTCGCCGGATGTATTTCATAACACATTTCGTGTCTTAGAATTCATTTTCGTATATTGCGTCCTTACCCTTGCATCCTAACACCTAACCCTAACCCTAACCCTTAACCCTTAACCCTTAACCCTAACCCCTTGCACCTTGACCCTTGCCCCTTACACCTTAACATTTTTTCATCTGGTGAATGTCTGTCGCCGGATGTATTTCATAACACATTTCGTGTCTTAGAATTCATTTTCGTATATTGCGTCCTTACCCTTGCATCCTAACACCTAACCCTAACCCTTAACCCTTAACCCTTAACCCTAACCCCTTGCACCTTGACCCTTGCCCCTTACACCTTAACATTTTTTCATCTGGTGAATGTCTGTCGCCGGATGTATTTCATAACACATTTCGTGTCTTAGAATTCATTTTCGTATATTGCGTCCTTACCCTTGCATCCTAACACCTAACCCTAACCCTAACCCTTAACCCTTAACCCTTAACCCTAACCCCTTGCACCTTGACCCTTGCCCCTTACACCTTAACATTTTTTCATCTGGTGAATGTCTGTCGCCGGATGTATTTCATAACACATTTCGTGTCTTAGAATTCATTTTCGTATATTGCGTCCTTACCCTTGCATCCTAACACCTAACCCTAACCCTTAACCCTTAACCCTTAACCCTAACCCCTTGCACCTTGACCCTTGCCCCTTACACCTTAACATTTTTTCATCTGGTGAATGTCTGTCGCCGGATGTATTTCATAACACATTTCGTGTCTTAGAATTCATTTTCGTATATTGCGTCCTTACCCTTGCATCCTAACACCTAACCCTAACCCTAACCCTTAACCCTTAACCCTTAACCCTAACCCCTTGCACCTTGACCCTTGCCCCTTACACCTTAACATTTTTTCATCTGGTGAATGTCTGTCGCCGGATGTATTTCATAACACATTTCGTGTCTTAGAATTCATTTTCGTATATTGCGTCCTTACCCTTGCATCCTAACACCTAACCCTAACCCTTAACCCTTAACCCTTAACCCTAACCCCTTGCACCTTGACCCTTGCCCCTTACACCTTAACATTTTTTCATCTGGTGAATGTCTGTCGCCGGATGTATTTCATAACACATTTCGTGTCTTAGAATTCATTTTCGTATATTGCGTCCTTACCCTTGCATCCTAACACCTAACCCTAACCCTAACCCTTAACCCTTAACCCTTAACCCTAACCCCTTGCACCTTGACCCTTGCCCCTTACACCTTAACATTTTTTCATCTGGTGAATGTCTGTCGCCGGATGTATTTCATAACACATTTCGTGTCTTAGAATTCATTTTCGTATATTGCGTCCTTACCCTTGCATCCTAACACCTAACCCTAACCCTTAACCCTTAACCCTTAACCCTAACCCCTTGCACCTTGACCCTTGCCCCTTACACCTTAACATTTTTTCATCTGGTGAATGTCTGTCGCCGGATGTATTTCATAACACATTTCGTGTCTTAGAATTCATTTTCGTATATTGCGTCCTTACCCTTGCATCCTAACACCTAACCCTAACCCTAACCCTTAACCCTTAACCCTTAACCCTAACCCCTTGCACCTTGACCCTTGCCCCTTACACCTTAACATTTTTTCATCTGGTGAATGTCTGTCGCCGGATGTATTTCATAACACATTTCGTGTCTTAGAATTCATTTTCGTATATTGCGTCCTTACCCTTGCATCCTAACACCTAACCCTAACCCTTAACCCTTAACCCTTAACCCTAACCCCTTGCACCTTGACCCTTGCCCCTTACACCTTAACATTTTTTCATCTGGTGAATGTCTGTCGCCGGATGTATTTCATAACACATTTCGTGTCTTAGAATTCATTTTCGTATATTGCGTCCTTACCCTTGCATCCTAACACCTAACCCTAACCCTAACCCTTAACCCTTAACCCTTAACCCTAACCCCTTGCACCTTGACCCTTGCCCCTTACACCTTAACATTTTTTCATCTGGTGAATGTCTGTCGCCGGATGTATTTCATAACACATTTCGTGTCTTAGAATTCATTTTCGTATATTGCGTCCTTACCCTTGCATCCTAACACCTAACCCTAACCCTTAACCCTTAACCCTTAACCCTAACCCCTTGCACCTTGACCCTTGCCCCTTACACCTTAACATTTTTTCATCTGGTGAATGTCTGTCGCCGGATGTATTTCATAACACATTTCGTGTCTTAGAATTCATTTTCGTATATTGCGTCCTTACCCTTGCATCCTAACACCTAACCCTAACCCTAACCCTTAACCCTTAACCCTTAACCCTAACCCCTTGCACCTTGACCCTTGCCCCTTACACCTTAACATTTTTTCATCTGGTGAATGTCTGTCGCCGGATGTATTTCATAACACATTTCGTGTCTTAGAATTCATTTTCGTATATTGCGTCCTTACCCTTGCATCCTAACACCTAACCCTAACCCTTAACCCTTAACCCTTAACCCTAACCCCTTGCACCTTGACCCTTGCCCCTTACACCTTAACTTTTTTTCATCTGGTGAATGTCTGTCGCCGGATGTATTTCATAACACATTTCGTGTCTTAGAATTCATTTTCGTATATTGCGTCCTTACCCTTGCATCCTAACACCTAACCCTAACCCTAACCCTTAACCCTTAACCCTTAACCCTAACCCCTTGCACCTTGACCCTTGCCCCTTACACCTTAACATTTTTTCATCTGGTGAATGTCTGTCGCCGGATGTATTTCATAACACATTTCGTGTCTTAGAATTCATTTTCGTATATTGCGTCCTTACCCTTGCATCCTAACACCTAACCCTAACCCTTAACCCTTAACCCTTAACCCTAACCCCTTGCACCTTGACCCTTGCCCCTTACACCTTAACATTTTTTCATCTGGTGAATGTCTGTCGCCGGATGTATTTCATAACACATTTCGTGTCTTAGAATTCATTTTCGTATATTGCGTCCTTACCCTTGCATCCTAACACCTAACCCTAACCCTAACCCTTAACCCTTAACCCTTAACCCTAACCCCTTGCACCTTGACCCTTGCCCCTTACACCTTAACATTTTTTCATCTGGTGAATGTCTGTCGCCGGATGTATTTCATAACACATTTCGTGTCTTAGAATTCATTTTCGTATATTGCGTCCTTACCCTTGCATCCTAACACCTAACCCTAACCCTTAACCCTTAACCCTTAACCCTAACCCCTTGCACCTTGACCCTTGCCCCTTACACCTTAACATTTTTTCATCTGGTGAATGTCTGTCGCCGGATGTATTTCATAACACATTTCGTGTCTTAGAATTCATTTTCGTATATTGCGTCCTTACCCTTGCATCCTAACACCTAACCCTAACCCTAACCCTTAACCCTTAACCCTTAACCCTAACCCCTTGCACCTTGACCCTTGCCCCTTACACCTTAACATTTTTTCATCTGGTGAATGTCTGTCGCCGGATGTATTTCATAACACATTTCGTGTCTTAGAATTCATTTTCGTATATTGCGTCCTTACCCTTGCATCCTAACACCTAACCCTAACCCTTAACCCTTAACCCTTAACCCTAACCCCTTGCACCTTGACCCTTGCCCCTTACACCTTAACATTTTTTCATCTGGTGAATGTCTGTCGCCGGATGTATTTCATAACACATTTCGTGTCTTAGAATTCATTTTCGTATATTGCGTCCTTACCCTTGCATCCTAACACCTAACCCTAACCCTAACCCTTAACCCTTAACCCTTAACCCTAACCCCTTGCACCTTGACCCTTGCCCCTTACACCTTAACATTTTTTCATCTGGTGAATGTCTGTCGCCGGATGTATTTCATAACACATTTCGTGTCTTAGAATTCATTTTCGTATATTGCGTCCTTACCCTTGCATCCTAACACCTAACCCTAACCCTAAACCCTTAACCCTTAACCCTAACCCCTTGCACCTTGACCCTTGCCCCTTACACCTTAACATTTTTTCATCTGGTGAATGTCTGTCGCCGGATGTATTTCATAACACATTTCGTGTCTTAGAATTCATTTTCGTATATTGCGTCCTTACCCTTGCATCCTAACACCTAACCCTAACCCTAACCCTTAACCCTTAACCCTTAACCCTAACCCCTTGCACCTTGACCCTTGCCCCTTACACCTTAACATTTTTTCATCTGGTGAATGTCTGTCGCCGGATGTATTTCATAACACATTTCGTGTCTTAGAATTCATTTTCGTATATTGCGTCCTTACCCTTGCATCCTAACACCTAACCCTAACCCTTAACCCTTAACCCTTAACCCTAACCCCTTGCACCTTGACCCTTGCCCCTTACACCTTAACATTTTTTCATCTGGTGAATGTCTGTCGCCGGATGTATTTCATAACACATTTCGTGTCTTAGAATTCATTTTCGTATATTGCGTCCTTACCCTTGCATCCTAACACCTAACCCTAACCCTAACCCTTAACCCTTAACCCTTAACCCTAACCCCTTGCACCTTGACCCTTGCCCCTTACACCTTAACATTTTTTCATCTGGTGAATGTCTGTCGCCGGATGTATTTCATAACACATTTCGTGTCTTAGAATTCATTTTCGTATATTGCGTCCTTACCCTTGCATCCTAACACCTAACCCTAACCCTTAACCCTTAACCCTTAACCCTAACCCCTTGCACCTTGACCCTTGCCCCTTACACCTTAACATTTTTTCATCTGGTGAATGTCTGTCGCCGGATGTATTTCATAACACATTTCGTGTCTTAGAATTCATTTTCGTATATTGCGTCCTTACCCTTGCATCCTAACACCTAACCCTAACCCTAACCCTTAACCCTTAACCCTTAACCCTAACCCCTTGCACCTTGACCCTTGCCCCTTACACCTTAACATTTTTTCATCTGGTGAATGTCTGTCGCCGGATGTATTTCATAACACATTTCGTGTCTTAGAATTCATTTTCGTATATTGCGTCCTTACCCTTGCATCCTAACACCTAACCCTAACCCTTAACCCTTAACCCTTAACCCTAACCCCTTGCACCTTGACCCTTGCCCCTTACACCTTAACATTTTTTCATCTGGTGAATGTCTGTCGCCGGATGTATTTCATAACACATTTCGTGTCTTAGAATTCATTTTCGTATATTGCGTCCTTACCCTTGCATCCTAACACCTAACCCTAACCCTAACCCTTAACCCTTAACCCTTAACCCTAACCCCTTGCACCTTGACCCTTGCCCCTTACACCTTAACATTTTTTCATCTGGTGAATGTCTGTCGCCGGATGTATTTCATAACACATTTCGTGTCTTAGAATTCATTTTCGTATATTGCGTCCTTACCCTTGCATCCTAACACCTAACCCTAACCCTTAACCCTTAACCCTTAACCCTAACCCCTTGCACCTTGACCCTTACACCTTAACATTTTTTCATCTGGTGAATGTCTGTCGCCGGATGTATTTCATAACACATTTCGTGTCTTAGAATTCATTTTCGTATATTGCGTCCTTACCCTTGCATCCTAACACCTAACCTAAAGCTTGACCCTTGGGGTCACTTTGCCTGCTCACACCAACACTTTAACAGTAATTCCAAGACCCAGAAAAATTTACACACATACCAGAGAGTCAGACCTTTCATTTGCACCATCACATGTCACAATAAAGTGTCTGGAAGTATTTTTTTTAAATTATCCACTAGGGACTACTTTGTCTCTGAATTGCTTCCGGGTTGAGGTAAAAGTTAGTCGAAAATAGTCGATGTAATTGTACAGTAGTCTGTTCATAATAGGCGAGCCCCCGCGGGAGCTCTCGGGCGCTGGATCCTGAACGACTTTGCCCTCGCGTGCATTCGCGAGCTATGTCATTGGCTGACTCGCTAGCGAACAACGATGGCGATATTGAGTTGCTCAGCAAACATGTGATATTATCCTAACGAATTCTTTCACCCTGTGCCGATTTAAGAGCAATAATTTTCGAAATCTTTAAATGAATTGTATCATTCATAGTTACAGTACAGTTAGACAGTAGCAATAGATAGAAAATAGCAAATGCTTGAAATACAAATGACGATACACTATGAATTATCGCAATTGTACCTGTAGTTTTATTTACATTAGGAAAGTTACTTGTAAACATTATCCATGTTATTTTTCTGTCCAAGAAATTAAAGAACCATGTAGATTGTTGTTGGCCTACTTACTGACATAACTGTACAATGACGGGATGATTAACTTTTTTAACACCATGATATAGATCTAGTTCACAATACATAGCTAAATAAAATTAATCTTCAATACAGTGAATATAGTAACTTATTGAATTTCAGGCTTCTATTTGTTTCAAACTGTCTCCAACATACGTGATTATTTGAGGCAGGCGACTCTCAAGCCAAGAGTCTTTTGTTTTCATCATCCTATATTAAAAAAGAGCAATTGAGTCTCAAGTATCGTGTTGTTAGCTCAAACATAGGATACAATGGTTGCTATGATTGACGGGCGTAATTGGGTGTATGTGAGTGAGGCTTATGCGCACGTCATTATGTCTTATTATTGAAAAATTGAAACACAAATTGATAGAATCTGGGAGTCAGTTGTCATTTCAATTAATTCATATAACTGAGAAAGGCAGTGTTCACGCCATTAGCTAGTTCTAAAAACATCATGATAATTAAGTTTTCACGATAATAAGGATCTTCTTATATCAATGCTATACATGAATATACAATGTACATACATATAAGGTTGAAAAATTAGGTATCCATATTTTATAAAGCTTCAATTTAATGCTGAATGTAATTGTTTCTTCCGGTAAAAGCTTTTTTCACCTGTTATTCTCCCAAACTTTTAAAGTTACAATTTGGCATGTCACGCTGTTATTATCTAAGTGGTATTAGAGGCAAGACAAGAGTCTAGAAAATATTATAATCATGCCAGATTATCTTTTACAAAAAAGCAGTACACACATATCATCTGAGGTAATTTAATGATATGCACATATCATTGCTATCAAACTTTCTTTATTAAAGGTTCTCAGTGTAATTGAAAATCACGTCTACATTTCATCATTTCCCCTAATTATATATAACTAAAACTTAACATATCAATCCAGTTTTGTCATGTTTAAAAACAATACTCAAACTGTACCGGGGTTGTCCGAAAGCAAGCTCAGGGCTTCTAAACGGAAACATGGGCTTGTATTCGGGCGTTTTAAGGGACGTTCACACTGAATTAAAATCACAAAACAATACATATTAGGCATAATTTTGACAGGAGTATGACTATTACAATGAATTAAGCAATGGCCGGGAGAGCAAGTTAACTCTTTTGATTTACGAAAAAACTGAATGAATGAGACATCATCAAACTCATGAGAGTCCAGTGTGAAAAACAAGGGTTCAAAAGTTCAAATATTCTAATCATATCATTACATTATTTGATTTCAAACTAATTTGCCACGCATGTATGAAACTGGTTTGAATAAGACTAAGTATTAACAAAGTTTCGTTAAAACTTATGTCTTGTCTAGAAGTTCAGTATATATTTTTGACCTAAATAGACTTAGGACAATGTTTTCCAAAAATTGAGATCTAGATTGTCTCTAATTTTATATTTAAACCCATGGAATTACTGAACATAATACTATATTTGTATGCAAGGATCTTGGAAATAGTGTTGATTATAAGCAAATTCATTCACATGTTTGGGAAAAGACAAATAGAACACTTTAAACTTATCAGTTTAATGCAGGCCCGTAACTCATCAGACTCAAACATGTAAGCGAAAATGACACTTAGCTGAGAATGTTAAAAGAGCATGTATAGATGTATATTAGGGTAGAGTTTGCTTTAGTTTAAATAACATAGATTTTCCCAATTAGTCACATTTCTTCTTAGCCATCCAGGAAGTGACTAGATTACATGTACATGTGTATTAAACATTTGCTTGTGCCAAGAACTTATCATTATGAGAATCCAGAGACTAGAGTTATTCCAAGTATTGCACAATATTCCTACCCTGTCAGTCTAAATACAAATCATTAAGTAAAGTGTTCTTACTACCTAAGGTTGTGCCAATCCATATGGCTTTTGTTATGCTTATGTTCCTTCGGCCTTTACAGTCAATGTAATGTTCATTCAATGTATATTCTTAACATATCAATCTAAGAAAGATTATCATAAGTATATACTTGGACAAGTTGTTTTTAATTTTAATCTTTTTTTTCAAGACTTATACCCTTAATATCAGGATTTCAACTAACATGTCTAATATCTCAAATGCAATAATAAAAAAATAAGTAGGTAGAATAAGAGGTAAGAAGCGTTTACCTTCTGCATTTAATTGAAGCATTCATAAAATATGTATACCTGATTTTCCCTGTCTACGTTTATCTTTGGAAAAACGATACATGTATTACTAATTATTGATGCTGATGTATAGTTACTAATAAAGATACATTTCTTTGACAAGCATTTTTACCTTTTGAATGTCACTATTTTTTTCTTCATAATGGTTAACATGGTTTGGGTTTTTGGTAATGAGTTCTTCTTCATACCATTAAATTCTTTTTAAGCACTTTGGTGATTTTATAATTCTTTACTGAGCTGTTCAGATACTGTTTGCTACCTGTTAGACATGCCGAAGGCTACTATTTTATTTGTTTAAGTGTTCACTTCCGTAGGCTTGTCATTAGGCCTAATGTTTAATAATTGCTTGATTATTTTGAATATGACTCTCAGTTAACGACAAAGTTATGGAATACACAGCATGTGACAATGACTATTGGTACTCCCTGGTATTTTATTCACATTCCTCATGTCCAAGCATTTTAGTTTGCAAAATCTGCCCTACAGTAATCCCAATAAGTTTTCATTATAAACTACCGGAAATCAAGTTTCCAGCGAGCGCTCGCATTCGTTCAGGAAACACGCGGGCGCTCGCGCGAGCTGCTAGCGCGGGCGCCCGCCTTATGAACTCACTACTGTTACACAACGAAACAGGAAGTCCGGCGGAGGTGCGCAGACCGCCTGCTCCTATCGCCCCACAAGTTGATAAGTGCGAGCATGGGTTTGTTTGGCTCCACTACTTCTGAAATGAGGAGAAACCAATCTGGAACAAGGTACTAATTCCATATCACATTTGCATTATGTTGTAGTTTCTGTTTATATTATCGTCCAGTCACATGCATTCTGACGTTACAAAGTTTTAGACAGTGATGTCAGAAATGGTCACGGTAACTTGAGATATGAAGTTCATACGGATGGTTCATAATGAACCATCCGTTTTTTTCTAGTGACCCAATTATCGTGGTAACCCTATATTATCGTGGTAAACTCATTTAAGTCTCCAGTACCTACAAGGAATATTCATATTTGCAAAGCACATCATAGATGAATAAATTAAATACTGAGGCATTAAGAAAAAAAAATTCATATGTTCAGTAATATTTTTTCACATTTGTAGTGATCTTAACCCCTTACATACTGCAAACAAAAATTTTAAGCTGCATGCAACACCCAAGATATTTTTTTGGTAAAATGTTGCTTAGATACCACAGCCATTTCCTTGCCTCAATACCAGAGAAAAATTTCAAATTTTTTTTCATAAAATGATTAAAAGATTTTTTGTGTGAAAAAGAAGTAAGTGTGGTGATAATAAACTAAGAATAAGGTAAGTTATATCATATTTCTATCTTGCTGTGTTCTGTTATTTAAGTTTAATTAAAGAATTTAAAAAAAAATGAATATAATGTAAGAATATTAAGTCTGTTGTCAGATTTGGAATAATGAAAATAAATGTTAATGCCATTCAACAATTAATATTTAAAAAAAAGAGTCTATGAACTGTTATTAATAAATATTCAAACTAAAAAATAAATCTTTTTTTTTAGTTCTGAAAAATTAATTCAATTCATGTCCATGTGTTGATAATTGATATCATGATTATTTTCTTCTGGGTTTTGTAATCATTAGCCATGTCTAAAATTGATATAAAAATTCTGAAATAAGCAGCTCTATGTAAGAATAAATCCATTTTTGCAGTGGGGTTGTTGATTTAAGCAGACTACAATATTATCAATATTTTTTTAATCAATGCGTCAACGAGTTGTAGAAGCAACTATTATCTTGCGCTTGTAGGCGCTAGCAGTAAATAAAATGTTATTGAGTATCATTTTCCTTCATGAAATATTAACTTTAAGTGCAATTAATTAAAAAACGATTCTGTCTTCACGAAATATTGTCCGAGAGGTTTTTTATTTTGTAGGTGAATAGTTAGATAGATAACAAACAGAACTGTTTGAAAGGAAAATGTATTGATGGTTTCAAAGATGTTGAATGAGGAATGATAATATTAACGGCAAAAATAAGACACAAACCCTAAAATTATAACCTATTCGCAATATTAAAGTATGTTATTAATGAGCTCAAAAAAGATTGCAACATTCTCTTTTCATTTGATAGGTACAATAAATGTGAAAACAATGATATCACTTTTCAGGAGCAATGTAACTTGAATATAATATATGTACTTTTATTGTAAAAAATGGCATTTCGTTAAGACAGTGTTTAAATCACTTATTAAAAAATGGCTGCTCGGTAAAACTGCGACAAGGAGTCTTCTTATTAGAATTTTCTTGTTACAACTTTGCAAATATTGTTTTTAATATCCTTATTTCAAATAAATTTACATTCAAATTGTAAATAATAATCTTACAATGGTGATTATATTTTCAGAGAATAATTTATTAATCATATACTTATTACCTTGATAAAAGGGACACTTCAGATAAAATACATCACACGGATAAGATGTTTTATATATATGTCCAAAAAGATATTTTCCATAGATAGAAGTTTAATTAACATTTTTAGCTCACCTTTACAAAGTAAATGTGAGCTTATGTCATGGCGCTTCGTCCGTCGTCCGTCTGTCCGTCCGTGCTAACATTAGTTGCTTAGGAGCTCAATTGTTGGTCTATCAGTGTCTTAGGGGGTAAAATTTTTAGGAGCTTAAGCTCATAAGCAATGTCCAGGAATTTGTCTACAGGTTATTTATGAGCTCAGAACTGTTTTTAGATTGAGTTTAATTTTACCCCCTAAAATATGGACATGGACTCTGTCCAATCAGTTTGGACTCTAATTGGAGTTGCTTCCCTTTGACTATAAGAGCAAACACATTTAGGGGTGAGAGAAGAAAACCAGTTTTTGCTCTAAGACGGAACCAAGTTTTACGCGACCTCTTAATTTTGGACAAAACATCATTTGAGCATGACAGGAAGTGACTAAAGATGGAGGGTGAAGTGGCACCATGAAAAAACAAGATAATTCAAATATCATTTTATCGAAAAAAAACAATGTTCTAAATGTCATGAAGGTGTATGAAAGGATTGGATTAAGCTATATTATATATTGTTAATCAAATGGATCTTTTAATAAGTGGTTGCTTTGGGTACCACACCGTTTCATTTTCTTATGTGAGCTGATATGAGTAAAAGTAGGTCATACTATAATCAGTACTAATCACAAATATAACTTCAACTATCAAGTACAACTATTTTTTGGAAAGAAATACATGTATAAATACCAAGTTAAAATGTAAGGTTATGGATCAGGATGCATAATTTTGCTACTGACATGATCGGAAAATGAGATTGTCTATTTTACACCATTTCTTGAGGACCTTGTATTGTTGGACACAATTCTAACTCATATTTTTGGACAACACATTAAACTCATATGTTTGGACAACATATTAAACTCGTAAGCATGACGGATCTTACTGACATGATCGGAAAATGAGATTGTCTATTTTAAACCATTTCTGCAGAAACTCTTATTGTTGGACTACATATTAAACTCATATTTTTGGACAACATATTAAACTCGTAAGCATGGCGGATCCTACTGACATGATCGGAAAATGAGATTGTCTACATTTAACACCATTTCTGCAGAAACTCTTTTTGTTGGACATCATCTAAACTCATATTTTTGGACTACATATTAAACTCGTAAGCATGGCGAATCTTACTGACATGATCGGAAAATAAGATTGTCTATTTTACACCATTTCTTGAGGATCTCGTATTATTGGACTCAATTCTAACTTCTTTTTTTGGACTACATATTAAACTCACATTTTTGGACAACATATTAAACTCGTAAGCATGGCGGATCTTATTGACATGATCGGAAAATGAGATTGTCTATTTTACACCATTTCTTGAGGACCTCGTATTGTTGGACACAATTCTAACTCATATTTTTGGACAACACATTAAACTCATATGTTTGGACAACATATTAAACTCGTAAGCATGGCGAATCTTACTGACATAATCGGAAAATGAGATTGTCTATTTTACACCATTTCTTGAGGACCTCGTATTATTGGACTCAATTCTTACTCATATTTTTGGACTGAATATTAAACTCATATTTTTGGACAACATATTAAACTCGCAAGCATGGCGGATCTTATTGACATGATCGGAAAATGAGATTGTCTATTTTACACCATTTCTTGAGGACCTCATATTATTGGACTCAATTCTAACTCATATTTTTGGACAACATATTAAACTCGTAAGCATGGCGGATCTTACTGACATGATCGGAAAATGAGATTGTCTATTTTACACCATTTCTGCAGAAACTCTTATTGTTGGACTACATATTAAACTCATATTTTTGGACAACATGTTAAACTCGTAAGCATGGCAAATCTTACTGACATGATCGGAAAATGAGATTGTCTATTTTACACCATTTCTGCAGAAACTCATATGTTTGGACAACATATTAAACTCATATTTTTGGACAACATATTAAACTAGTAAGCATGACGGATCTTATTGACATGATCGGAAAATGAGATTGTCTATTTTACACCATTTCTTGAGGACCTCGTATTGTTGGACAAAATTCTAACTCATATTTTTGGACAACACATTAAACTCATATGTTTGGACAACATATTAAACTCGTAAGCATGGCGGATCTTACTGACATGATCGGAAAATGAGATTGTCTATTTTACACCATTTCTGCAGAAGCTCATATTTTTGGACTACATATTAAACTCATATTTTTGGACAACATATTAAACTCGTAAGCATGGCAGATCTTATTGACATGATCGGAAAATGAGATTGTCTATTTTACACCATTTCTTGAGGACCTCGTATTGTTGGACACAATTCTAACTCATATTTTTGGACTGAATATTAAACTCATATTTTTGGACAACATATTAAACTCGCAAGCATGGCGGATCTTATTGACATGATCGGAAAATGAGATTGTCTATTTTACACCATTTCTTGAGGACCTCATATTATTGGACTCAATTCTAACTCATATTTTTGGACAACATATTAAACTCGTAAGCATGGCGGATCTTACTGACATGATCGGAAAATGAGATTGTCTATTTTACACCATTTCTGCAGAAACTCTTATTGTTGGACTACATATTAAACTCATATTTTTGGACAACATGTTAAACTCGTAAGCATGGCAAATCTTACTGACATGATCGGAAATGAGATTGTCTATTTTACACCATTTCTGCAGAAACTCATATGTTTGGACAACATATTAAACTCATATTTTTGGACAACATATTAAACTAGTAAGCATGACGGATCTTATTGACATGATCGGAAAATGAGATTGTCTATTTTACACCATTTCTTGAGGACCTCGTATTATTGGACTCAATTCTAACTCATATTTTTGGACTGAATATTAAACTCATATTTTTGGACAACACATTAAACTCATATGTTTGGACAACATATTAAACTCGTAAGCATGACGGATCTTACTGACATGATCGGAAAATGAGATTGTCTATTTTACACCATTTATGTTGAAACCCTTATTGTTGGACATCATCTAAACTCATATTTATGGACAAGATATTAAACTCGTAAGCATGGCGAATCTTACTGACATAATCGGAAAATGAGATTGTCTATTTTACACCATTTCTTGAGGACCTCGTATTATTGGACTCAATTCTAACTCATATTTTTGGACTACATATTAAACTCATATGTTTGGACAACATATTAAACTCGTAAGCATGGCAGATCTTACTGACATGATTGGAAAATGAGATTGTCTATTTTACACCATTTCTGCAGAAACTCATATTTTTGGACTACATATTAAACTCATATTTTGGACAACATATTAAACAATGCTACACGATCATAGGAAGCTCAAACTTAGGGAATTGCTGGTTAGATGGAGATTAGGAATATACTTCTGTTGTGTATGTTGAAAGCATGTTCTAGCTAAAACCAATGCCAAAAGGAAAATATGTATCTATCTACTGCACCAGTGTTTTTCCACAACAAAATGTGTAAAACGTGTTAAGGCAATGCTACTTTTGAAAAAAAAATGTTTGAGAACGGTTTATATTTTTTCTATTGTAGCCTGACTGTAAAATGTTAACACTAACACTAATTAAATTAGATAATTCGAAACAAATATTTAGAAGAAAAAAAACCCTTTAATTTGTCTAAAGTTATGTTATATTAATAAGATTACCCTTTTTTTGCAACCTGTGAATGTATTGCATAATAATTATTGTTTTATCAGTTTGTTCAAGATCACAGGGTCAATGTTTGAATAATTGAACATTATCACATTGAAATGATCAGGGATATGTGTTAAGCTAACTTGAGTATTAATTGTGAACAATCATAGTCAACATCTAGTTGAGTTGAACGGCCCAAATGCTGAAATTGTATGGGCATGTTCCTTGCACCGATCCAAATTGGTAACTTTGTCCTCTTCCCCCCTTCCCCCTCAAATATGGGCATGGCACGATTTTCTCTAATATCTGTTTTCATAAATCTCCAACCAATGGGCATAGTAAGTTTGTATTTTCAGAATAACATGTTTGTAACATGGAGACTCAAGTTTGTATTATTTGTCTTGACCCAGTTAGTGCCAGGGGCTCACCCCATCAGACCTTATCTGGACCTTTCCCCGAGTAACTAGTTTTTGTTGTTCAATCAACATCTTAACATCAGAAAACTGAACTACATAACCCATGACTTTATTTATTTTTTTAAATGACGCCCAATTGTGATCATTTAGCTTGATTTCAATGTTATATAGATCATCATTTGGTATTAATTATAGTCAAAACCTTATTTGTAACCAACAATCCTGATAAAAAAGGTTTCAAGCTTATAAATGTTTTATTCGCCTCTTTTTATCCCCTACTGCAGATACAAAGTGCAAAAAGGGGGTTTTTGAGTACAGCTTTTTAGTACAGGGAAATCATGTATGTTCAAAGTGATCAATTATTTTGACCTAATTTAATTTATATGTTCTGCTTTTAATAAGTTTCCAAAATTATGTTTGACTCTTTGGCGTGCATCATTATATTGACCTTTATATTGTTACGCTAGGGATAAGCGCTAAAATGGTAATTGTCAGCAAGTCAGTACTTCTAGATAAAACAATACCATTTGCAATAATTGACATGTGTAACTCCTAAAACATACTTCATGTCACTATATTGGGCATTTAATTAGTCCAGTGTCTGAAGTATTTTTACTGTCAGACTTTAAAGGGGCATTTAATAGGTCCATTGTCGTGAAGTTTTCTGTATTTGAAATTAGTAGAGGTGTAACAATACATTGTATCGTGATATTGACATCTTGACCTTTACAATATTGAGCATCGATAGAAAATAATTCTAGACAATATATAGAGAATCTCGCCCAAGTGTCTTCTGATATCAAATTACAAATTTTGACTTTTATCAACGAGTGATGATATATTTGATATCAGAAGACACGAGGGTGAGATTTTATTTATCATCCAACATTATTCTTCATTTGGTTTTAATGAAAAATTATAACTGCCATTTGGCTTCCAGTGCTGTGATGTCAAATCATTGTGATTCCATTGATTGATAATGCAAAATCATTGTGATGTCATGTAGCTGAAGCCAACAGGGCATTGTTCAAAATCTACTACCTAAGAGATATTGCTTGATCTCATACAAGCGATATATCCTTTGGAAACGAGTTTTGGATGATAACTTATGATACAAGTATCGGGAAGGTTGGCAATATATCGTCAATGTCCAATGTCTTGAAGTATTATACTGTCCGACTTTAAGGGGCATTTAGTCAGTCCAATGTCGTGAAGTATTTATATCGTCCGACTTTAAGGGGTATTTAGTCAGTCCAATGTCGTGAAGTATTTATATCGTCCGACTTTAAGGGGCATTTAGTCAGTCCAATGTCATGAAGTATTTATATCGTCCGACTTTAAGGGGAATTTAGTCAGTCCAATGTCATGAAGTATTTATACCGTCCGACTTTAAGGGGCATTTAGTCAGTCCAATGTCGTGAAGTATTTATATCGTCCGACTTTAAGGGGCATTCAGTTTGTCCAATGTCGTGAATTATTTATACCGTCTGACTTTAAGGGGCATTTAGTCAATCCAATGTCATGAAGTATTTAAACTGTCCGACTTTAAGGGACATTTAGTCAGTCCAATGTTGTGAAGTATTTAAACTGTTCGACTTTAAGGGACATTTAGTCAGTCCAATGTCGTGAAGTATTTATGCCATCCATGATCCAACTTAAGGGGTATTTAGTCAGTCCAATATCGTGAAATATTTTAGCCTTCAATGGCAATATATCCCAATACAATTTTCTTACCATTAATCATACGTTCTTTAAAAACTACAAATTAAAAATTGTACTTAATGATAAGTTGTAAGTAGTTTGCATCAGGTAATTCGAATTTCAATTAAAAATATTAGCACATTCAATGCTTGTTAAGTGAATTCATTTGTGTTTCAAAGTAATACACAGGTATCGGGATATGTATCGTATCACAACCGATGCATCATGATAATAATAGTCTTACATGTTACTTATCTGAGCTTTTTTCTGAGTTATTTGATGCTAAAGTCCAATGTTTGTGAAGAAGAGGGATAAATCTTCACTAGAAAAGTCATTTCTATTGACTGTCATATTCAGTGAGAATGTCCAAGGTAAAGAAGTATTTTGACTGTCCAACTTCAAGGCGTAGTTACTAAAAATAGAATAAACTAATTATACATGGACAAAACTTTATCTCATAAGGTATGAATGTTAGAATAGCGTCCAAAACCACTTAACATTGGACAAAAATAACTCATAAAACTGCTGACCTCATAAAATTAAAACTCATAAAACGTTTCCCCATAAGCGTCAAATGTCGGTCTGTCCGTCTGTCCGTCTGTCCGTCCGTCCGTCTGTCCGTCCGTAAACTTTCACGAAAAAGACTACTCCTCCTAAACAAATTCAGATATCATTCTGAAATTGTAGTATGTTATACCAATGGTGATTCCCCACAGAAAGGTAGACGTTTCAGTTTTGAGAATCCAAGATGGCCGCCATGACAGCCATATTGAATTTTCAATTAGATTTCATGAAAAAGACTACTCCTTCTAAACGAATACAGATATCATTCTGAAATTGTAATATGTTATACCCATGGTGATTCCTCACAGAAAGGTAGACGTTTCAGTTTTGAGAATCCAAGATGGCTGCCATGACAGCCATATTGAATTTTCAATTAGATTTTATGAAAAAGACTACTCCTTCTAAACGAATACAGATATCATTCTGAAATTGTATTATGTTATACCCATGGTGATTCCTCACAGAAAGGTAGACGTTTCAGTTTTGAGAATCCAAGATGGCCGCCATGACAGCCATATTGAATTTTCAATTAGATTTCATGAAAAAGACTACTCCTTCTAAACGAATACAGATATCATTCTGAAATTGTAGTATGTTATACCTATGGTGATTCCGCACAGAAAGGTAGACGTTAAAGTTTTGAGAATCCAATATGGCCGCCATGGCAGCCATATTGAATTTTCAATTAGATTTCATGACAAAGACTATTTCTCCTAAACCAATCTAGATATCATTTTTAGCTCATCAGGACTGAAAGTCCAGATGGGCTTATGGCATGGCCCGTCGTCCGGCGTCCGTCCGTCCGTCGTCCGTCGTCCGTCGTCCGTCCGTAAACTTTTGACACTTTCGACTTCTCCTCATGAACCATACTCATTAGAGAGCTGAAATTTTGTGTACAAGTACCTTAGCATATGGAGATTCTAATTTGTAACTTTGGTGACCCTGTGACCCCAAATAGGGTCACAGGGGTCACAACTTTAAAAACCTATTTTCATCTTCTTCTCCAGTTCCAGAAGGACTAGAGAGTTAAAAATGATATGTGCAGACTCCTTGGCCAATGGGGATTCTAATTTGTAACTTTGGTGACCCTGTGATCCCAAATAGGGTCACAGGGGTCACAACCTTAAATACCTATTTTCATCTTCTCCTCCAGTTCCAAAAGCAGTAGAGAGTTAAAAATGATATGTGCAGACTCCTTGGACAATGGAGATTCTAATTTGTAACTTTGGTGACCCTGTGACCCCAAATAGGGTCACAGGGGTCACAACTTTAAAAACCTATTTTCATCTTCTTCTCCAGTTCCAGAAGGACTAGAGAGTTAAAAATGATATGTGCAGACTCCTTGGCCAATGGGGATTCTAATTTGTAACTTTGGTGACCCTGTGACCCCAAATAGGGTCACGGGTCACAACCTTAAAAACCTATTTTCATCTTCTTCTCCAGTTCTAAAAGGACTAGAGAGTTAAAAACGATATGTGCAGACTCCTTGGCCAATGGGGATTCTAAATTGTAGATTTCGTGACCCCATGACCCCAAATAGGGTCACAACCTTAAAAACCAATTCTCATCTTTCAAATAGGGTCACGGGTCACAACCTTAAAAACCTATTTTCATCTTCTTCTCCAGTTCTAAAAGGACTAGAGAGTTAAAAACGATATGTGCAGACTCCTTGGCCAATGGGGATTCTAAATTGTAGATTTCGTGACCCCATGACCCCAAATAGGGTCACAACCTTAAAAACCAATTCTCATCTTTCTTCTCCAGTTCCAAAAGGTCTAGAGAGTTAATATTGATTTGTGCAGACTCCTTGGACAATGGGGATTCTAATTTGTAACTTTGTTGACCCTGTGACCCCAAATAGGGTCACAGGGGTCACAACCTTAAAAAACTATTTTACTTCTTCTCAAGTTCCAAAAGGTCTAGAAAGCTGAAATTATATGTGCAGACTCCTTGGCCAATGGGGATTCTAAATTGTAGATTTCGTGACCCCATGACCCCAAATAGGGTCACAGGGGTCACAACCTTAAAAACTTATTTTCATCATCATCTTTAGCTCCTAAAGGTCTATTGAGCTGAAAGACTGCATGTAGACTCCTTGGCCAATTGGGATTCTAAACTGTAGGTTTTGTGACCCCATGACCCCAAATAGGGTCACAGGGGTCACAATCTTAAAACCCTATTTTTCTCCAGTAGATGACAGTCTATGGCAAATTTATTTCTCCTTGGACATTTTAGTGTGGACTTCTTTCACTGTCTGATATTGGCAATCAAGAAAGTGTTGAATAATAATACATTTGTTTTGTAATTTTTTTATAGGTTTTCTTGCAATAGGTAACATCAGTTTCATTTTTAGCTCATCTTGCCTGTATAAAGCAAACTTGATATGATGCCTGATGAGCTACAGAGCCAATGGCTCTATTTTTATATTGTAGTATGTTATACCTATAGTGATTCCGCACAGAAAGGTAGACGTTTCAGTTTTGAGAATCCAAGATGGCCGCAATAGCAGCCATATTGACTTTTCAGCTGCAGATGACACATCATTATTATTAAATTTTAAGCTTTCATCAAGTGATCACTGGCACCATATAAATTCTCAAATTTGAACTTACTAATCATAATATTATCTTAAATATGGAATGTTTAAGATTGTCGTGCAAGTTGTTCTATATTTTTAAGTGTTTCTAAAAAAAATTAAGATGAAAGACAAACATAATTGATTAATTTGTTTAAAATCTTTATGGCAACTAGCTGCAAAAACCAAATCACATTAAACATGTTAAATTTTAAACAATGGCATTTCCCTTTTATTCCTTTAAATACCACACATAAGGGGTCAACCAGAGTTCAGATATTCCACTATGTTGTCTAATACACATCCCAAGGCAGGCTGCTAGCATCACAAGCACAGCTGCTAGTCTGTTGCATAATCAACCTGACCCATTTGATATGGTAGAGCATTATGCTATATGGCCATGGCCCACGTGTATGCAATAAAAGTTATAGACTTGTATTCTCATGACAGTGATATGTTCTTTCTAAGAATAACAACTTACACAAAACTTGTCTACAATAAGCTTTGTGTTACTGTTTAGCAATCTACATGATAAGTTGATGTGGAATAAATATGCAGATGAAAATCGAAAAGGGTTTAGTAAGAAAAGTAAGGAAATTTGATTTGTCATATCTCTCTGTTGATTTGACAATGCAAAAATGTTTACCATTATAGTACTGTATGAGTGTTAAATTAATTGATACTTTAATGAAAGACATCTCATGGTCACTTGACATGTAAATATGATGTGAACAAAATAAACGTGTCTTATGCATTGCTGTGTTTATGACTTTCCTCTCAATCAGTCATTCATTTTCCTTGAAAAATCTGTACTTTTGGGATTCTCAATATCCCATGCAGCATAACCATCAGTGAAATAATCTTGAAATCATATTAATGATTCACTACAAAACAAATGTAAGTGCCCACCATCCTGTAAGTAATGTCAATGACATTTAAATGGATACACCTAAACCAATCAAGATATCATAAGGAAATTAATACGGATGCCCACATAAAAGTAGCATTTTGAAGATTAAAAAGTACAAGATGGTCACCAATTCAGCCATAGATATACAAAAAAGTTATACAAAAACCTACTGCTTGTTAACCTATGATGATGATATCATTCGTGTATTAATTAGAAGATAAATAGTTGCGTTTGTAAAATTTCCGGGATTCATTGTTATTCAACACCCGCAAATTTAGTTTAAAACCGACGGCGTTAGCCGGAGGTTTTAAACGCTTAAATTTGCGGGTGTTGAATAACAATGAATCCCGGAAATTTTACAAACGCAACTATTTATCGATATTGTAACATGGCCGTTAGTTATAAGCATTTTAAGAGCGAACTCTATTTTTGCGTAGGGAACTCGGAGTTGAAAGGATCTAACGACTGGTTCATTATTGTTATAGGTGTTCGCAGCTAAAAAGAAGAAGGAATTCCCAGTGTTATAGACATTAAAATAGTGTTCTAATATTGCAAACCAGTTGCACTCATAACGATGAGATCTTATAGTTTTCACTGTGGAATTTATCAGAGAGAAAACAGATATACAATTCATAAACCAACAGGAACAAACCCGACTGAACAAATATCTTAAACTCGCTCAGACCATTGTGACGGTGACGCGATCATTATGACGTCATAACCGTTGGCCTTTGTGACGTCGTGCCATGGGAACGGCATTCGAAAGAAACCGGCCGCATGGCACAAGGCGGCAAATTAGGAGAAACTTAGCCAATTAAGAGAGTTTGGTTACATAAAACTAAAGCAAATAGAAAAGGATTTTTGGCATCTACGGGAATGCCCAAGTTAGAAAATGACAGCAACAACAGTGAAATGTGAATCGGTCACGAATATTGGGAGAATCAGAACATTTTAATGTTGAGGCGGACCAAATAATGTATCCTTTCGCGGTGATTCGCCTAAGCCAATTTGCGGGTGTTCATTGCCATTTAACACTGGCAAATTCTTCAAATCAACCAATCAGAAACGAGTATTTACCGAAGTCATGTTACAATGTTTGTTCAAGCTCTAGTCGTTTCCAAAAGAAGACTAGTATTTTAAAAGATAAAAACATCATGATGGCAGCCATAATCAATTATATAAAAGATGGTTACATTATAATTAAACCAATACCACATCATTCATTTTAAGGTGAGCTTCTGTACCCTCGGTACTTTTATTTGAAAGGATATATGTGCAGAGTTTAGAAACAAGAAACAATATTTAGATTGTTCTCCTTTGTAGGGAAATATACAAGTAAAACAATAAGACCCACGATAATAGGGACCACCTTCATACGGGTCAGTACTAGTTCGGCCAAGGTGGATTCGCCCCAATTTAATTATAATCAGGTTGGGTACACCCAGTGATCGGGATATTATATCACGTTTGGGATATTTCATTATATCTCAATTGGGATATAGCCATGTGTTTTCTTATTTTATATGGAAATGGTGTATTTCCGCATGACTCCACCCCTCTAGCCCCCGTTCCTCTAGCCCCCTGTTGTTACAAGCCACTAATTAGAACCTCTAGCCCCTCGATTGGCTGTTCCATTCACTGTGATCACCCCCTGTGCTGTACATGTTAATAGGCTACTGGTAGTTAGGTTCATTAGCTAAGGTGTTGATTGATAGGTGTAGAGGGTAACCACCAGGACATAATTATGTGATAAGTACAGAAGTCGTTTGACATAACAACAAATACTAAATGTATTTAATACAGAAACATAAATAATCCTCAGGCCAGAAATATTGTATTACATAAACTTGAATCTATCGATCTTATTGATATACAGAGGGAATTAAATCCTGACTTAGGAAAATATACATGATGGAGGAGAAAACCAAGACAACAAGCTAGACTAGACTTTTTCAGCTAATCTGGCCTGTAAGGCCCGATGGGCTTATGGCATGGCATGTTGTCCGGCGTCCGGCCGTCCGTAAACTTTGTGGAATTTCGACTTCTTCTCCAGAACCATAAAGCCTAGAAAGCTGAAACTTTGTGTACAGACTCCTTGAATAGTGGGAATTATAAATTGTAGCTTTGGTGGCCCTGTGACCCCTAATAAGGGTCACAGGGGCCACATCCTTAAAACCTATTTTCATCTTCTTCTCCAGAAGCACAAGGCCTAGAAAGCTGAAACTTTGTGTACAGACTCCTTGACTAGTGGGGATTATAAATTGTAGCTTTGATGGCCCTGTGACCCCTAATAAAGGCCACAGGGGTCACACCCTAAAAACCTATTTTCATCTTTTTCTCCAGAAGCACAAGGCCTAGAAACCTGAAACTTTGTGTACAGACTTATTGACTAGTGAGGATTATAAATTGTAGATTTGATGGCCCTGTGAACCGTAATAAGGGCCACAGTGACCACACCCTAAAACCCTATTTTCAACTTCTTCTTCAGAAGTAAGAGGCCCAGAAAGCTGAAACTTTGTGTACAGACTTCTTGACTAGTGAGGATTATAAATTGTAACTTTGGTGACCTATAAGGCCTAGAAAGCTGGAGCCTTGTCAACAGACTCCTAAGTTAGATAAGGAGGATTCCAAATTGAACTTTTGGTGACCCTGTGGTCCCAAGTAAGGGGGAACAGCATTTGCCACTCTAAAGCAAAATTTATATGAAGCCTGATGAGCTACAGAGCCACTGGCTCTATTTTTAGCTCATCAGGACTGAAAGTCCAGATGGGCTTATGGCATGGCCCGTCGTACGGCGTCCGTCCGTCGTCCGTCCGTCCGTAAACTTTTGACCATACACACTAGAGAGCTGAAATTTTGTGTACAGGCACCTTAAGCATATGGAGATTCTAATTTGTAACTTTGGTGACCTTGTGACCCCAAATAGGGTCACAGGGGTCACAACTTTAAAAACCTATTTTCATCTTCTTCTCTAGTTCCAAAAGGACTAGAGAGTTCAAAATGATATGTGCAGACTCCTTGGCCAATGGGGATTCTAATTTGTAACTTTGGTGACCCTGTGACCCCAAATAAAGTCACAGGGGTCACAACCTTAAAAACCAATTCTCATCTTCTTCTCCAGTTCCAAAAGGACTAGAGAGTTATAAATGATTTGTGCAGACTCCTTGGCCAATGGGGATTCTAATTTGTAACTTTGGTGACCCTGTGAACCCAAATAGGGTCACAGGGGTCACAACCTTAAAAACTTATTTTCATCTTCTTCTCAAGTTCCAAAAGGTCTACAGAGCTGAAATTATATGTGCAGACTCCTTGGCCAATGGGGATTCTAAACTGTAGATTTCGTGACCCTGTGACCCCAAATAGGGTCACAGGGGTCACAACCTTAAAAACTTATTTTCATCATCATCTTCAGTTCCAAAAGGTCTATTGAGCTGAAAGACTGCATGTAGACTCCTTGGCCAATTGGGATTCTAAACTATAGGTTTCGTGACCCCATGACCCCAAATAGGGTCACCGGGGTCACAATCTTAAAAACCTATTTTTCTCCATTTGATGACAAATTTATTTCTCCTTGGATATTTTAGTGTGGACTTCTTTCACTGTCTAATATTGGCGATCTAGAAAGTGTTGAATAATAATAAATCATTTGGGTAAGGAAATTTATTCCGAAATCGTTACATTTGTTTTGTAATTTTTTATAGGTTTTCTTGCAATAGGTAACATCAGTTCCATTTTTAGCTTATCTGGCCTGTATAAAGCAAACTTGATATGATGCCTGATGAGCTACAGAGCCAATGGCTCTATTTTTTTTATTTCACAAGATTTGGTCAGTATTTCACTTGAGGCTGAAATCTTACCTGCCTATAAAACAGACCATTCAGCTATCTGATTTACTATTTCTAACACAATTAACCAAGAAAGAGGTAAGGGTTATTGGAAATTATCAAATATAATACTTCATTATTATTACATCCTGAATGTCCAGATATGGTAAGATCAATTTTGAAAGAAGCAGTTGAATACTTAGATACTGAAAATAGTGATGAATATGGGGAATTTGCTGATGTTCAAATGAAAGTTGATGATAGCTTATTCCTATAAACATTTCTAATGACAGTTTGAGGTAAATCAATTTCTTTTTCATTTCTTAAAAAGAAAAGATAAGACAAATGAATTAGAAATTAAGATCAATGACTGTGAAGACAATATAAGAGATTTTCAAAGTATTTATGAAACTCTGCTGTCTGATCTTACTAAATTAAAATAGAAATATTAAAAATTAAAGAAGAAGATATGAGAGGAATTAATCTGAACAAAATTCTTTGGTAAAAAGAGGGAGAAAGGGTTACAAAATATTTTTGCAATATAGAAAACAAAAATTATGTCAGCAAATCTATAAATAAAATTATTTCTGTCAAAAATGATGTGATAACTGATGGAAAATCAATTTTAAATTAACTGAAAGAATTTTTTAAAAGACTATTCTTCAAATAAGGATTTTGATATTGATAAGGATAATCATGTAAACAATGTTGTTACTCCAACCTTGAGTGACCACTTGAGAGAAACATTGGAGAGAGAAATAGACATACAGTAGATGAAGTTTTACTTGTTTTTAACTTTTATTCCTAAAGCAAATAAAGATAGGACTTTATTAAAGACCAATTACCTTATTATTAATATTCTTTGTATAAAGTAATGAGTGCATGTATCTAAGACCGGTTAAAAACAACCTTACATTGCCTCATTCATAATAGCCAGACTGGATTTATTCCAATAAAGACACTAAGCGAAAATCGTGATTACTATATGATCTTATATTTGAAACTAAGAAAAGAGATATTCCTGGTTTGATGATTTTAATCGACTTTGAAAAAGCTGACACTGTTTCAAAGGATTTCAGCAACCACGGGTGGATGGATATCTGCGCTATATAATAAATATTCATATAATCATATAATAATAATTTCATAAATTTGGCTTTTTGTTTTACCTCCGATGAAACGATACATGACCTTATTTTGATTTAGGATCATACTGTGCATTACTTCATGTCTTTTAGACTCTACTTCAAATTGATTGAAATTGTTCTGCCTTCTTGAAATATTTTTTTGGCATTGTGTATGAGGTTATCTAGTGCATTGTACATTACCAACATGTTTGTAAGGGACAGACTTTTGAAAATCTTTGATAACAACACCATTATGTGTTAATATGTCATAAAGCCTTTGCCAGCCATATCTTAGCTACAAAGTGCTCTATCTACCTGTCTGTTTGGAAATCAAATTCTAAAGACAAAGACTATGTGTCTATCTTTCAGACTTAGACTGCATAGGACGGAGACAAGAGTACCTGACTGTTTTTGCACAATAAGACAACTGAATTTTGCTTCTTTTAAATAAGTTATTTATTTTTACTTTATGAAAAATCTCAATTCCATGAATAAACATTGAATTTATTACAGACAAATTTAACTATATTCAAGATGTATTGCAGCTACTATCAATGCCTTCAAGAGATTGTCTCTTATATTTAAAATTAATGTATAAGAAAAGAGGTATGTGGTTAATATTGTTTTGAGAAAGGTTTTGGCCATATTTTTCAGTTTTTTTGTGTATGGTTATGAGTAATGTGTCTTATGTCTTATCCTCAGTATTTTATACAATGCATTTTCTGTTTATTGCTCATCTTACAGCTAACCTTATCTCAAGAAATTATGCAATATGCATGGTTGTTGTAGCAAGAACTGACAAATGTTAACACAAGTTTTATAGTTTAATAAGTTTATTCATTTTAACCATATTATGAACACTTTATTTCCATTGACAGGTTTTCTCTCAGAGATGACAATATGATGCACTGATAGTCTGGCAATAAGGGTTGGCAATATTATTTACAGGGGACATCTTGGCAATAAAAGGGCCTGAGAGTTTATTCAGCTCCATTATGTTGCCTTGTTTTAAGTTTGAACTCTTTAGCCAAGTGACCAATTTGTTGTCAAATGGTGGCGTTGAAAAACTACAAAAGAAACAGAAAAAAGATTCCTTACTTTTTTATTACAATTACAGAATGGACAAAAATTAATTAAGAAACATTTTACAATACAATTCATTGACAAAAGAATACAAGATATTGTCTCAAGTAGTAAATGAATATAACCAAGAAAATTTGTCTAAATTATACAAATACAGTTAAATATTTATATTTTATCAATAAGAAAATAATATAAAGCTTACCTTGATAACACAATAACTGAAGTTAAAAGATTACATACTTCTACTGAAAATATCTGCATTGAAGCATTAATTTATGATAGATTCTATCACTGCAATAAAAAGGCAATTCCAAAGTTAGAATTAATAATTCTTACTGTAAATCTCCTTTTTTACTTGACAAATTCATATTCAAATATATTGATACATAATAACCTATAACAAGTCAAATTATTGTCAATACATAAAAATTCTCACCTTCTGCTTGCTGGCTATTTTCCATAGTAACAGGTTAGCTTGAGACTGGTAGATTGCCTTAGAACAGGCCTGTGGGGCAAACAAAGCTAGAGTATTATGCAAGGTGAGGTTAGTTGTTAGTATGCAGCATGCAAAGAGTGCTAAGTCACATGATCATGCCCATAACAGCCTAAGCCATCTAGACTTGAGCAAGACTCTTATTGGTCAAATAATAATACATTTTTTTAACAAATAAAGTGTTTCTTGATTTTATTAACTTTTGGAAGTAAAAATCCATAATTGAAAATAAGAAGTGATTCTACTGTTTGATTTTTTTAAACAAGATTAACAAATAATGTGAAAATGAGCTTGCAAACTGGCACAAGTTGTGATGATATGCAAATGAGGTCAGCTGACCTTTTGTTTATAAACATTGGCCTGTGCATTTTGTTTTGATCAACATCAAGGAGCATAATTAATGGTTTGATTACAGAATTTAGTTAGCCAAATTATAGAATAAGACAAGTAATAGATTATAGATAATGAAAATAAATATGAATATGCTTATAAGTGTATTTAGTATGCAGTTTTAGATGAAAATATATTATATATAAATATGCTTATAAGTGTATTCAATAACTATTTTTTATACAAAATGAAATTTCTTTTTAGCCTTTTCACTGATGTACTTAGGATTATCAGATATAGTTCTTGGCTCTGTCTGTGATCATTGTTTGTAGAGTATATTGACTAATCAACACATGCAATTGTACCCTTTTGGGTTTTCAACTTTCAAAGATTTTGAGTTTTGTAAATTACTCTGGAAGCACTACTTATAAATTTATTTCACAAAACATATCTCCATGAAACTTGGTATTTATCATCACAAGAAATTGTGCTTTTTAGGGTTTTTAGCTCACCTTTACAAAGTAAATGTGAGCTTATGTCATGGCGCTTCGTCCGTCGTCTGTCTGTCTGTCCGTCTGTCCGTCCGTCCGTCTGTCCGTCCGTAAACTTTCAGGAAAAAGACTACTCCTCCTAAACGAATCCAGATATCATTCTGAAATTGTAGTATGTTATACCCATGGTGATTCCTCACAGAAAGGTAGACGTTTCAGTTTTGAGAATCCAAGATGGCCGCCATGGCAGCCATATTGAATTTTCAATTAGATTTCACGAAAAAGACTACTCCTCCTAAACGAATGCAGATAACATACTAAAATTGTAGTATGTTATACCCATGGTGATTCCTCACAGAAAGGTAGACGTTTCAGTTTTGAGAATCCAAGATGGCCGCCATGGCAGCCATATTGAATTTTCAATTAGATTTCACGAAAAAGACTACTCCTCCTAAACAAATCCAGATATCATTCTGAAATTGTAGTATGTTATACCCATGGTGATTCCTCACAGAAAGGTAGGCGTTTCATTTTTGAGAATCCAAGATGGCCGCCATGGCAGCCCTATTGAATTTTCAATTAGATTTCACAAAAAAGACTACTCCTCCTAAACGAATGCAGATAACATTCTGAAATTGTAGTATGTTATACCCATGGTGATTCCTCACAGAAAGGTAGACTTTTCAGTTTTGAGAATCCAAGATGGCCGCTAAGGCAGCCATATTGAATTTTCAATTAGATTACAGGAAAAAGACTACTCCTCCTAAACGAATCCAGATATCATTCTGAAATTGTAGTATGTTATACCCATTGTGATTCCTCACAGAAAGGTAAACGTTTCAATTTTGAGAATCCAAGATGGCCGCCATGGCAGCCATATTGAATTTTCAATTAGATTTCACGAAAAAGACTACTCCTCCTAAACGAATGCAGATATCATTCTGAAATTGTAGTATGTTATACCCATGGTGATTCCCCTCGGAACGGTAGACGTTTCAGTTTTGAGAATTCAAGATGGCCGCTATGGCAGCCATATTGAATTTTCAATTAGATTTCATGAAAAGACTACTCTTTCTAAACTAATCTAGATATCATTCTGAAATTGTAGTATGTTATAACTATGGTGATTCCGCACAGAAAGGTAGACGTTTCATTTTTGAGAATCCAAGATGGCCGCGATAGCAGCCATATTGAATTTTCAATGAGATTTCATGAAAATGGCTACTTCTCCTAAACCAATCTAGATATCATTTTCATATTGTAGTATGTTATACCTATAGTGATTCCTTCCACAAAGGTAGACGTTTCAGTTTTGAGAATCCAAGATGACCGCGATAGCATCCATATTGACTTATCAGCTGCAGATGACACATCATTATTACTAAATTTTAAGCTTTCATCAAGTGATCACTCGCACTATATAAATTCTCTAATTTGAACTTACTAATCATAATTTTATCTTGAACATAGAATATTTAAGATTGTCATGCAAGTTGTTCTATATTTTAAGTGTTTCTAAAACATTAAGATGAAAGACAAACATAATTAATTAATTTGTTTTAAATATTTATGGCAACTAGCTGCAAAAACCCAATGACATTAAACATCATGTTAGATTTTGAACAATGGTATCTCCCTTATATTCCTTTAAATACCACACATAAGGGGTCAACCAGAGTTCAGATATTTCTGTTGAGTCCACTATGCTGTCTAATACACATCCCAATACAGGCTGCTAGCATCATAGTGTCAGCTGCTAGTCTGTTGCATAATCAACCTAACCCAATTGATATGGTAGAGCATTATGCTATATGGCCATGTGTATGCAATAAGAGTTATGGAAATTAGACTTGTATTCTCATGACAGCGATATGTTCTTTCTAAGAATAACAACTTACACAAAAATTGTCACTTGTTTTGTGTTTAGCAATCTACATGATAAGTTGATGTGGAAAGAGTTATTTTGCATCAGGTTCCAGTTCCTGTGTTTTACTCATATTTGTACCATTTCTATATCTAACAGCAGTTCTTCTTGACACAAAATCAATTTAGGACATAAGCTAACTATATTTTGTGAAATTTATATATTTTTCACAACAATTCATGTTCTCTCCAGTCAAGTCTATTAATACCACACATAAGGGCTTAGCCAGAGTTCAGGTTTACATGCTCAGCACACTAGGATGCTTCTCCAAATATACATACACAAAGCCAAATACACAAATTGCTACACTCTCCTTAAGGATCTGGGGCTAGCAGCCCTGCCTGCTTGTATATTGCATAGTAATCCTGACCTAATTGATTAATAGAACATAATGGACTTTATGGAAAGTATATAAATTGTCTTTATGAAAAGTATACTTGTATTCTATTAATAGTAATACTTTTTACAAATAACAATTTAAACAAGTCAAGAATCAGCTTTTGTGTACAACAAACTGCACAATGAGTTAATATTAACAAGTCAAGAATCTGCTTTTATGTTCAGTAATCTACATGATAAGTTAATAATAGAGGTATTTTGTATCAGGTTCCAGTTCCAATACCATGTGTTTTATAAATACCTGTAAAAATAAATGATAATTGTATCATGCTGAAGGGGTTCTGGGAACAACATGTCATCATAGAAGTCATTATTTTTCAATTAGATTTCAGGCCAAGTACTACTCCTACTAAATCAATTAAGATATCATTCTGAAAAAAGAGTATTTTTTTATATAGTGATTCCTGACAAAGACGCATTTATTTTATTATCAAGAATCCAAGATGGTCAATATGTCAATTATATTGAATTTTCAATTAGATTTCATGAAATTCATTGAAAAGAATACATTTCCTGATCAATCAAATCAATGTCATTATATTTGTATTGATATGCTTGTTGTAATATTTATCAACACTATAAATACAGTTACAAAAAACTGTATGAATCATCTTTATCTGCGAACAGCCTGAAGCATGACTGTTTTAATAAATCCTTTCCGTTTTACATAATTCCTGACACTTCATATATATGGCAAATAACATACCGGTAGCCAGTGAGGGATAAATATACATTTTATAATCATCTATATCTGATTACGGTCTGAACAATGATTATCTAGATAATTATAATGATCATTCAATTCAAACAAATCCTTTTCAAAAGCATTTAAAATGATTAAATTTTTCACTCCCAACACTAACTGTTTTTTAGTCCATTGTTCACATGCAATTAATTTATTCCAAATTGAAAATGTTGGTTAATGAATAACAAATTATCTTTTATTTTGTTTGTCATGCTAATAAAAGATATGATTTAATATTCATCTTCAAAACTAATTGAACAGCTGTCTGAACAATTCTTTTTTTTACAAAGTCTTTCTCACCAATTCTCTCTGTTAGTTAAGATACTTCAATAAACATATTACTGAGTTGACCTCCAGATTATTTCCATTGCAAACCTCTCTTCTACTACCCCCCATTTCCCTCCTCCCCTTTTTTCTCCTGTCCTTCCATTGCAAACCTATCCCACATTCCTTCTATCCCCCCCCCCCCCCCCCCCCAACCCCTTTCCCCATCTATCCTTCCAGCCCCTCTCCTGCAACTCTCCTCTAAAGAGTATATGTTTTGCATATTGAAATGAGGGGAGGACACTCACTATATGGAATAACAGTAACTTACATAAGAGGATAAGTTACATAAGCTACATGCAGGTGCAAGAGGTCATCATATCTAGTAATTAGCATAAACCCCCATGTTGCTAGCCTATTCTGACCAATCAGATTGCACTAACATAGGTCAAGATTTAAGATATTCAGAAATCTTCACTTAGAATTACATGAGACATTGACCTGGACAGTTTACTTTGGCAATTGGACCTATCACTAGCTGAATTTGTGATTTGTGTCAGAGGGATATATTCCAAATGTTTATGTGCATCATCTTTTTAGTTCTTTGGAAGTTGAGAGTGTGACTAAATGAATACTCCTAAACCAATCAAGATATCATAATGAAATTAATACAGATGCCCACACAATCTCATTCAAATCAGATCGAAACTACTCCTGCGTCGCTACGTTTCAAGTCCAAGATGGTCACCAATTTAGCCATAGATATACAAAAATGTTATACAAAAACCTACTGCTTGTTAACAAATCATGATTATATCATTCTTGTATTAATGTTTGTTCAAACTCTAGTGGTTTCCAACAGAAGAATAGCATTTTAAAAGATAAAAAAATCATGATGGCAGCCATAATCTATTATCATATAAAAGATGGTTACACAATTAAACCATATTACCACATCATTCATTTTAAGGTGAGCTTCTGTACCCTCGGTACTTTTATTATTCTTTCTCGACAATCATTTTTTAATATGATCAACTTTCAAATTAATTCCTTCCATGACTTAACATAACCAGTTTACCTGACTAATCATTACAAGAAAATCATTCAGTATTCTTGTTTATTTTGGAATAACAGGTTTTCTTGAATTTCAGAATTTAATAAGGTACTTGTTAAAGGGCTGGATAGATAAGGCATCTTCTAAATTAGTTCTTTTTATTAGTTATTTTTGTTATCCCATTTGTTTAAATTGGTCACAGCCTTTATTGGGGGAACTATACAGACACCAGTCATTTTGGCTGACCATGACCTTATTTTCAAGGTCACCACATCACTTTGACCACTTTTGAATTTATTGTCAAAGTGATATCTCATGAACCATTATAGCCCTTGTCTTCATATGTGGTCGCAGCATACATTAGGGGATTATGCAAGCACTTGTCACATTGAACCTAGTGCAAATTTCAGGTAGATACCTTTGATAGAAAATTGGAGCATGTACATCACAGTGCATCATATGCACATAAGTCTAGTTTGGTGTATATCCTCATCACACATTCAGTACAATGCCTACCTGTATTTGCACCTGTGCAGGTGTTGACAGAGAAGATCCTGAATCACCTGGACGAACTGTACCAGCTGATCAGCATGACCCGCGAAGGTGAGGGAGACTCCACACAAACACGACACGATCAAGGACCACATAGTACCTCTCCTGGATGGCAAGAACAAGGAAGTGATCAGAAATACGTACAAGAGACTAAAGGAGCTTATTGATCTCATCAGTGGCTGTGGATACATGGAGGTTGTCAAGAAACTTAAAACTGAAGGTAAATCTTTTAATTAAAAAAATCGTCATTTTAAGAGGTTGAAAACCTGACTATTTTTTAAATGACCCATATATATATATATATTATTGCACAATTGCACATACAATATGTGCCTGTCACACATGCATGAGGGGCAATGCTAGACACTGATAGGGATCTCTTCGAAAGAAACATTATTAGTAGTTTAAGAACAGGGTCATGAAACAGTCCTAGTTGGAAACTTGGAACCATTTCTTTTAAGATTGACACCCTATCAAGTTTATGTTGAAAACAAGAAAGATAATCTTTGCAAGTTAAGTAACCTTTCAGGAACAAATTATAGTAGAACCTCAATATAACCTGTTTTGTGCTGATACCAGACAGACTGATCTTATTAGCAGCTATCAGCTTTTGTGAAGTTTCCATCGCCGCCGCCGCCGCCGCCGCATTCGTACTACTAGCTATAACTTTTTTCCACTAAGCTTTCCAGAACTCTTATTCATACCTTACTACTCATACCTCGAGGGAACCATTTTGACATGTTCACTTTCAAGGTCAAAGGTCAAGGTCACGAGATACGTATTCACTCTAAGAATTCCTTGTAAACGCGATAACTTGAAAAGTTTTTGTGCTATGAAGCTCTAACTTGGTATATATCATCCTTGGAAAAGTAATTTTTTTTGAAAAGGTTTTGGCTACAATCCGTTAGAGGTAAAGGTCACAGCAAGGTCATGACGTAAGCATGTTTTAGCGAAAATGCTTTATTTTAACTATGAACACTTTTAATCAATACATGATTGTTATACTCAATAAAAAGTGTTCAATGATTGTGTGACCTTGAAGGTCAAAGGTCAAGGTCATGAGATATGAGTTATTACAAAATGCACTAAATTTGGGTATAACTTTATCCTATTTAGCTTTTCAGAACTCATTAACATGTCTAAATGTTAATACTTCCAGGGAATCATTATGACATGTTCACTTTCAAGTTCAAAGGTCAAGGTCACGAGTTATAAAATCACCGCAAAATGTTTTGTAAACACGGTAACTTGAAAAGTTTTTGTGCTATGAAGCTCTAACTTGGTATATAACATCCTTGGAAAAGTAAAAAAAATTGAAAAGGTTTTCGCTACAATCTGTCCAAGGTCAAGGTCACAGCAAGGTCATGACTTTAGCATGGTTTTGCGAAAATGCTTTATTTTAACTATGAACACTTTCAATCAATAGATGATTTTTATATTCAATGAAAAGTGTTCATTGATTGTGTAAATTAAAGTTCAAAGGTCAAGGTCATGAGATTTGTGTTATTGCAATGTGCAACCAATTTGGATATAACTTGATCCCATTAAGCTTTTCAGAACTCATAAAGATGTATAATTGTTTACACCTCTGGGAACTTACAATGACATGGTCACTTTCAAGATCAAAGGTCAAGGTCACGAGCTATAAAATCGCTAAAAAATTCCTTGATAACGCGATAACTTGAAAAGTTTTTGTGCTATGAAGTTTAAATTTTGTATGTATTATCTCTCGAGAAGTACAAACTGTCAAAGGTCAAGGTCACAGCAAGGTCAACAAATATTGAGAAAATGGATTATTTTAACTTTAACCTCTTTAATTTGTTACATTAATGTTATATTCAATGTATTGTATTCATTGATTGCATGACCTTGAGTGTCAAAGGTCAGGGTCACAAGAAAATGCCCAATATGCTAAGGCTTGTAGAAGGCGGAACAGGGTTAGGCGAATTCCGAAGTTTCGGGGCTGCTCTGTTTTTGCGGTGTCCCGCAAACACTAATCTAGTTTCATTTCAACTTTCAAGCTTGAAATAAGTAAATTTTCTCTTACAAATCAATTCAACATAGAATAAACACTTCAGGATAACTATATTATTGCAATTATACTTATGGAAAAATAATGTTGATTAACATTCCCTGTAAGATGGATGATGAATTACTGATCATTTGCTAATTAATGAAAATGTTATGTTTCAGTCCACTTGACAGCAGGGAGGAAGTACTGGACAGTGTGGACCCAGTCACAGTGCCTGACCCAGTCATAATGCAAGACCCAGTATCAGCTGCGGGCCAAGTTTCCGTCCCTCTACTGATGTCCATGCCGATGTCCATGCCGATGTCAATGCTGCTACAGGGGTTCAAGTGTCCGACAGGAAAAGGGAGCTCAAACTGAAGGTGTTAGAGGCCCAACTCGAGTACTTCAACGTTAAAATCAAGAAGATGAAAAATGACTAGAGAATTTTGTTTCATTTAACACTAACATCCCTTGACTTATTTATTCTAATGGAATTATTTATTAGGATACCAGCAATCTCTGCTATTCTCTTGTTTAGTAGTTTGAAAATATTTTAAATATATGATTTAGATATGAATTCCATAATTATATTTTTGATTTGTACATCAGAATGCATTTGTATAACAGTTACTGTGAAAAGTATATCTGTTTGTGATTTACAAATATTTGTATTGCCACGAATATGTGATTATTAGTAATGAATATAATAAAAAAAGGAGTGAAACAAGATGTGTTTGTGAAACACGAATGCCCCCGTGTGTCAAGGTCAAGGTCAAAAGTCATGGTGTCATCTGAAAGGTCTCATCACAAGGGATCCATATGTCAAGTATCAAAGACCTAGCTCTGACCAATCAAAAGTTATGACCAAGGTTAAAGTTTTTGTGGACAAACGAACAGACAGACGGACGGACAGACGGACAGGTGAAAAACAATATACCCCCGGAATCTCCGATTCGGGGGCATAAAAAGTAAACTATCATTCCATGGTAAAAATAATGAAACATTCAAAGCATTCTAATCTATAAACTTTAACTTATCTACTGTTATCTACTGTACTGTTGACTGTTGTGTGATCTGTCATGTACATGAATCATCATACTTGTCTCTCACTGTTACACAATCAATCACTTTTGTCAAGTTCATTTATGTTCATTTCACTTACAATGTAAATATAGAAAATTGTGGATTAAGGGGAGATAATCCACTTTCAACAAATTCAAAGATTTTGTACATCATATGCCTCACCATATCCGAATTCAAAGTTTAATGTACATGAATTATTAGTATTATACTAATGTAAAGTAGCAATATTGTATGAAATTAAGTAAAATGTTCAACTACTTGTGAAAGAAAGATTGGATTATCTCCCTTGTAAACATTGAAATACACAATGACATAAAAGAATCACAGTGCAGTTTGCATATTGAATAAGATCAAGATTTAGGTCACAGTTTAACAATTTGACATTTAAATATTAAAATACTTTTAGACTTCGAGTCCAGCATTAAGCCAAAATAACACACCAAAAAACATTGGTTGCATTTAGTATTACTGGATTTTTGCAAATAAGGTCAATGTATCAAATGAGATTCACTGTATCAAAATTATTTTGATTCTTTTAATATAGTTTGAATTAAAGGGACAAATTTATGAAATCTCAACCTGCCATTGTTCTTAACAATTAAAAAAACATACTTATATTTTATTTGTAAATATTTCTTCATTGCTCAAAATTGAAAAAAATGTTTGAAATTTTTAATTCATTGATATATAATTATTGAAATGGTGATGAATAAGTAACTCTTGTTGTGGTTAAATTTTTTAAAATGAATTTTAACTCGATATATGAAATTATAAATGATATAGTTTGATCACCATTTTTTTGTGGATAAACCCCAACCTTGTCAGCTACCGGTATTTATTTTAATTGTATATTGGAATATTAACAAAGACTTTATGTTTTACATGATAAGCACATATAAAAACATTTCCACGTGATTTTTAAAAATCAACATTGTTAGGATGATTTCATGTCATGTTATAATCAAAACATATTATCTTTTAAAATTGGAAATTTTACTCTTTGTTAAAAATAATGATTGTTGATAAATTATTATCACTATTATTATCCCTATCTGAAACCATTGTTGATTAACTTGTTTGATTGAATGTAATAAAGAATGAATGTTAAGAAATATTTTGTTTGTGTTTTTTTATTATGAAGGTTTTGACTTTGACATTTGATTAGAAACATTATTCCCTAACCATCAAGTTTTTCGCAATAAGTAAACCTTAGCCATGAACTTAGTGCTAAAGCAAGAGGCCAAAAGCAGTGTTTTTTTATGGTACATTTTCCTCTTCATTTTTGTTTAAAAAATCATAACCTCTTGAGGCAGCAATTTCCAAATTGGTGGTTATTAGGTAAAGAACATTGAAAATTAATGTTATTGAGAGTACCATAACTAGAAGTGAAGGTTGACAAATTGTTGGCGATATCGAACACCATCTGCTGGTTGTTGGACAAGTAGTAGAGGCGGACGCTGTCCATCTTGGTGTCCGTCTTGTCATAGAGGTAGAGGGATATTTCTCGCCTTGCAGATGTTGTGCAGGACTGCACACGCAATCACAACCTTGACAATAATTAATTCTTTAGTGAAAAAATAAATGTGGATAGCTCACTTGTTTTTTTTGTAAGTGAATTTTACATCATATGTTGGTTCTGATGGAATTCCATGTTACCTTTAGGTTTTCATTTTAAACATATCATTCTTTATATTGAAAATTATTGCATAGAATGACTGATTTTACAATTAGTAATTAAATTCAAACATTACAAGACATAAAACAACCTTTGAGGCCTTGGTGGGTGTTAATCTAATTTCTCCATGCAAGACATGAAATCTGCGCTTGAGTTGCCCAATTCCCCTCTCAACAACACTTCTTGTAATCTTGTGAGATCTGCAAACAGGTTTAAAATAAATATATTTATTTCATATAAATAAATATACCTATATATTTTTATACATGTGAATGAAGTTAATAAATTTCTCGGTCATTATATAAGAAAGATTATTTGAAGTAAGAGTATGATTATTTCTTATTTATGAATTAAATGTCTGTCATTACCTGATTATATATAATAACTATTACATTAAATAATATGGTATTCAAACACTTATTTTGTAACGATGCAATTCAATTGATTGACAATAATATGATCTAAATTGTGCCTTATATTTTTCGTTTTGTTTGATTTTGTTTTCATATGCTTCAATTAAGTATACAATATACATAGATATTTTAAGATTGAATTCTGATGCAGTCCCAAAATTATGAGACAACCTTGACATTGACCTTATCTATGCGAAAAATACCATGACCTTGACCTTTGCCAAGATTCACATTGACTTGTCCAGTTTGATTTCATTTCAAAATCTTAATATTTTTCTAGGATATTCTAATGACAAGCTCCATAACAGACATAGGGGGAGCAACCTTAACGAGGTGTACTGCTGGTTCTAGATGGTCGCCACGCTAAACCATATTATGTTTAAAGAAACAATATACTGCAAACTTTGGATTTTGATCATTAGGAATAACATAACTAAAGTTTGATAAATCAAATTTTCATCTCATTATTGTTATGAAATTATTTACATGAAAGCCATGCCGATTGAAAGTTGAAAATTTACCTTTTTTTCTTATAAAATATTCATTGAAATGAGAAAATTTACAGATTTTAGATCAGGAAGTCCTTCTTTTGTAATAATATTTATTACATATTATTACATCGTATTGGATAGATATTTTATATTTCAAATCTGTCGAGTCATGATTAAGTAGCTAAAACGGTAATAAAAGGCATTAATAAGGAGGAATTATACTTTGTCAATTCACCGTCAGTCATTGCTCTAATCATTGGAATATAACAATGCGCGAATTTAAAACAACGCAGCTTTTAAAGAAGTATTATCAGGCATTTTATTGAATTAACATTTGAAATGACATTGTATGATAAAAAAAGTAATCATGCTCGTTTGTTTTGGGATCGTAAATAACCTGCATCAGGGTAAACACTGTCTATTTTGCTCGCCAAAACTCTCAAAATACAATGTTAATTCCTAATGTATTTACAAACCCAAATTACACTCACATGATAACCTCCATGTATTGCTGTATCGTTACAGCCCTAGCCATCACTCAATCCCCCTTTCTAGGCCATTGCATTATTTTTGAGGGAAAGTTTTAGCTTGTACATGACAGTGCATTATATGCACATATCTCTAGTTTTGATATTATACCATAATGGATATATTGAATTCTTTTCTTTAATTTTTTAACAAAGAAAACTAACCATGGAAACTACACAAAAGGAATCTTTTTGGGATACAGAAAGTGCTAAAGAAAATGCTGAAAGCTTCAATGAAACCTTTAAGAAGTACCCTTCAGTGAATCGGTTTCTGTAATGATTATGTATCAGTTCGGGATAGTTCTGTTACTCTCAAAGAACAATCGGAGCTCTTCAAATTTGTTCCAGATATTGACGGTTGTGTCATTGAGTGGAATGACTTGTCATATATCAATAACTCAGTAAGAAAGTTGTATTTGGGCCCAAATAATAAAGCTAGTGTGAAACCCATCAATCCTTTGCTCAGAAAACATGTTACTCTTTCAAAGGAATCTAGTCAAAGTTTCAGAATGTGTTCTGGATTTCAGATCCTATATGAAGCTGGATGGGAGTACTGGATTGGTTTTCTGCCAACTGATGGAAATCATACACGATACGACGCTTTAACATTGAGCCAAATGACCTATACACTAATGCTTGAATTAAGGAGAAAACTATGTGAAAACATCAAAACGCTTACAAACGGGTAGGCCTATAGAAACCATGTTATGTAACCAAGCCCTAAAAACTCTTTCAATTGCAAACGTTAATGTCCTATTGAAAAATTAGTGCATGTGCTTTATCAAAATACATTTCAAATTCGAATCCAAAATCATAATGCCAAAAAAATAGGTTAATGCAATTCAATGGCCATGTTAGCAAAAGATGTAAAACCTAAGGTAACATATAACTAATTCAATCTGCAAAAGTTCCTTGACTCAGCCTGGTTTCTAACCCCGTTTTCCTTTTTATTGTAGAAAAATACAGAACCAAATACATCTGAGCAAACCAATTTAAATATTATTCTTTTTTCAAATTCATAAAGCGAAACATATCCTAACAATGTGTGCTGGTGCGTGTCAATGTGCGTGTTTTGCGACTCCTTCAGGGGGCGTTGCAAAAATGTTTTCCTTTTTATCTTCAAATCAAGGAATCTTGGCATAGAAACAGCATACACCAGTTGAGATGTGGAAACATATATGCATAAAAAAATAATAAAAGACGTTTTCTGGGATGCAATCGCTTGGTTGTCGGTTTGAAGGAGATTACAAAAGGGATGTGCTGAGTCTCTCAATTTGGTTTACTGTAAAAGTAAACAAAACTAATAAGCCAAATTCAGAAGCTATTAACATCATTCGTCCATGTAAAATACACTGACATTTGGATTCCTGGCACATTCCGGACAAAACAGGGCCTAGACGCACGGTTATTGAAAAATGGGAGGGGTGCTCTCTCAGAGGCATTCGCACGCGTAGTGATAAAGAAAACCGCCAAATTTGGAAAGATCAAATATGGTTGAGACTACGATAACGTACTAACCTTCTTACTATAAAACAGCATTTTTGTCTTCAACAAACGTAAAGTATGTAAAGATGACTTTAAGAGTAAAGGAGAAACGTTTTTTAAACTTTGTCGAAAAAAGTGAACAATTCATATTTTAGACCCCTATTCGATGTAAGTCTTCCCAATCTTTTAACAATCAACTTTTTATAATGTTATGTTACGTAGCAAATGTTGTACTTGAAAGGTGTATGTGTAGTCAAGTTTAATATAGCTTAATTAGTAAGGTAGTTGTGGATATTTAAACAAAGCGCAAAACACTGTTAAGGAAAGTTCCGTCTACTACATGTTCCTACGTATTATTAAGAGACCAGAGACACAAACATTTGATGCTAAATGCACCTAAAATGATAAATAACTAAAGAAGGCTAGAAGCAAGTGTGCGCCGTGTGCAATACACAGCGAACCTGACCTCGCACTGCTCACACTAGAAAGCATTACTGTTGGCTAAATATTGAAAACTTAACTCACTCCTAACTAGAAAAATATGCTTCCTACAAGTGTGTCATAGTAGACGTTTTTGCTTGAAATGCCATTGCGGTTCGTTTAGTATATAGTTCATATCTGTACGACGATTTTGATGTTTTTACATATGTTATGTTATTTGACACAACGCAACGGCAACAAATGACCGTCACGAGCGAATTTATTCTTGTATCTTAAATACCTTAGTAATGTCCATCTCTCACACAAAAATTATGAAATTCTATGGTCACGTTTTTGAGTTATCTGCATTTAAAAATATGTTTTTCTAAAACACAGCAAACTTCTACACATTAAATATGCATTATATATGCCGTATGCATTATTCATGGCATAGATTAACATGTCAGGAGTCAGTCCTGAAAGTTCATCAAGTTCTGTTGACGTGTCAGCTTCAGGTTCAGCTTTTTTAGTTCTTTTTCAATTCTCTGGAATAAAAAATAAAATAGTCATAAAACACGCCAATAACAATAAAAATTCAGCCTGATGCCTGAATCCTTAATAATAATCCAATTTTCAGGTACCCATTTTAACAGCTGGGTGGACTGAGTGGAATGTGGATGAAGTGCCCTGCCCAGGGACACAACACAGGATGAGACCAAAGTCACACAGTTTTGGTGTCTCCACCGGGATTCGCACCCGGGTCTCCGGTGTGAGAGGCCAGCATGCTAACCACTACACCACTGTGCTCCACACTACACCCCTGAGCGAAATAATAAAAACGCCTCACTGATATTGTTTGTACAACGTTAAACAAAAATTCTAATTGACTCCAAAAGTTAGCGGTCCTGCATGAGCTCATTGCGTAAAAGGCCGAGTCAAGGACTAAGGGTCAAGGGTCAAGGATCAAGGGTCAAAATGCAAGGTGCGAGGTTCAAGGTACAAGGTGCAAGGGTCAAGGCTCAAGGTTGAAGTGTTAAGGATTAAGGGTTAAGGGTTAAAGGTTAAGGGATAGGGGTTAAGGGTTAATTGTTACTGGTTAATAGTTAAGGGTAAAGGTTTAAAAGTTAAGATCTACTTGTCAAGGTATAAGGGCAAAGTTGCAAGTTTTAAGGTGCAAGGTGCATGGTGCAACGGTCAACGGTAAAGGGTCAACATTCAAGGGTCGAGGTTCAAGGGTTAGGATCAAGGGACAAGGGTTATGGTTCAAGAATCAAGAATCAAGGTGCGTTGGGTTTAGGATCAAGAAGCAAAGTACTTGCGTCGAGGTAACAAAAAATAGGGGAAAGGGTTTTGGTTTAATGTACATGGGTCAAGGAGTAAAGGTTAGGGTTAGGGTTGAGGGTCAAGTATTGAGATATAGAGGTTAAGAGAACAGAGTGTAAGTGTTGAGGTATAAGTTTTGAGGTATAAGAACTAAATAGAAAGCTTACTTACTTAGTTTGGAGATTTTACAAGCGCTTTCAGCGGAGCTGATTTCGCACTTGGGTCCTAAGACCTTTAATAAAGGATTTGAAACAAACAAAAAATGGTAAATTGAATTTTGATGCCGTGACCGAAAGGGTTTGAATTTTGAAATTTTGAAATTTGGAATATATTTAAAAAGGAGGAAAAGTGAGGGGGGTTGGGGGCGGGGGGAGGTGGGAGGGGATTGGAATGGGAGGAATTTGGGATTTATTTAATTAGATTCGGACCAAAAGACCTGAATCCTTGATAAAGGAGCCTAGGGCGTTGAGAATTTGTTGATTATTTCTGGGGCTGAGGATGTGTTGTATGTTATTTGGATTTAGGTTGTGTTGTAAGAGAATGTTATGTAAGTGAGTGCGGTTGTAGTGCGTGCATTGTATCAGTGCGTGTTCGATGGAATCTGTTTGCTTGCAGTGTATGCATTTGGATGGGTTGGTGGTATAAGATTTAAGTTTGGTGTGCCCTGTCTGTAGTTTTGTGATGGCCCTGTCGATGTTTTTGTTGTTGCTGTATGTTTTAAATTTGGGGAGTGGAGTGGGGAGAATGCGTTTTGTGTGTTGTGCCTTGGCACTGTTGGAGTATTGTTTATGCCAGATGGCTTTAAAATGTTGTTTAGCGAGGCTTTTGACCTCTTGTTTAGAGTGTGGGATAAAGATAGTGGGATTAGGAAGTTTTAATCCCTGTTTGGCTGCTTGGTCAGCTTTCTCGTTTCCGAGTAAGCCAACGTGGGCAGGCACCCAGAGAAATTTAATGGTTTTACCCTGGTGGTTTAGTTGTTTAATGAATTGTAAGATTTGAGAAATGATACCTGCGCGGTTTTAGGTGGATTTATGTTTAAGTGCTTCCAGCCCACTAAGTGAGTCTGAAAGGATTAGGATTTTATTGTGTTGTTGTATTGTTGGATTTTGTAGTGCTGTGACAATGGCCATAAGTTCTGCCGTGATGACAGATTGGTCATTCTGAAGTTTGTGTGGTTGTAGTGGTATTGGGGTGTTGTGAGCATAGTAGCCGAAGCCTGTTGTGCGTGCCTCTGGATCCTTAGATCCGTCGGTGTATACGTGGCACCAGTCGGCCCAGTTGTCCTGTATGTATTGAGTGGCTGTTGTTTTTGCGTGTAATGGGTTTTTTTTGGAAGTAATTTTGGTGAGGTGTAAGTTTACCCTAGGTTTTGGAAGTTGTGGGATGAATATGGGATTTGTGTTTTTGGTGGGTGGTTGGATGTGGGATAGGTTTGCTTGTTGTACGAGCGTGCGGATGCGATGTGAAATGGGTGCCTGCAGAGGTTTAAGGTTAGAAATTGCCGTTTTTTGAACCGGGAGGGTGGTGTTTGTAAGTTTTTGGATTAGAGGGTCCTCGGAGGAAGCTGCCCAGAAGTTTAGGGTGAGTTGGTCCCGTCTCAGTTTGAGGGGTATTTCACCAGTTAGGGCTAGGAGTGCTTCCAAGGAGGAACCCTGTTGTGTGCGTGTTGCTAGTTTAAGAGATTGGTATTGGATAGTGTTTAGCTTATCCGAAAGGGTTTTATTTAAGGTATTATATATGGGTGCACCATAGTCCAATTTGGACCTAATTAGGGAAATATAGAGATGTATTAAAGTTTGTTTATTTGCTCCCCAGCTGGTGCCGGAGACTGCCCGCAGGACGTTAAGGTTCTTTGAGCACCTGGAGACTAGGTCTTTGACGTGTGCATCCCAGTTGAGATGTTGGTCAAAGGTAAATCCGAGGAATTTAGTTTTAGGTTGAAAGTTGATTTTATTATTTTTAAGATAAAGGTTGGGAGAGATTGGGTGCATGTTTTTAGTTTTAAATGCTACTTCAGTGGTTTATCCGCATTAAGTTTAAATCCCCATTTGTCGGCCCATTGGTCGACTTTATTTAGTGCGGACTTGAGTAATTTAATTGAGGTTTTAAGGTTAGGACTTCGGACCCATAGAGCTCCGTCGTCTGCGAATTTGGAAGTATTTACTTTACTGGAGATTCCCTCGAAGAGGTCATCCACCATAATGTTAAATAGTGTAGGGCTAAGAATGCTGCCTTGGGGGGTACCATTTTCGAGGGGAAATTTGTCCGAATTTTGGTTGTCGACCCCGACAGTTATTTGCCTATTGTGGAGAAAATCCTGGATGAAATTAATTATGTTGCCGGAGAGGCCTTTATTTAGAAGTTTTTGGGTAAGGCCGTTATGCCAAACCATATCAAAAGCTTTGGAAAAATCCAGGAATATAGCTAGGGTGTAGTGTTTGTATAAATGCCCGGTTTGTATTTCTTGCTCGAGGCGAGCAAGATTGTTTAGGGTTGAGCGACCTGGAGTGAAGCCACTCTGGTCCTCATTTAATGGGTTTAGTTTAAGATGGTGTTGGAGACGATTTTTTACCATCGCCTCCATTACCTTACATAAATTTGAAGTAAGAGAAATTGGCCTATAAGAGTTAGGGTCCCCGGAGGGCTTATTTGGTTTAGGGATGGGTATTACTAAAGCTTCCTTCCAGGAGGAGGGAATTATTCCTAGCTGTCAAATGAGGTTATAAAGTTTAAGGAGTATGTTGATGGTGTTTGGAGGAAGCTTCTTAATTATTTGGTAGGAAGTTTGGTCCATGCCTGGGGCAGTTCCCCTTTTCCTATTATTTAATACAAATTGAAGTTCCTCCAGTGTGAATGGTTGGTTAATTGGTTGGTTATCTGTTTTTTGCCTTTGGGTGATTGGAGTGTTTTGCTTGTGTTGTTTGAATGTGTCGGTGAGGTTGTTGTTGCTGCTGGCGTTAGCAAATTGCTCTGCTAGAGCGTTAGCTTTAGCCTTAGGTGTGGTGAGATTATTTATTGGTGGGATGTTGCTTCTGCTTTTGGCGCCACGGATGACTCGGAGCTTATTCCAAACTTGTTTAGAGTTTGTTTTGCCATTAAGCTCCTCGCAGAATTTTTCCCAGTGTTGTTTTTTTGCATTTTTTATTAATGTATGTACTTGGTTTTTGAGGTGTTTTGCATAAGGGAGGTGTGTGATGTCGCGTTTTGCTTTGTTAAATGCCCGTTTGCGAAGTTTGCGCGCTTTTTTTATTTCCTCAGTCCACCAGGGAACTGAGGGTTTAGCGGCTTTAGGGGTGGTGAAAGGGATGGATTGTTTTGCAACTGTGATGATAGCATTAGTGAAATTATTTGAAAAGGTGTGGGGGTCTTTATTTTCAAGGTCCTCTGGGTTAAGGTGCTCACAGAGCGTTTGGAATTTTTCCCAGTCGGCCTTGTTGTAAAGAAATTTTGGGTTTTGGGGGCAATTTTGAATATTTGACTTATTTGGAAGGAAATGGTTTAGAGTGATAATAATAGGGAAATGAGGGAATGAGGGTTAAGGGTTAAGGGTTTAGGTGTAAGGAATACAAATTCATGTCCGGATGGCTGATCATAAGATAACGGAGAAACGGACTGAGGTCACAATGGAAGCAAACTCGATCTACCGTTTCTCATGATGTCATATAAACGAGGTTTAGGCGGGCTGATTATTTGATTTCACAAAATCTCAAAAGATTCCTTTTTAAAGGCTACTTGAAGATTATAACGTTATGTTAAATGCCTTTCTACGTAAAATAAACAGCACATGGCCTATTGAAAAGAGTTTATTTTGGCACAGTGATTGATTTTAAAGAACCAACCAAAGACCCGTTGCTACAGCTACTGTATTTATTACTGTCTGCATAAACCGGGCTTTCGTGATGATGAAAACTCGTTACAACGGCTGTACTGTATTGTCACTGACTGGATAAACCGGGTTTTGCTCAGATTACCTAATTCAGCTTAATCAGACATATCTGCAGGACCTGCCCAAATCTATGAGTATTATATCATTTTGAACACATTTCCACATACGTTTGAATAGGTCAAATAATCCGGAAATGTTTTAATAGCTGACAATAAGTAAAACAAAAACGGACTGACATCCAGCTCAGGCTCACCATGCAAGGAAACTCGATCTACCGTCTCTCCGGGGCTGCGTTCGTTTTGCACAGAGTGTGTCGCACGAGCGATGAAATTCCTATTTAATCAGAAGAACGTTCAACCATTTATTGATAATGTATTCATAAACATTCTAATGATAAGGGATGTCGAGAATTAAATAAAATATTTGTTGTTGAATGGCATTTCTGTCAAAGGATGTATCCTTCATGTTCAGTAGTTCTTTCTATTGACCAACTTTATTGCTGATAGCACAATACCAAGGACTTAATATTTCAGATATGACATTGACATTCACATCTAACACGTCATATGTAACATATGTTCTTTTTTATTTTTTATTTTTTTATTTTTTTTATTTCTTTTTGTGGTACATATGGTTACATGCGATTTTCTTTAACATACAAAATTGCAGTAGTAACAGGATACAGCATACATATTCTTATGGACATATGTTGGTGGATTACAAAATTTAATTAAAGAAATCATGTCAATTTGAATATATTGACTAATTATCATTAACTCATTCTTTAATTGATGAAGCGCAGGTGACTGATTGAAAAGCTATTATTGAGGAACAAAAACTTTTTTTCTTGAACTGTATGCAGTTGATAACATTTAATGTGATACACAAGCTATTTTGAATACTCCTTTGCTTAGAAGCAATATTGCAGATAAGTTTGATCCATGAAGTATGAAAGAACTCCCTGAAACTGACAAGGCAATGAAAAAAGCCCAGGTTTATATGGCTTTCCAGTTGAATTTTTTTAATGGTGTGGGGAGGATCTTAAGGTTTGGATATATAGATATGTACAAGAAGTTTTTGAAAAAAAAACCCAGTTATCTTATACAACCAATAGAGGTGTAACAATTGGCATCCCGAAAAAGTAGACAGAAAATGTATGAAAACTGGGCGCCCAATATCACTTTTGAATACTTAGTATAAGTTAATAAACTCCTGTATTGTCAACAAATTGAAAAAGACACTAGATATTCTGATACATCCGGATTAAACGGGGTTTATAGCACAGGGACATGTATCACTTATATACAGCGTTAGAAAGACAAACATAGTATAGTATAAGGGTAGGGTCTATGCGCATGTATGTCTTTCTAACGCTGAATATAAGCGATACATGTCCCTGTGGTTTATACCTGGCAGGTTAGTTAGTAGAAGGAAGAAGAAAGAAAGAAGAAAAATATTTTATTTAGGTGTCACACAACGTAAGTTAGTGATAATGTCAGACTAATGTATGATATCATGTAAGTTCTAAAAAACCAGGCCTTTTGATTCTTATCGATTTTTAAAGCTTTTGATACTATTTCTAAAGATTTCATAATGAAAGTTCTAAAAATTGGGTTTTAGACCCAATATCATAAAATGGATCAATATATTGATGCAAAATTCAACTTCTTGTGTAATCCAAAATGGCCATCTCTGCTCTTTCTTTCCAAATGAACGTGGTTGTAGACAAGGAGACCCAGTTTCTCCATATCTATTGTTTGGGTGACTGAGATTTTAGGAACTATGATAACAACAAACAAACATATTAAAGGTATATAAGATGCCACAATAAGCTGGTGATAGTCAATTATATCTTGATGGATCTAAAAATAGCCTTATAGCAGCTCTATAAAACTTTACATAAGTTCTATGTCTGGTCTTAAATCAAACATTGAAAAAAACAAAACTGTCTGGAAAGGATTAGTGATTGAAAGCAAAGTAAAATTATGTCCAGAAAGTAATTTAGACAGATCGAAGGTGATATTAACATCCTTGAAATATATGTCAACCCTAATTTTGAAAAAGTATGGGTAATCGATACCAGAAAAAGATAAAATATTTTCAACAGACTTCTTGAGGATTGGAAAATAAGAAAATTAACCTTACAAGGGAAATTATATTTTTACAAACACTTGTAATATCAAATCTAGTACACTTTTTTTCTGTATAGCCTACTCTTCCAACAGATTTCATTAATCAGTTGAATAATGTCATTTATGATTGTATGTGGGATGGTTAGGACAAAATTAAAAAAACAACCATATGTAGAAAATATGAAGAAGGTGGATTTAGAATGACAGATATAAAATCTTTAATTAATGCACTTAAAGTATCCTGTCTAGGAAGATATATGAACAAACAAACACTCTAATTATGGTCTAAGTCTATTCCCTTTTAGAGGTTTAGTACCATAAGACAGAATTCCCAAAAGACAGAATCAATCACAACATTAATTAGCTGAACAGTGCTGACCACCCATTTTTAATCAATGAACTGACCCGAACCGCTTTATGCACTAAACAAGTTGTAAGTCATGTCAAGTCAAATTGTAGATATTATTACATTTTACCTGAGACGATAATGATGATTTCAACCAATTTCCTCTAGTTCTATTTAGGAGTATATAAACAAATATGCATGGTCGCAAAAAGGTGCGCCCTAGTTACTTCTGGGTGGGTATATTTATGAATTTATTTAGAATAAAGTTAAATAAAATGATAAAGAACATAAGACCAAGTTAAAACTACCGATTTTCTCGTAACCAACTAGATTCTTTGTTTAATTTTTTTGTCCAACAACTCTTTGATTATAGTTGTGCCATTGAAAAAGCAAATGTACTGGAAAATCTTTACTAATATGCATAAATGGTTCCGTTTTATGCACCAGTCATGATAAACTCATACAGCGAAACTCACTTAAGCACGCTGAAAAATCGAAGACGTTTTAAATTCATCCCAAAATCCTAGATCAGTTCATAAGTAAAGGACCCGCTTTCTATGTAATAATAATAATAAAACATAAACTCGTTCATCTCATTAAAATACTCTAAGGCGCTTTACAATATATAGAATAAAATGAGTTATGAAAAGTAAAGAATTAGGAGTAAAATCATTTTATTATTATTATATAGGTTATTATTAACTCATTTTTGGGGTCTGTAGCAGATATATTTTTACTGCAGCATACTGTAGGCATCTCCGACACCATAATGCCTGATTTACTGGTTTCAATTCTATATTTTTGCTGTTCGTATTGCATATTGTGTCCTTTTGAAATCTGTTGTATCTAGGAGCGGTGTTCAAATAAGCCTTCTTGCTTGTTCATCAATGCAATAAAATATGTTTAAGCCACATGTGTATAAATGTGTTAAAGAGACAACAACATGTCTAGTGGATGAAAATATGCTTCATGTTAGATAGTATAACAAGTGAAAACATAAACAATTGTTTTATCTAAATGTGTTGTTCCATTATTCTAAAGGGTAGAGGCCATGTTACACATAATTTGTCAACCATGAAAAGTGTTGTTTTAATGCTGTCTTTTGAGACGATACCCTTTTAGAAAGATATTTCTTATGGGGGCACAAATAAACAGTCATGTAATTGTTGACAACCAATTCTAGAATGATGTTTTAGCTTTGTTGAGTAAATATTACAAAACAAAACATATGATAAATACATCTCTTCTAGAAGAGATATAAGCTTAGCCTTAGCTAATTTCGAAACAGTAACCCGTTAATTGAGAATTGGGTCAATAGGGGTATTCACACAAATAAGAGATATTTGGCTTGATCGTTCATTTTTTCCTTTTAATGAATTGAAACATCTTTATCTCATAGGTGGCACAGTCCTTGAATATAAAAAGATAATTTGGAATAATTATCTCTAAGACATGAAAAAAACACCCTTTTAGCTTTGAAACTTGCACACAAAACATTTCATTGTACCAAACTCTCCAAGAATTACTCTCACAAAAGAAAGGATGTAGGAATTTTATGTTAACCTTATTTCTGATGACACACCAACTAAAGTTTTGTCAAAAATGGGAGAGATAACTGAATTTAGATATTTCATGGAATTATGTGTTTGAGAAAAATAGAAATTGTACTACAAAAGTTAAGCTTTTTGGCATTCAATATAGAATAATTAATAGAGCAATGTACACTAAAAGGATCTGTTGCAAAGGAAAATAATAGATACAAATACATGCTCATTTTATGGTACTGAACCTGAACACATTGAGCACGTTTTCATTGAATTTTGGAGAAAGGTTGAAAAATTTATTACTCCGCATATTCCATACTTTGATATTATTTCAAAAGTCCAATCAGTCTCTCGGTTTCATTCATTTTTCCATCAGCCAAAAAATACATTCATATCACCAGTATTAAACAGAATGATGACGATTGACAGATTTGTAAATATTATCAAGGATGTTATCAAAGTTGAGAAAAATATTGTTTAATGCTTTACCTTAATTTCATGCCGAATGGAAAACCTTTATCAATGTGGCTAATATTTTAAGGGCGCTTCATCATATAACACTGTAATACTTGACTCAAATGTATAACTGCGGAAATAAATTGAATAAAATATATTGAAAAAAACTCATTACCCCCGAGAGACGCATAAATGAGGCAAATTAGGGCGAACCTCCTCGCGAGAGCAACATATATGCGACACTTGAAAGCAGCGCTTTTTCAGCGAGAGACGCAAATATTCATCTCTTCTACTTGTTTTAGCAATGAGGTCGTTTTAAACATAATTTGGCAACTATAACCCAAAACGTATATATCCTATGCAAGATATGTCCTTTGTTCTCAATAACAGACAGTTATTAATGTGCTTTGGTAGGAATGAATGGTCGGTTTTGGAGAATGATACACCATTTAGTGAAAAAACAATTATAACAGATAATATATTGTTAGAAGTTAACCCAGAAATAAGCTTATGTATAACTTAAATCTCGCACATATTTAACAAGGTAATCATGCCACTTTACAGTAATATCATGTTAATTCCATTCAGTGATGTAGATTGATGTAATTATCACTTCGTCATCTAATGAATTCAATCTCTTTGACCAATCATGAATTAAAGCTGAATCTAGATTGAACTACGAATAACATCCAATTAAATCATTATCATAATAGATTGACCTTGCAATAACCCTTTCTTAAGATGCACAAGTACATAGGCTACCAATTTAGTAGAACAAACACGTGCAAATGCTTTCATTGGACAATAGTCTTCACGTAGCCACTACCTGTTAGCTACCTACTGAATAACTGTCTATACCATGCCCCACACCCCCCCCCCCCCCCCCCCCCCAACCAGCAAACCCCCCCCCCACCCCCGCTTGTTTTTTTTTCATTCATATTTGCATTAAGTGCACAATGTTCTCTTTGCATGTGTTATTCTGTCGTGTAAAGTTTGAATGTTGTTAAAACTTTGCATTTTAAAACTATTTTTTTCAAAGAGATTTAAGTACGTAAAACATTTTTTAAAGGTTGATATGCGTATGTTATAATGTGACATTCTACATGTATGACATATTAGTTCTTTTTAGTTTACAAATAGACTGGTTTGCGTGTTCATTAACATTTCAAAAGGTAAATTAGAGTTTTGTTTTTACGTTTTGTTGAATGTCTGAGACTGTTTGGGAACTGACAGTATAAATACAAGATACATTTTCATATCATATTCAGAATTCATTTAGGGCCAAAATGATATAGATATAACTAGAATAAGTCAATCTGTTTAAGCTGAAGTTACAGGACTTGCTCATCAGAACACATAGACCACACCCATAACGTGGAACAGCTTAAGATCTATTGACAAGTGAATGTTTATGAAAACTACAGATGAAAAAAATCACCTTATATTAATAACAATGGTGCAAATTACAAGATAACATCTATGTATTCTCTGTTTGATATCCCTATTCAAACCTGTTTCTTTCCCGACTTATCTCCATGAAACAATAAATCAATCAGAACTTTATAGTAGACTAGACAGCTTCCTTCATCCCGTATCGGGCGATAAGGGGTACTGTGAGCTAATTAGCAGTTTCTCCGACAAGGGGCCTAGGCGTTGAGCCGTGAAGCATGTCAGGAGTTAATGCAAACACCGCATTCGATACAATGTCAATATTCTGGAGGCCATCGTTTGGATTTAATCCTAAGCAATTACTAACACTTATGATGTAAAATATGTTGGTGGAATACTAATAACTAAATGTCTTGAAAGCTGATAATAAGCAAACTGAGAAACTGATTGACATCTGACTCAGGGTCACAATGGAAGCAAACTCGATCTACCGTTTCTCAGGATGTCATATAAACGAGTTTAAAGCTGGCTGGTTAATTGATTTCAGATAATTTCAAAAGATTCCTTTTCAAAGTTTACTTGAAGATTATAACGTTAAGTTAAATGCCTTTCTACGTAAATAAACAGCACATGGTCTACTGAAAAGAGTTTTGTTTGGCACAATGATCGATTTTAAAGAACCAAACAAAGACCCGTTGCTACAGCTACTGTATTTATTACTGTCTGTATAAACCGGGTCTTCTTAATCGTTTCGTGATGTTAAAACTCGTTAAAGCGGCTCTACTGTATGACCACTGACTGCATAAACCGGGCTTTGCTCAAAGAGACTAATTCAGCTTAAAAATACATATCTGCAGGATCTGTCCGAATCTATGAGTATTATATCATTTTGAACACATTTCCACATACATTAGAGTAGGTACAATAAACAGGAAATGTTTTTACAGCTGACAATAAGCAAAACAAAAACGGACTGACATCTAGCTCAGGCTCACAATGCAAGGAAACTCGATCTACCGTCTCTCAGGATGTGAATAAACGAGGTTTTGGAGGGATTGTTTTTTTATTTCAAATTATCTAGAAAACTTCCTGTCGGTGACCACAAGGTGAAAACCGACGAAAGATAGATTAATTAAAGAAAACAACAATCACTGTAATCTGAACGCCTTTCTACAGTTAATGGATGATAGAGTCCATATTCCTATTCAATCATGGCATATATAACATATGCATCTTGTTGTAAATTTCACAAACCAAAGCAAAGCCTAGCAATATGAGCTGGAGCGTGAAGATATGAACCTTATTTTGAGGAATCTTAGCATATAAATACTAAACAGTGGTCAGATGTTGGAAGATATGCATGAAAAATAATGAAATTTATAATAAGATATTTATATAACAATTGGGTTTTTGGTTTGAAGCACAATCGTTTTAGGATAAATTCAATCTGAATTCTTTAAGAGGAAATATAAAATCAGAAGGACGTTCAACCATTTATTGATAGTGCATTCATAAACTTTTGGCACTCTTACGAAAAGGTATGACAATCATTGAAGTAAATATTTGTTGTTTAATAGCAGGTCTATCAAATCTTATATCATCTATGTACACAGTGATTTGATTTGTAAAACTTTAATGCTGAGTTGACTTCTAAGGAAACTTTGCCACTCTGATTCATTCACATTTATCTTACATGGAATTAAACATCCTGACATTTATGTTACCAGCGTTTCTTTTGACCGTGAGTTTATGCTGGTGGAATACAAAATCTAATTTAAAAAATTGTGTAAATATAATCATATCAATGCCAAAAAACGCAATCTCAAGGATACAATGTCAAGTGGGCTAGACTCTGACGGCCACCATTTCAATTTAATTCTAAGCAATGGACATATTCACGTTTTTCATTTCATCATCGTTAATACTTCACTTGTAAAAATTGTCGGTGTGACATAAACTATGTATTTCTAATGATTGACAAAAGTCGATGCAAATATGCAATCCACATGATACACTGTCAGATTGGCGTGTCTCAGATGCACATGATTTTATAGACAAGTGGCGCCCACATGTAAGGAATTTTGAGTTGCACGCCATTGACATATGCGGCATCAACCACCAAAAACCTTTGAAAAACGCTGGTTACAAAAATTTGCACACGGGAAAATAACTTTTTTTAATGGATTGGGAATTTAAAGAAATATAAATTATTAGGTGTATGAAAAATGTGACTCTCAACATTATCTATATTTGAATCGACCACACATCCCCCCAACTCCCCTATCACACAATCCAACCCCCCCCCCCCCCCCCCCCAATTCCCCCAATCCCCCCCCCCCCCCCTCCCCCACCTGCCCAATTTTTATTTTCATGCTTCTATGACAATTACAAAAGAAAGAGAACATGAGCATCAAGAGGTTCAAAAGTGTCATATGATATAAATCATGCGTTTTCCTTTATTTGTGCATATATTTTAAATTTGATATTTGGAAGAGGTTCAACAAATAACTGATAGAACATCGCTTAAATTCAAATTTGCGCGGTTGGCAATGTAAGGAGACCGGTGATTGGCCAACAATCCTGACAACTATCCAATCAGAGCGCTCCTAGCTTAAACATACAACTAGCAGCTTTCAATATCGCATTTGAACCTGGCCTGACTGACTGACTAACGGATCGAGGATAGATGCAGAAACCAACATAATCGGACATATTAGACGAGTAAGATTTTGTATATAAATACGTAAGTACATTTTTTCCACATTTGCAAAAGGAAGTAACTCTAATCCTAAAACCAGATATACCGCTTATTAAGAATGGATAAATTTAAATTCAAACGTTAGAGGCAACCAATTATCAATTTCAGTTGACCTACATCAATACTAATTATGCTTCATTTTATATAAATATGTTTGGAAAATATTTCACATTATCATAATTTCCTTTCTGTAAAATGCAATATACTCTTGTTTGGAATCAGAAAATGTCTATATGCAATGTTTATATGCAATGTCGTTTGAATACAAACGGACATCTATTTGAATTCAGGATCTTGAAAAAACATTTTATGAGCGCTTCATTTCAACATGAACAAGAGCTACCTCCCTGCTCATGGTCACTGTGACCATCTTCGTATATCAGCTCATACCCTAACCCTAACCCTAACCCTAACCCTAACCCTAACCCTAACCCTAACCCTAACCCTAACCCTAACCCTAACCCTAACCCTAACCCTAACCCTAACCCTAACCCTAACCCTAACCCTAACCCTAACCCTAACCCTAACCCTAACCCTAACCCTAACCCTAACCCTAACCCTAACCCTAACCCTAACCCTAACCCTAACCCTAACCCTAACCCTAACCCTAACCCTAACCCTAACCCTAACCCTAACCCTAACCCTAACCCTAACCCTAACCCTAACCCTAACCCTAACCCTAACCCTAACCCTAACCCTAACCCTAACCCTAACCCTAACCCTAACCCTAACCCTAACCCTAACCCTAACCCTAACCCTAACCCTAACCCTAACCCTAACCCTAACCCTAACCCTAACCCTAACCCTAACCCTAACCCTAACCCTAACCCTAACCCTAACCCTAACCCTAACCCTAACCCTAACCCTAACCCTAACCCTAACCCTAACCCTAACCCTAACCCTAACCCTAACCCTAACCCTAACCCTAACCCTAACCCTAACCCTAACCCTAACCCTAACCCTAACCCTAACCCCTAACCCCTAACCCCTAACCCCTAACCCCTAACCCCTAACCCCTAATATCTGGTTTAGTGGCTAGATTTAGTATTTGTGGTCACGTCATGCTCGATGGGCTCAGAGGACGAGTTTCGATCCACCTTGATTTGGAGCCGTCTTTTTGTGACGTCACGAATAACTGACAGAACGGCGCTGAAATTCAAGATTACGGGTTAAGTAATGTAAGGAGACCGGCGATTGGCCAGCAATCCTGACACCTGTCCAATCGGATCGCTCCAAGCATACACATACAACTTGCAGCTTTAAAGATGGCATTTGAACCAAGCCTGACTGACTGACTAAGGGATCGAGGATAGATGCAGAAACTAACATGATCGGACATATAAGACTAGTGTGATTCGTATATAAATACGTAAGTACATTTTTTCCCTAATTGCAAAAGGAAGTAACTCTAATTCTATAACCAGATATACCGCTTATTAAGAATGGATGAATTCAAATTCAAACGTTAAAGCCAACCAATTATCAATTTCAGTTGACCTACATAAATCCTAAATATGCTTCATTTGACATAAATATGTTTTGAAAACATTTCACATCATTATTTCTTCCCTTCTGTAATATGCAATAAAATCTTCTTTGGAGTCACATAATGCCCATATCCAATGCCGTTTGAATTCAAACGGACATCTATTTGAACTAAGGAACTTTCAAAAAAACATTTTATGAGCGCTTCATTTCAACATGAACAAGAGTTACCTCCCTGCTCATGGTCACTGTGACCATCTTCGTATATCAGCTCATACCCTAAAACCTGACCCTGACCCCTAACCCTAAACCCTAACCCTAACCCTAACCCCTAACCCTTACCCTAAGTCCAAACCCTAACCCTAATGCTAAACCCTGACCCCTAAATCCTAACCCTGACCCCTAACCCTAACCCTAACCCTAAGTACAAACCCTTACCCTGATCCCCTAACACTGACCCCTAAACCCTAAACCCTAAACCCTAAACCCTAAACCCTAAACCCTAAACCCTATCCCCTGACCCTGACCCATAAACCCTAACCCTAACCCCTAACCCCTAACCCTGACCCCTAAACCTTAACCCTAAACCTAAACCCTGACCCATAAACCCTAAGCCTAAACCTAATCCTAACCCAGCTGAGGTTCTTGAGTTTGCAGGTAACGCCTTCAGAGACAAGAAGAAGACCAGAATCATCCCCAGACATCTGTGAGCTGGCCGTCAGGACCGACGAGTAGTTGAATAAACTGCTGTCCGGTGTGACCATCGCCCAGGGTGATGTTCTCCCCAAGATCCAGGCTGTTCTTCTCCCAAAAAAGTCCCAGAAGTATGCTGGAACGTTAACTTCAGATCTCCAGTACCTTCCACAAACGGTCCTTTTCAGGACCACCAAATTCCACAAAAGGAAACACAATCAATGCTATATTTCATTCAATTATCAACACAAAAAAAACTTTCCTTCAAATCAAAACACAAAAAAATGCACCAAACCTTTAAATTGTATCTTATGATACACGTTACCTTTAGATCTACCAAAGTATGATGTAAACATAAAAAACAACTAGATTATTCCCGCGTTAAAGACAGCATGCACGGTTACCTAATCATAAATTCAGAGCCCACAACGCTTATATAAATCTGGGTCAAGGGTTAACAGTTAAGGTGCAAGGGTTAAGGGGTATGGGTTGAGGTGTAAGGGTTGAAGTATAAGCACTAAGTAGGAGCAGTGAGGGGTAAGGGTTAAGGTGCAAGGCTTGAGGTATAAGGGTTGAATACTAAGACGTGTCTCGATAGACGTCACAATGGAAGCAAACTCGATCTACCGTTTCTCAGGATGTCATATAAACGAGGTTTAGGCAGGCTGGTTGTTTGATTTCCCGAAATCTCATAAGACTCATTTACAAAGGTTACTTGAAGATGATAACGTTAAGTGGAATGCCTTTCTACGTGAAAAAAAACATATTAGGGCCTATTGAAAAAAGTCTATCTTGGCACAGTGATCGTTTTTAAGGAACCAACCAAAGATCCGTTGCTACAGCTACTGTATTTATTACTGTCTGTATAAACCGGGTCTTCTTAATCTTTTCGTGATGTTGAAACTCGTTAAAGCGGCTCTACTGTATGACCACTGACTGCATAAACCGGGTTTTGCTCAAAGAGACTAATTCAGCTTAAAAAGACATATCTGCAGGATCTGTCCGAATCTATGAGTATTATATCATTTTGAACACATTTCCACATACATTAGAATAGGTACAATAAACAGGAAATGTTTTGACGGCTGACAATAAGCAAAACAAAAACGGACTGACATCTAGCTCAGGCTCACAATGCAAGGAAACTCGATCTACCGTCTCTCAGGATGTCATATAGACGAGGTTTTGGCGGGATTGTCCTTTGATTTCAAATGAGATTTCTAACGTGCTCAAAAGGCCTGTTTAAAGGCTAATTGAAGCGTATCACGGTACTCCGTACGCCTTTCTACATTTTAATGGAGCATAGAGCTTAATTGTTAAAGGTTTTTTTCCAAGGAAAAACTTTTCTTTCTTTTTTTCTATATTTCTAAGGCAGGGAAAAACTTGCTGAAAACAAAGAAGTCGATGTTTCACAAAAAGTGATTTTCTTTAAGGACTTATTTATTGTGAAGTGTTTAAAGGGGATATATTCAATCAGAAGAACGTTCCCCTATGTATAGATAATGTATTCTTAAACTTTTGGCATTCTCATGATAAGGTATGCCGAGAATAAAAGTAAATATTCATTGCTGAACAGCATTTCTGTCAAAAGATGTATAATCTATGCACAGAAGTCATTTCAATTGACGAACTTTAAAAGCATTAATGCAAATACCGCAGTCGCAAAGATACAATGTCAAGTGGGCTAGTCTCTGACGGCCATCATTTGGATTTAATTCTGAGCCGTGGATATATATATTAATATATATACAGAATTCTTTGAAATTGACATCAAATGAATGCAATTATGCAATCCACAGGATACAATCTTAATTCGATTCTCTGATTTTAACATCGATAAGTCGATGAATTCAGCATAAAGTAATGCATATCAGCAGAAACTGCTCTGGTCAGTTTTAGTAAATAAGCTGACATATAGTCCCAGAGCGAAAATAAAAAGTTTCAGCCATTTATGAGCTCCTGTGACCATTTTGAGCCTTTTGTTTTGGGTCTAAAATACGATTTCTGGCGAATTTGGCATATTCCTTGTTAGTCACTGGACGTTGGAGCAACGTTTTCCGGTGTCCAGTGGTGATGTGCAAGGATTAAGTGAAAAAAATCTATCTCATTTACATAACTTCTGTCCAGATTTTCATCAAATATCTACAAGCACAAAGTGAAGAGCATCGGGCTGGCAGTAAATGCACATTTCAAAGTTGCACGAGGGTGATAGGTATTTTGGAAGACGAGTTAATTGAGGACGTCACACCCAGCCGAGTGGAATCTGCCAACAACATAGGGCGGAAGGGGCAAGCCTTTCAAGATAGACAAAAAGTGCCGAGTGCCGAGTGCCGAGTGCATGGATGCCACCCACTATGTTCTTTTCATCAATGGAAGGTGCATTTGCTTGTCCCTACGCGCTAAACCCGTGCCTTTGGTCTTGGGGGAAAAAACCGTGGCCATAAAAATATCAAAGTTTATAGGGTCCACTTTATTGAGAGTGTAATTTTCTCTTTGTTTTGATAGATTCACAGACTTTACAATTTGTGTCATAATATCCTGAAAAATTGGTCCATTTGTCAGTTTAACCTTTTGATTTATTGGCCTTTGAAAATGCCATTTTGTATGGCGTCGCCCGACTTTCAACACTTATCGAGGACACATTACTTCATTAGCTGTTGCCTGTATTTGTCCTGATTTAGATCTTACATATCTGGTTTAGTGGCTAGATTTAGTATTTGTGGTCACGTCATGCTCGATGGGCTCAGAGGACGAGTTTCGATCCACCTTGATTTGGAGCCGTCTTTTTGTGACGTCACGAATAACTGACAGAACGGCGCTGAAATTCAAGATTACGGGTTAAGTAATGTAAGGAGACCGGCGATTGGCCAGCAATCCTGACACCTGTCCAATCGGATCGCTCCAAGCATACACATACAACTTGCAGCTTTAAAGATGGCATTTGAACCAAGCCTGACTGACTGACTAAGGGATCGAGGATAGATGCAGAAACTAACATGATCGGACATATAAGACTAGTGTGATTCGTATATAAATACGTAAGTACATTTTTTCCCTAATTGCAAAAGGAAGTAACTCTAATTCTATAACCAGATATACCGCTTATTAAGAATGGATGAATTCAAATTCAAACGTTAAAGCCAACCAATTATCAATTTCAGTTGACCTACATAAATCCTAAATATGCTTCATTTGACATAAATATGTTTTGAAAACATTTCACATCATTATTTCTTCCCTTCTGTAATATGCAATAAAATCTTCTTTGGAGTCACATAATGCCCATATCCAATGCCGTTTGAATTCAAACGGACATCTATTTGAACTAAGGAACTTTCAAAAAAACATTTTATGAGCGCTTCATTTCAACATGAACAAGAGTTACCTCCCTGCTCATGGTCACTGTGACCATCTTCGTATATCAGCTCATACCCTAAAACCTGACCCTGACCCCTAACCCTAAACCCTAACCCTAACCCTAACCCCTAACCCTTACCCTAAGTCCAAACCCTAACCCTAATGCTAAACCCTGACCCCTAAATCCTAACCCTGACCCCTTACCCTAACCCTAACCCTAAGTACAAACCCTTACCCTGATCCCCTAACACTGACCCCTAAACCCTAAACCCTAAACCCTAAACCCTAAACCCTAAACCCTAAACCCTATCCCCTGACCCTGACCCATAAACCCTAACCCTAACCCCTAACCCCTAACCCTGACCCCTAAACCTTAACCCTAAACCTAAACCCTGACCCATAAACCCTAAGCCTAAACCTAATCCTAACCCAGCTGAGGTTCTTGAGTTTGCAGGTAACGCCTTCAGAGACAAGAAGAAGACCAGAATCATCCCCAGACATCTGTGAGCTGGCCGTCAGGACCGACGAGTAGTTGAATAAACTGCTGTCCGGTGTGACCATCGCCCAGGGTGATGTTCTCCCCAAGATCCAGGCTGTTCTTCTCCCAAAAAAGTCCCAGAAGTATGCTGGAACGTTAACTTCAGATCTCCAGTACCTTCCACAAACGGTCCTTTTCAGGACCACCAAATTCCACAAAAGGAAACACAATCAATGCTATATTTCATTCAATTATCAACACAAAAAAAACTTTCCTTCAAATCAAAACACAAAAAAATGCACCAAACCTTTAAATTGTATCTTATGATACACGTTACCTTTAGATCTACCAAAGTATGATGTAAACATAAAAAACAACTAGATTATTCCCGCGTTAAAGACAGCATGCACGGTTACCTAATCATAAATTCAGAGCCCACAACGCTTATATAAATCTGGGTCAAGGGTTAACAGTTAAGGTGCAAGGGTTAAGGGGTATGGGTTGAGGTGTAAGGGTTGAAGTATAAGCACTAAGTAGGAGCAGTGAGGGGTAAGGGTTAAGGTGCAAGGCTTGAGGTATAAGGGTTGAATACTAAGACGTGTCTCGATAGACGTCACAATGGAAGCAAACTCGATCTACCGTTTCTCAGGATGTCATATAAACGAGGTTTAGGCAGGCTGGTTGTTTGATTTCCCGAAATCTCATAAGACTCATTTACAAAGGTTACTTGAAGATGATAACGTTAAGTGGAATGCCTTTCTACGTGAAAAAAAACATATTAGGGCCTATTGAAAAAAGTCTATCTTGGCACAGTGATCGTTTTTAAGGAACCAACCAAAGATCCGTTGCTACAGCTACTGTATTTATTACTGTCTGTATAAACCGGGTCTTCTTAATCTTTTCGTGATGTTGAAACTCGTTAAAGCGGCTCTACTGTATGACCACTGACTGCATAAACCGGGTTTTGCTCAAATAGACTAATTCAGCTTAAAAAGACATATCTGCAGGATCTGTCCGAATCTATGAGTATTATATCATTTTGAACACATTTCCACATACATTAGAATAGGTACAATAAACAGGAAATGTTTTGACGGCTGACAATAAGCAAAACAAAAACGGACTGACATCTAGCTCAGGCTCACAATGCAAGGAAACTCGATCTACCGTCTCTCAGGATGTCATATAGACGAGGTTTTGGCGGGATTGTCCTTTGATTTCAAATGAGATTTCTAACGTGCTCAAAAGGCCTGTTTAAAGGCTAATTGAAGCGTATCACGGTACTCCGTACGCCTTTCTACATTTTAATGGAGCATAGAGCTTAATTGTTAAAGGTTTTTTTCCAAGGAAAAACTTTTCTTTCTTTTTTTCTATATTTCTAAGGCAGGGAAAAACTTGCTGAAAACAAAGAAGTCGATGTTTCACAAAAAGTGATTTTCTTTAAGGACTTATTTATTGT
>OU744731.1:75000-105317 GCA_916613615.1 Steromphala cineraria
GACCAAATTGCTTAAAATTGACCCGAAACGTCAAAAATATCAAATTTGCTTACAACATGGTTAGGACGCATCTACATGCTCCGTACACATCCACAAGCAAAGTTTAGCTGATTTTCAACCCAAAAACGAAGGAAACCATTTTTGTCAAATTTTGACCAATTGCTTAAAATTGACAAGAAGCGTTAAAAAAATTCAAATTTGCATAAAACATGGTTGGACGCATTACATGCTCCGTTGACCTCGACCATGCAAAGTTGAGCTGATTTTCAACCCAAAACGAAGGAAACCATTTTTGTAAAATGTTGACCAAATTGCTTAAAATTGACCCGAAACGTCAAAAATATCAAATTTGCTTACAACATGGTTAGGACGCATCTACATGCTCCGTACACATCCACAAGCAAAGTTTAGCTGATTTTCAACCCAAAAACGAAGAAACCATTTTTGTAAAATTTTGACCAAATTGCTTAAAATTGACCCGAAACGTCAAAAATATCAAATTTGCTTACAACATGGTTAGGACGCATCTACATGCTCCGTACACATCCACAAGCAAAGTTTAGCTGATTTCAACCCAAAAACGAAGGAAACCATTTTTGTAAAATTTTGACCAAATTGCTTAAAATTGACCCGAAACGTCAAAAATATCAAATTTGCTTTCAACATGGTTAGGACGCATCTACATGCTCCGTACACATCCACAAGCAAAGTTTAGCTGATTTTCAACCCAAAAACGAAGGAAACCATTTTTGTAAAATTTTGACCAAATTGCTTAAAATTGACCCGAAACGTCAAAAATATCAAATTTGCTTAAAACATGGTTAGGACGAATCTACATGCTCCGTACACATCCACAAGCAAAGTTTAGCTGATTTTCAACCCAAAAACGAAGGAAACCATTTTTGTAAAATGTTGACCAAATTGCTTAAAATTGACCCGAAACGTCAAAAATATCAAATTTGCTTAACAACATGGTTAGGACGCATCTACATGCTCCGTACACATCCACAAGCAAAGTTTAGCTGATTTTCAACCCAAAAACGAAGGAAACCATTTTTGTAAAATGTTGACCAAATTGCTTAAAATTGACCCCGAAACGTCAAAAATATCAAATTTGCTTAAAACATGGTTAGGACGCATCTACATGCTCCGTACACATCCACAAGCAAAGTTTAGCTGATTTCAACCCAAAAACGAAGGAAAACCATTTTTGTAAAATTTTGACCAAATTGCTTAAAATTGACCCGAAACGTTAAAACATTTTGCTCAAAACATGGTTAGGACGCATTTACATGCTCCGTAGACCTCCACATGCAAAGTTTAGCTGATTTTCAACCCAAAAAACGAAGGAAACCATTTTTGTAAAATGTTGACCAAATTGCTTAAAATTGACCCGAAACGTCAAAAATATCAAATTTGCTTAAAACATGGTTAGGACGCATCTACATGCTCCGTACACATCCACAAGCAAAGTTTAGCTGAATTTCAACCCAAAAACGAAGGAAACCATTTTTGTAAAATTTTGACCAAATTGCTTAAAATTGACACCGAAACGTTAAAACATTATTGCTCAAAACATGGTTGGGACGCATTTACATGCTCCGTAGACCTCCACATGCAAAGTTGAGCTGATTTACAACCCAAAAACGAAGGAAACCATTTTTGTAAAATGTTGACCAAATTGCTTAAAATTGACCCGAAACGTCAAAAATATCAAATTTGCTTACAACATGGTTAGGACGCATCTACATGCTCCGTACACATCCACAAGCAAAGTTTAGCTGATTTTCAACCCAAAAACGAAGGAAACCATTTTTGTAAAATTTTGACCAAATTGCTTAAAATTGACCCGAAACGTCAAAAATATCAAATTTGCTTACAACATGGTTAGGACGCATCTACATGCTCCGTACACATCCACAAGCAAAGTTTAGCTGATTTTCAACCCAAAAACGAAGGAAACCATTTTTGTAAAATTTTGACCAAATTGCTTAAAATTGACCCGAAACGTCAAAAATATCAAATTTGCTTTCAACATGGTTAGGACGCATCTACATGCTCCGTACACATCCACAAGCAAAGTTTAGCTGATTTTCAACCCAAAAACAAGGAAACCATTTTTGTAAAATGTTGACCAAATTGCTTAAAATTGACCCGAAACGTCAAAAATATCAAATTTGCTTACAACATGGTTAGGACGCATCTACATGCTCCGTACACATCCACAAGCAAAGTTTAGCTGATTTTCAACCCAAAAAACGAAGGAAACCATTTTTGTAAAATTTTGACCAAATTGCTTAAAATTGACCCGAAACGTCAAAAATATCAAATTTGCTTAAAACATGGTTAGGACGCATCTACATGCTCCGTACACATCCACAAGCAAAGTTTAGCTGAATTTCAACCCAAAAACGAAGGAAACCATTTTTGTAAAATTTTGACCAAATTGCTTAAAATTGACCCGAAACGTTAAAACATTTTGCTCAAAACATGGTTAGGACGCATTTACATGCTCCGTACACATCCACAAGCAAAGTTTAGCTGATTTTCAACCCAAAAACGAAGGAAACCATTTTTGTAAAATGTTGACCAAATTGCTTAAAATTGACCCGAAACGTCAAAAATATCAAATTTGCTTACAACATGGTTAGGACGCATCTACATGCTCCGTACACATCCACAAGCAAAGTTTAGCTGATTTTCAACCCAAAAACGAAGGAAACCATTTTTGTAAAATTTTGACCAAATTGCTTAAAATTGACCCGAAACGTCAAAAATATCAAATTTGCTTACAACATGGTTAGGACGCATCTACATGCTCCGTACACATCCACAAGCAAAGTTTAGCTGATTTTCAACCCAAAAACGAAGGAAACCATTTTTGTAAAATTTTGACCAAATTGCTTAAAATTGACCCGAAACGTCAAAAATATCAAATTTGCTTTCAACATGGTTAGGACGCATCTACATGCTCCGTACACATCCACAAGCAAAGTTTAGCTGATTTTCAACCCAAAAACGAAGGAAACCATTTTTGTAAAATTTTGACCAAATTGCTTAAAATTGACCCGAAACGTCAAAAATATCAAATTTGCTTACAACATGGTTAGGACGCATCTACATTCTCCGTACACCTCCACAAGCAAAGTTTAGCTGATTTTCAACCCAAAAACGAAGGAAACCATTTTTGTAAAATTTTGACCAAATTGCTTTAAAATTGACCCGAAAAGTCAAAAATATCAAATTTGCTTAAAACATGGTTAGGACGAATCTACATGCTCCGTACACATCCACAAGCAAAGTTTAGCTGATTTTCAACCCAAAAACGAAGGAAACCATTTTTGTAAAATGTTGACCAAATTGCTTAAAATTGACCCGAAACGTCAAAAATATCAAATTTGCTTACAACATGGTTAGGACGCATCTACATGCTCCGTACACATCCACAAGCAAAGTTTAGCTGATTTTCAACCCAAAAACGAAGGAAACCATTTTTGTAAAATGTTGACCAAATTGCTTAAAATTGACCCGAAACGTCAAAAATATCAAATTTGCTTAAAAACATGGTTAGGACGCATCTACATGCTCCGTACACATCCACAAGCAAAGTTTAGCTGATTTTCAACCCAAAAACGAAGGAAACCATTTTTGTAAAATGTTGACCAAATTGCTTAAAATTGACCCGAAACGTCAAAAATATCAAATTTGCTTACAACATGGTTAGGACGCATCTACATGCTCCGTACACATCCACAAGCAAAGTTTAGCTGATTTTCAACCCAAAAACGAAGGAAACCATTTTTGTAAAATGTTGACCAAATTGCTTAAAATTGACCCGAAACGTCAAAAATATCAAATTTGCTTAAAACATGGTTAGGACGCATCTACATGCTCCGTACACATCCACAAGCAAAGTTTAGCTGATTTTCAACCCAAAAACGAAGGAAACCATTTTTGTAAAATTTTGACCAAATTGCTTAAAATTGACCCGAAACGTTAAAACATTTTGCTCAAAACATGGTTAGGACGCATTTACATGCTCCGTAGACCTCCACATGCAAAGTTTAGCTGATTTTCAACCCAAAAACGAAGGAAACCATTTTTGTAAAATGTTGACCAAATTGCTTAAAATTGACCCGAAACGTCAAAAATATCAAATTTGCTTAAAACATGGTTAGGACGCATCTACATGCTCCGTACACATCCACAAGCAAAGTTTAGCTGATTTTCAACCCAAAAACGAAGAAAACCATTTTTGTAAAATTTTGACCAAATTGCTTAAAATTGACCCGAAACGTTAAAACATTTTGCTCAAAACATGGTTAGGACGCATTTACATGCTCCGTAGACCTCCACATGCAAAGTTTAGCTGATTTTCAACCCAAAAACGAAGGAAACCATTTTTGTAAAATGTTGACCAAATTGCTTAAAATTGACCCGAAACGTCAAAAATATCAAATTTGCTTACAACATGGTTAGGACGCATCTACATGCTCCGTACACATCCACAAGCAAAGTTTAGCTGATTTTCAACCCAAAAACGAAGGAAACCATTTTTGTCAAATTTTGACCAAATTGCTTAAAATTGACAAGAAACGTTAAAAAATTCAAATTTGCATAAAACATGGTTGGGACGCATTTACATGCTCCGTTGACCTCGACATGCAAAGTTGAGCTGATTTTCAACCCAAAAACGAAGGAAACCATTTTTGTAAAATGTTGACCAAATTGCATAAAATTGACCCGAAACGTCAAAAATATCAAATTTGCTTACAACATGGTTAGGACGCATCTATACACAAAGAACTTAATTAAGCACCGCCAATTTTGTAAAATGAAATTGGGAGCTCTTGGAATATTGTGATATGTTTGATGTATTGACCACTCTAGATATAACAATTGCCGTTTTATTTATTATTTAATTGACGTAAAAATCCTTATAACACGAAATAATTGAAAATATGAGAAAAATGTGAGACCACTGAAATTTGGCAAAATATAACTATTGTTTTTGGTGAGAAACAACGCATGAAACTTTGGATTTTTTCAATCAAAAATAACATTTTTGATCCCTAGTTGACATTCAATTAGAGAAACCCTTTTTATCATGCACGATAAAAGCCTAGCAGGACATTGAATTTTCAGTACTTTTTTCAACCATAATTGACAAAATTTCGAAATTTTTCAAATCTGTGAGTGAATTTGAGATTCTTTGAGTTGGACTTGTGGGTCAAACACTTCTTCTCCCTTTAAATAAGCCATTATCTTAAAGAGTCGCCAGTTTTTTCTTAGGGAAGCTTTTTTCAAATTTGATATTTGATAATTTTGTGATTTTGAAGGCTCATACTGCTCTAACGACTAACATTTGCTAAGAGGTCCTTACCTAAAATCATCAATTCAGTCAAGAGAATTATCATAACCATATTGCAGCAACAAATATTTACTTTCATTTTCAGTTATAAGTAAACTTGAATTTTCAAAAATACCAAGTTGGGGGAAATAAGTTATCCAGAGACCTTGAATCGTAAATTGAGTGAAGTTTTCATTTTTACACTGCTAAATGATCGTTCTATCGAAAAACCCTAATTGTTTTTCTGGAACCTTGTATGGTTTATTAGCAGAAGCTTATTTTCTGAAAACATTGGTGGTGCTTAACTAAGTTCTTTGTGTATACATGCTTCGTACACATCCACAAGCAAAGTTTAGCTGATTTTCAACCCAAAAACGAAGGAAACCATTTTTGTAAAATTTTGACCAAATTGCTTAAAATTGACCCGAAACGTTAAAACATTTTGCTCAAAACATGGTTAGGACGCATTTACATGCTCCATAGACCTCCACATGCAAAGTTTAGCTGATTTTCAACCCAAAAACGAAGGAAACCATTTTTGTAAAATGTTGACCAAATTGCTTAAAATTGACCCGAAACGTCAAAAATATCAAATTTGCTTACAACATGGTTAGGACGCATCTACATGCTCCGTACACATCCACAAGCAAAGTTTAGCTGATTTTCAACCCAAAAACGAAGGAAACCATTTTTGTAAAATTTTGACCAAATTGCTTAAAATTGACCCGAAACGTCAAAAATATCAAATTTGCTTACAACATGGTTAGGACGCATCTACATGCTCCGTACACCTCCACAAGCAAAAGTTTAGCTGATTTTCAACCCAAAAACGAAGGAAACCATTTTTGTAAAATTTTTGACCAAATTGCTTAAAATTGACCCGAAACGTCAAAAATATCAAATTTGCTTAAAACATGGTTAGGACGCATCTACATGCTCCGTACACATCCACAAGCAAAGTTTAGCTGATTTTCAACCCAAAAACGAAGGAAACCATTTTTTGTAAAATTTTGACCAAATTGCTTAAAATTGACCCGAAACGTCAAAAATATCAAATTTGCTTAAAACATGGTTAGGACGAATCTACATGCTCCGTACACATCCACAAGCAAAGTTTAGCTGATTTTCAACCCAAAAACGAAGGAAACCATTTTTGTAAAATGTTGACCAAATTGCTTAAAATTGACCCGAAACGTCAAAAATATCAAATTTGCTTACAACATGGTTAGGACGCATCTACATGCTCCGTACACATCCACAAGCAAAGTTTAGCTGATTTTCAACCCAAAAACGAAGGAAACCATTTTTGTAAAATGTTGACCAAATTGCTTAAAATTGACCCGAAACGTCAAAAATATCAAATTTGCTTAAAACATGGTTAGGACGCATCTACATGCTCCGTACACATCCACAAGCAAAGTTTAGCTGATTTTCAACCCAAAAACGAAGGAAACCATTTTTGTAAAATTTTGACCAAATTGCTTAAAATTGACCCGAAACGTTAAAACATTTTGCTCAAAACATGGTTAGGACGCATTTACATGCTCCGTAGACCTCCACATGCAAAGTTTAGCTGATTTTCAACCCAAAAACGAAGGAAACCATTTTTGTAAAATGTTGACCAAATTGCTTAAAATTGACCCGAAACGTCAAAAATATCAAATTTGCTTACAACATGGTTAGGACGCATCTACATGCTCCGTACACCTCCACAAGCAAAGTTTAGCTGATTTTCAACCCAAAAACGAAGGAAACCATTTTTGTAAAATGTTGACCAAATTGCTTAAAATTGACCCGAAACGTCAAAAATATCAAATTTGCTTACAACATGGTTAGGACGCATCTACATGCTCCGTACACATCCACAAGCAAAGTTTAGCTGATTTTCAACCCAAAAACGAAGAAAACCATTTTTGTAAAATTTTGACCAAATTGCTTAAAATTGACCCGAAACGTCAAAAATATCAAATTTGCTTAAAACATGGTTAGGACGCATCTACATGCTCCGTACACCTGCAGAAGCAAAGTTTAGCTGATTTTCAACCCAAAAACGAAGGAAACCATTTTTGTAAAATTTTGACCAAATTGCTTAAAATTGACCCGAAACGTCAAAAATATCAAATTTGCTTAAAACATGGTTAGGACGCATCTACATGCTCCGTACACATCCACAAGCAAAGTTTAGCTGATTTTCAACCCAAAAACGAAGCAAACCATTTTTGTAAAATTTTGACCAAATTGCTTAAAATTGACCCGAAACGTTAAAACATTTTGCTCAAAACATGGTTAGGACGCATTTACATGCTCCGTAGACCTCCACATGCAAAGTTTAGCTGATTTTCAACCCAAAAACGAAGGAAACCATTTTTGTAAAATGTTGACCAAATTGCTTAAAATTGACCCGAAACGTCAAAAATATCAAATTTGCTTACAACATGGTTAGGACGCATCTACATGCTCCGTACACATCCACAAGCAAAGTTTAGCTGATTTTCAACCCAAAAACGAAGGAAACCATTTTTGTCAAATTTTGACCAAATTGCTTAAAATTGACTCGAAACGTTAAAACATTTTGCTCAAAACATGGTTATGACGCATTTACATGCTCCGTAGACCTCCACAGGCAAAGTTTAGCTGATTTTCAACCCAAAAACGAAGAAAACCATTTTTGTCAAATTTTGACCAAGTTGCTTAAAATTGACAAGAAACGTCAAAAATATCAAATTTGCTTAAAGCATGGTTAGGACGCATCTACATGCTCCGTACACATCCACAAGCAAAGTTTAGCTGATTTTCAACCCAAAAACGAAGGAAACCATTTATGTAAAATTTTGACCAAATTGCTTAAAATTGACCCGAAACGTCAAAAATATCAAATTTGCTTACAACATGGTTAGGACGCATCTACATGCTCCGTACACATCCACAAGCAAAGTTTAGCTGATTTTCAACCCAAAAACGAAGGAAACCATTTTTGTAAAATTTTGACCAAATTGCTTAAAATTGACCCGAAACGTTAAAACATTTTGCTCAAAACATGGTTAGGACGCATTTACATGCTCCATAGACCTCCACATGCAAAGTTTAGCTGATTTTCAACCCAAAAACGAAGGAAACCATTTTTGTAAAATGTTGACCAAATTGCTTAAAATTGACCCGAAACGTCAAAAATATCAAATTTGCTTACAACATGGTTAGTACGCATCTACATGCTCCGTACACATCCACAAGCAAAGTTTAGCTGATTTTCAACCCAAAAACGAAGGAAACCATTTTTGTAAAATTTTGACCAAATTGCTTAAAATTGACCCGAAACGTCAAAAATATCAAATTTGCTTACAACATGGTTAGGACGCATCTACATGCTCCGTACACATCCACAAGCAAAGTTTAGCTGATTTTCAACCCAAAAACGAAGGAAACCATTTTTGTAAAATTTTGACCAAATTGCTTAAAATTGACCCGAAACGTCAAAAATATCAAATTTGCTTTCAACATGGTTAGGACGCATCTACATGCTCCGTACACATCCACAAGCAAAGTTTAGCTGATTTTTAACCCAAAAACGAAGAAAACCATTTTTGTAAAATTTTGACCAAATTGCTTAAAATTGACCCGAAACGTCAAAAATATCAAATTTGCTTAAAACATGGTTAGGACGAATCTCCATGCTCCGTACACATCCACAAGCAAAGTTTAGCTGATTTTCAACCCAAAAACGAAGGAAACCATTTTTGTAAAATGTTGACCAAATTGCTTAAAATTGACCCGAAACGTCAAAAATATCAAATTTGCTTACAACATGGTTAGGACGCATCTACATGCTCCGTACACATCCACAAGCAAAGTTTAGCTGATTTTCAACCCAAAAACGAAGGAAACCATTTTTGTAAAATGTTGACCAAATTGCTTAAAATTGACCCGAAACGTCAAAAATATCAAATTTGCTTAAAACATGGTTAGGACGCATCTACATGCTCCGTACACATCCACAAGCAAAGTTTAGCTGATTTTCAACCCAAAAACGAAGGAAACCATTTTTGTAAAATTTTGACCAAATTGCTTAAAATTGACCCGAAACGTTAAAACATTTTGCTCAAAACATGGTTAGGGACGCATTTACATGCTCCGTAGACCTCCACATGCAAAGTTGAGCTGATTTACAACCCAAAAACGTAGAAAACCATTTTTGTAAAATTTTGACCAAATTGCTTAAAATTGACCCGAAACGTCAAAAATATCAAATTTGCTTACAACATGGTTAGGACGCATCTACATGCTCCGTACACCTCCACAAGCAAAGTTTAGCTGATTTTCAACCCAAAAACGAAGGAAACCATTTTTGTAAAATGTTGACCAAATTGCTTAAAATTGACCCGAAACGTCAAAAATATCAAATTTGCTTAAAACATGGTTAGGACGCATCTACATGCTCCGTACACCTCCAGAAGCAAAGTTTAGCTGATTTTCAACCCAAAAACGAAGGAAACCATTTTTGTAAAATTTTGACCAAATTGCTTAAAATTGACCCGAAACGTCAAAAATATCAAATTTGCTTAAAACATGGTTAGGACGAATCTACATGCTCCGTACACATCCACAAGCAAAGTTTAGCTGATTTTCAACCCAAAAACGAAGGAAACCATTTTTGTAAAATGTTGACCAAATTGCTTAAAATTGACCCGAAATGTCAAAAATATCAAATTTGCTTACAACATGGTTAGGACGCATCTACATGCTCCGTACACATCCACAAGCAAAGTTTAGCTGATTTTCAACCCAAAAACGAAGGAAACCATTTTTGTAAAATGTTGACCAAATTGCTTAAAATTGACCCGAAACGTCAAAAATATCAAATTTGCTTAAAACATGGTTAGGACGCATCTACATGCTCCGTACACATCCACAAGCAAAGTTTAGCTGATTTTCAACCCAAAAACGAAGGAAACCATTTTTGTAAAATGTTGACCAAATTGCTTAAAATTGACCCGAAACGTCAAAAATATCAAATTTGCTTACAACATGGTTAGGACGCATCTACATGCTCCGTACACATCCACAAGCAAAGTTTAGCTATTTTTCAACCCAAAAACGAAGGAAACCATTTTTGTAAAATTTTGACCAAATTGCTTAAAATTGACCCGAAACGTCAAAAATATCAAATTTGCTTACAACATGGTTAGGACGCATCTACATGCTCCGTACACATCCACAAGCAAAGTTTAGCTGATTTTCAACCCAAAAACGAAGGAAACCATTTTTGTAAAATTTTGACCAAATTGCTTAAAATTGACCCGAAACGTCAAAAATATCAAATTTGCTTTCAACATGGTTAGGACGCATCTACATGCTCCGTACACATCCACAAGCAAAGTTTAGCTGATTTTTAACCCAAAAACGAAGGAAACCATTTTTGTAAAATTTTGACCAAATTGCTTAAAATTGACCCGAAACGTCAAAAATATCAAATTTGCTTACAACATGGTTAGGACGAATCTACATGCTCCGTACACATCCACAAGCAAAGTTTAGCTGATTTTCAACCCAAAAACGAAGGAAACCATTTTTGTAAAATGTTGACCAAATTGCTTAAAATTGACCCGAAACGTCAAAAATATCAAATTTGCTTACAACATGGTTAGGACGCATCTACATGCTCCGTACACATCCACAAGCAAAGTTTAGCTGATTTTCAACCCAAAAACGAAGGAAACCATTTTTGTAAAATGTTGACCAAATTGCTTAAAATTGACCCGAAACGTCAAAAATATCAAATTTGCTTAAAACATGGTTGGGACGCATCTACATGCTCCGTACACATCCACAAGCAAAGTTTAGCTGATTTTCAACCCAAAAACGAAGGAAACCATTTTTGTAAAATTTTGACCAAATTGCTTAAAATTGACCCGAAACGTTAAAACATTTTGCTCAAAACATGGTTAGGACGCATTTACATGCTCCGTAGACCTCCACATGCAAAGTTTAGCTGATTTTCAACCCAAAAACGAAGGAAACCATTTTTGTAAAATGTTGACCAAATTGCTTAAAATTGACCCGAAACGTCAAAAATATCAAATTTGCTTACAACATGGTTAGGACGCATCTACATGCTCCGTACACCTCCACAAGCAAAGTTTAGCTGATTTTCAACCCAAAAACGAAGGAAACCATTTTTGTAAAATGTTGACAAAATTGCTTAAAATTGACCGGAAACGTCAAAAATATCAAATTTGCTTAAAACATGGTTAGGACGCATCTACATGCTCCGTACACCTCCAGAAGCAAAGTTTAGCTGATTTTCAACCCAAAAACGAAGGAAACCATTTTTGTAAAATTTTGACCAAATTGCTTAAAATTGACCCGAAACGTCAAAAATATCAAATTTGCTTAAAACATGGTTAGGACGAATCTACATGCTCCGTACACATCCACAAGCAAAGTTTAGCTGATTTTCAACCCAAAAACGAAGGAAACCATTTTTGTAAAATGTTGACCAAATTGCTTAAAATTGACCCGAAATGTCAAAAATATCAAATTTGCTTACAACATGGTTAGGACGCATCTACATGCTCCGTACACATCCACAAGCAAAGTTTAGCTGATTTTCAACCCAAAAACGAAGGAAACCATTTTTGTAAAATGTTGACCAAATTGCTTAAAATTGACCCGAAACGTCAAAAATATCAAATTTGCTTAAAACATGGTTAGGACGCATCTACATGCTCCGTACACATCCACAAGCAAAGTTTAGCTGAATTTCAACCCAAAAACGAAGGAAACCATTTTTGTAAAATTTGGACCAAATTGCTTAAAATTGACCCGAAACGTTAAAACATTTTGCTCAAAACATGGTTAGGACGCATTTACATGCTCCGTAGACCTCCACATGCAAAGTTTAGCTGATTTTCAACCCAAAAACGAAGGAAACCATTTTTGTAAAATGTTGACCAAATTGCTTAAAATTGACCCGAAACGTCAAAAATATCAAATTTGCTTACAACATGGTTAGGACGCATCTACATGCTCCGTACACATCCACAAGCAAAGTTTAGCTGATTTTCAACCCAAAAACGAAGGAAACCATTTTTGTCAAATTTTGACCAAATTGCTTAAAATTGACAAGAAACGTTAAAAAATTCAAATTTGCATAAAACATGGTTGGGACGCATTTACATGCTCCGTAGACCTCGACATGCAAAGTTGAGCTGATTTACAACCCAAAAACGTAGAAAACCATTTTTGTAAAATTTTGACCAAATTGCTTAAAATTGACCCGAAACGTCAAAAATATCAAATTTGCTTACAACATGGTTAGGACGCATCTACATGCTCCGTACACCTCCACAAGCAAAGTTTAGCTGATTTTCAACCCAAAAACGAAGGAAACCATTTTTGTAAAATTTTGACCAAATTGCTTAAAATTGACCCGAAACGTCAAAAAAGTCAAATTTGCTTAAAACATGGTTAGGACGCATCTACATGCTCCGTACACATCCACAAGCAAAGTTTAGCTGAATTTCAACCCAAAAACGAAGGAAACCATTTTTGTAAAATTTTGACCAAATTGCTTAAAATTGACCCGAAACGTTAAAACATTTTGCTTAAAACATGGTTAGGACGCATTTACATGCTCCGTAGACCTCCACATGCAAAGTTTAGCTGATTTACAACCCAAAAACGAAGGAAACCATTTTTGTAAAATGTTGACCAAATTGCTTAAAATTGACCCGAAACGTCAAAAATATCAAATTTGCTTACAACATGGTTAGGACGCATCTACATGCTCCGTACACATCCACAAGCAAAGTTTAGCTGATTTTCAACCCAAAAACGAAGGAAACCATTTTTGTAAAATGTTGACCAAATTGCTTAAAATTAACCGTAAACGTCAAAAATATCAAATTTGCTTACAACATGGTTAGGACGCATCTACATGCTCCGTACACATCCACAAGCAAAGTTTAGCTGATTTTCAACCCAAAAACGAAGGAAACCATTTTTGTAAAATGTTGACCAAATTGCTTAAAATTAACCGGAAACGTCAAAAATATCAAATTTGCTTACAACATGGTTAGGACGCATCTACATGCTCCGTACACATCCACAAGCAAAGTTTAGCTGATTTTCAACCCAAAAACGAAGGAAACCATTTTTGTAAAATTTTGACCAAATTGCTTAAAATTGACCCGAAACGTCAAAAATATCAAATTTGCTTAAAACATGGTTAGGACGCATCTACATGCTCCGTACACATCCACAAGCAAAGTTTAGCTGATTTTCAACTCAAAAACGAAGGAAACCATTTTTGTAAAATGTTGACCAAATTGCTTAAAATTGACCGTAAACGTCAAAAATATCAAATTTGCTTACAACATGGTTAGGACGCATCTACATGCTCCGTACACATCCACAAGCAAAGTTTAGCTGATTTTCAACCCAAAAACGAAGGAAACCATTTTTGTAAAATGTTGACCAAATTGCTTAAAATTAACCGGAAACGTCAAAAATATCAAATTTGCTTACAACATGGTTAGGACGCATCTACATGCTCCGTACACATCCACAAGCAAAGTTTAGCTGATTTTCAACCCAAAAACGAAGGAAACCATTTTTGTAAAATTTTGACCAAATTGCTTAAAATTGACCCGAAACGTCAAAAATATCAAATTTGCTTAAAACATGGTTAGGACGCATCTACATGCTCCGTACACATCCACAAGCAAAGTTTAGCTGATTTTCAACCCAAAAACGAAGGAAACCATTTTTGTAAAATGTTGACCAAATTGCTTAAAATTGACCCGAAACGTCAAAAATATCAAATTTGCTTTCAACATGGTTAGGACGCATCTACATGCTCCGTACACATCCACAAGCAAAGTTTAGCTGATTTTCAACCCAAAAACGAAGGAAACCATTTTTGTAAAATTTTGACCAAATTGCTTAAAATTGACAAGAAACGTAAAAAATATCAAATTTGCTTTCAACATGGTTAGGACGCATCTACATGCTCCGTACACATCCACAAGCAAAGTTTAGCTGATTTTCAACCCAAAAACGAAGGAAACCATTTTTGTAAAATGTTGACCAAATTGCTTAAAATTGACCCGAAACGTCAAAAATATCAAATTTGCTTAAAACATGGTTAGGACGCATCTACATGCTCCGTACACATCCACAAGCAAAGTTTAGCTGATTTTCAACCCAAAAACGAAGGAAACCATTTTTGTAAAATTTTGACCAAATTGCTTAAAATTGACCCGAAACGTTAAAACATTTTGCTCAAAACATGGTTAGGACGCATTTACATGCTCCGTAGACCTCCACATGCAAAGTTTAGCTGATTTACAACCCAAAAACGAAGGAAACCATTTTTGTAAAATGTTGACCAAATTGCTTAAAATTGACCCGAAACGTCAAAAATATCAAATTTGCTTACAACATGGTTAGGACGCATCTACATGCTCCGTACACATCCACAAGCAAAGTTTAGCTGATTTTCAACCCAAAAACGAAGGAAACCATTTTTGTAAAATGTTGACCAAATTGCTTAAAATTAACCCGAAACGTCAAAAATATCAAATTTGCTTACAACATGGTTACGACGCATCTACATGCTCCGTACACATCCACAAGCAAAGTTTAGCTGATTTTCAACCCAAAAACGAAGCAAACCATTTTTGTAAAATTTTGACCAAATTGCTTAAAATTGACCCGAAACGTTAAAAATATCAAATTTGCTTAAAACATGGTTAGGACGCATCTACATGCTCCGTACACATCCACAAGCAAAGTTTAGCTGATTTTCAACCCAAAAACGAAGGAAACCATTTTTGTAAAATGTTGACCAAATTGCTTAAAATTGACCCGAAACGTCAAAAATATCAAATTTGCTTTCAACATGGTTAGGACGCATCTACATGCTCCGTACACATCCACAAGCAAAGTTTAGCTGATTTTCAACCCAAAAACGAAGGAAACCATTTTTGTAAAATTTTGACCAAATTGCTTAAAATTGACAAGAAACGTAAAAAATATCAAATTTGCTTTCAACATGGTTAGGACGCATCTACATGCTCCGTACACATCCACAAGCAAAGTTTAGCTGATTTTCAACCCAAAAACGAAGGAAACCATTTTTGTAAAATGTTGACCAAATTGCTTAAAATTGACCCGAAACGTCAAAAATATCAAATTTGCTTAAAACATGGTTAGGACGCATCTACATGCTCCGTACACATCCACAAGCAAAGTTTAGCTGAATTTCAACCCAAAAACGAAGGAAACCATTTTTGTAAAATTTTGACCAAATTGCTTAAAATTGACCCGAAACGTTAAAACATTTTGCTCAAAACATGGTTAGGACGCATTTACATGCTCCGTAGACCTCCACATGCAAAGTTTAGCTGATTTACAACCCAAAAACGAAGGAAACCATTTTTGTAAAATTTTGACCAAATTGCTTAAAATTGACCCGAAACGTCAAAAATATCAAATTTGCTTACAACATGGTTAGGACGCATCTACATGCTCCGTACACATCCACAAGCAAAGTTTAGCTGATTTTCAACCCAAAAACGAAGGAAACCATTTTTGTCAAATTTTGACCAAATTGCTTAAAATTGACAAGAAACGTTAAAAAATTCAAATTTGCATAAAACATGGTTGGGACGCATTTACATGCTCCGTAGACCTCGACATGCAAAGTTGAGCTGATTTACAACCCAAAAACGTAGAAAACCATTTTTGTAAAATTTTGACCAAATTGCTTAAAATTGACCCGAAACGTCAAAAATATCAAATTTGCTTACAACATGGTTAGGACGCATCTACATGCTCCGTACACATCCACAAGCAAAGTTTAGCTGATTTTCAACCCAAAAACGAAGGAAACCATTTTTGTAAAATTTTGACCAAATTGCTTAAAATTGACCCGAAACGTCAAAAAAGTCAAATTTGCTTAAAACATGGTTAGGACGCATCTACATGCTCCGTACACATCCACAAGCAAAGTTTAGCTGAATTTCAACCCAAAAACGAAGGAAACCATTTTTGTAAAATTTTGACCAAATTGCTTAAAATTGACCCGAAACGTTAAAACATTTTGCTTAAAACATGGTTAGGACGCATTTACATGCTCCGTAGACCTCCACATGCAAAGTTTAGCTGATTTTCAACCCAAAAACGAAGGAAACCATTTTTGTAAAATGTTGACCAAATTGCTTAAAATTGACCCGAAACGTCAAAAATATCAAATTTGCTTACAACATGGTTAGGACGCATCTACATGCTCCGTACACATCCACAAGCAAAGTTTAGCTGATTTTCAACCCAAAAACGAAGGAAACCATTTTTGTAAAATGTTGACCAAATTGCTTAAAATTAACCGTAAACGTTAAAAATATCAAATTTGCTTACAACATGGTTAGGACGCATCTACATGCTCCGTACACATCCACAAGCAAAGTTTAGCTGATTTTCAACCCAAAAACGAAGGAAACCATTTTTGTAAAATGTTGACCAAATTGCTTAAAATTAACCGGAAACGTCAAAAATATCAAATTTGCTTACAACATGGTTAGGACGCATCTACATGCTCCGTACACATCCACAAGCAAAGTTTAGCTGATTTTCAACCCAAAAACGAAGGAAACCATTTTTGTCAAATTTTGACCAAATTGCTCAAAATTGACAAGAAACGTTAAAAAATTCAAATTTGCATAAAACATGGTTGGGACGCATTTACATGCTCCGTTGACCTCGACATGCAAAGTTGAGCTGATTTTCAAGCCAAAAACGAAGGAAACCATTTTTGTAAAATGTTGACCAAATTGCTTAAAATTGACCCGAAACGTCAAAAATATCAAATTTGCTTACAACATGGTTAGGACGCATCTACATGCTCCGTACACATCCACAAGCAAAGTTTAGCTGATTTTCAACCCAAAAACGAAGGAAACCATTTTTGTAAAATTTTGACCAAATTGCTTAAAATTGACCCGAAACGTCAAAAAAGTCAAATTTGCTTAAAACATGGTTAGGACGCATCTACATGCTCCGTACACATCCACAAGCAAAGTTTAGCTGAATTTCAACCCAAAAACGAAGGAAACCATTTTTGTAAAATTTTGACCAAATTGCTTAAAATTGACCCGAAACGTTAAAACATTTTGCTTAAAACATGGTTAGGACGCATTTACATGCTCCGTAGACCTCCACATGCAAAGTTTAGCTGATTTTCAACCCAAAAACGAAGGAAACCATTTTTGTAAAATGTTGACCAAATTGCTTAAAATTGACCCGAAACGTCAAAAATATCAAATTTGCTTACAACATGGTTAGGACGCATCTACATGCTCCGTACACATCCACAAGCAAAGTTTAGCTGATTTTCAACCCAAAAACGAAGGAAACCATTTTTGTAAAATGTTGACCAAATTGCTTAAAATTAACCGTAAACGTCAAAAATATCAAATTTGCTTACAACATGGTTAGGACGCATCTACATGCTCCGTACACATCCACAAGCAAAGTTAAGCTGATTTTCAACCCAAAAACGAAGGAAACCATTTTTGTAAAATGTTGACCAAATTGCTTAAAATTAACCGGAAACGTCAAAAATATCAAATTTGCTTACAACATGGTTAGGACGCATCTACATGCTCCGTACACATCCACAAGCAAAGTTTAGCTGATTTTCAACCCAAAAACGAAGGAAACCATTTTTGTAAAATTTTGACCAAATTGCTTAAAATTGACCCGAAACGTCAAAAATATCAAATTTGCTTAAAACATGGTTAGGACGCATCTACATGCTCCGTACACATCCACAAGCAAAGTTTAGCTGATTTTCAACCCAAAAACGAAGGAAACCATTTTTGTAAAATGTTGACCAAATTGCTTAAAATTAACCGTAAACGTCAAAAATATCAAATTTGCTTACAACATGGTTAGGACGCATCTACATGCTCCGTACACATCCACAAGCAAAGTTTAGCTGATTTTCAACCCAAAAACGAAGGAAACCATTTTTGTAAAATGTTGACCAAATTGCTTAAAATTAACCGGAAACGTCAAAAATATCAAATTTGCTTACAACATGGTTACGACGCATCTACATGCTCCGTACACATCCACAAGCAAAGTTTAGCTGATTTTCAACCCAAAAACGAAGGAAACCATTTTTGTAAAATTTTGACCAAATTGCTTAAAATTGACCCGAAACGTCAAAAATATCAAATTTGCTTAAAACATGGTTAGGACGCATCTACATGCTCCGTACACATCCACAAGCAAAGTTTAGCTGATTTTCAACCCAAAAACGAAGGAAACCATTTTTGTAAAATGTTGACCAAATTGCTTAAAATTGACCCGAAACGTCAAAAATATCAAATTTGCTTTCAACATGGTTAGGACGCATCTACATGCTCCGTACACATCCACAAGCAAAGTTTAGCTGATTTTCAACCCAAAAACGAAGGAAACCATTTTTGTAAAATTTTGACCAAATTGCTTAAAATTGACAAGAAACGTCAAAAATATCAAATTTGCTTTCAACATGGTTAGGACGCATCTACATGCTCCGTACACATCCACAAGCAAAGTTTAGCTGATTTTCAACCCAAAAACGAAGGAAACCATTTTTGTAAAATGTTGACCAAATTGCTTAAAATTGACCCGAAACGTCAAAAATATCAAATTTGCTTAAAACATGGTTAGGACGCATCTACATGCTCCGTACACATCCACAAGCAAAGTTTAGCTGATTTTCAACCCAAAAACGAAGGAAACCATTTTTGTAAAATTTTGACCAAATTGCTTAAAATTGACCCGAAACGTTAAAACATTTTGCTCAAAACATGGTTAGGACGCATTTACATGCTCCGTAGACCTCCACATGCAAAGTTTAGCTGATTTACAACCCAAAAACGAAGGAAACCATTTTTGTAAAATGTTGACCAAATTGCTTAAAATTGACCCGAAACGTCAAAAATATCAAATTTGCTTAAAACATGGTTAGGACGCATCTACATGCTCCGTACACATCCACAAGCAAAGTTTAGCTGATTTTCAACCCAAAAACGAAGAAAACCATTTTTGTCAAATTTTGACCAAATTGCTTAAAATTGACAAGAAACGTTAAAAAATTCAAATTTGCATAAAACATGGTTGGGACGCATTTACATGCTCCGTAGACCTCGACATGCAAAGTTGAGCTGATTTACAACCCAAAAACGAAGGAAACCATTTTTGTAAAATGTTGACCAAATTGCTTAAAATTGACCCGAAACGTCAAAAATATCAAATTTGCTTACAACATGTTTAGGACGCATCTACATGCTCCGTACACATCCACAAGCAAAGTTTAGCTGATTTTCAACCCAAAAACGAAGGAAACCATTTTTGTAAAATTTTGACCAAATTGCTTAAAATTGACCCGAAACGTCAAAAAAGTCAAATTTGCTTAAAACATGGTTAGGACGCATCTACATGCTCCGTACACATCCACAAGCAAAGTTTAGCTGAATTTCAACCCAAAAACGAAGGAAACCATTTTTGTAAAATTTTGACCAAATTGCTTAAAATTGACCCGAAACGTTAAAACATTTTGCTTAAAACATGGTTGGGACGCATTTACATGCTCCGTAGACCTCCACATGCAAAGTTTAGCTGATTTTCAACCCAAAAACGAAGGAAACCATTTTTGTAAAATGTTGACCAAATTGCTTAAAATTGACCCGAAACGTCAAAAATATCAAATTTGCTTAAAACATGGTTAGGACGCATCTACATGCTCCGTACACATCCACAAGCAAAGTTTAGCTGATTTTCAACCCAAAAACGAAGGAAACCATTTTTGTAAAATGTTGACCAAATTGCTTAAAATTAACCGTAAACGTCAAAAATATCAAATTTGCTTACAACATGGTTAGGACGCATCTACATGCTCCGTACACATCCACAAGCAAAGTTTAGCTGATTTTCAACCCAAAAACGAAGGAAACCATTTTTGTAAAATGTTGACCAAATTGCTTAAAATTAACCGGAAACGTCAAAAATATCAAATTTGCTTACAACATGGTTAGGACGCATCTACATGCTCCGTACACATCCACAAGCAAAGTTTAGCTGATTTTCAACCCAAAAACGAAGGAAACCATTTTTGTAAAATTTTGACCAAATTGCTTAAAATTGACCCGAAACGTCAAAAATATCAAATTTGCTTAAAACATGGTTAGGACGCATCTACATGCTCCGTACACATCCACAAGCAAAGTTTAGCTGATTTTCAACTCAAAAACGAAGGAAACCATTTTTGTAAAATGTTGACCAAATTGCTTAAAATTAACCGTAAACGTCAAAAATATCAAATTTGCTTACAACATGGTTAGGACGCATCTACATGCTCCGTACACATCCACAAGCAAAGTTTAGCTGATTTTCAACCCAAAAACGAAGGAAACCATTTTTGTAAAATGTTGACCAAATTGCTTAAAATTAACCGGAAACGTCAAAAATATCAAATTTGCTTACAACATGGTTAGGACGCATCTACATGCTCCGTACACATCCACAAGCAAAGTTTAGCTGATTTTCAACCCAAAAACGAAGGAAACCATTTTTGTAAAATTTTGACCAAATTGCTTAAAATTGACCCGAAACGTCAAAAATATCAAATTTGCTTAAAACATGGTTAGGACGCATCTACATGCTCCGTACACATCCACAAGCAAAGTTTAGCTGATTTTCAACTCAAAAACGAAGGAAACCATTTTTGTAAAATGTTGACCAAATTGCTTAAAATTAACCGTAAACGTCAAAAATATCAAATTTGCTTACAACATGGTTAGGACGCATCTACATGCTCCGTACACATCCACAAGCAAAGTTTAGCTGATTTTCAACCCAAAAACGAAGGAAACCATTTTTGTAAAATGTTGACCAAATTGCTTAAAATTAACCGGAAACGTCAAAAATATCAAATTTGCTTACAACATGGTTAGGACGCATCTACATGCTCCGTACACATCCACAAGCAAAGTTTAGCTGATTTTCAACCCAAAAACGAAGGAAACCATTTTTGTAAAATTTTGACCAAATTGCTTAAAATTGACCCGAAACGTCAAAAATATCAAATTTGCTTAAAACATGGTTAGGACGCATCTACATGCTCCGTACACATCCACAAGCAAAGTTTAGCTGATTTTCAACCCAAAAACGAAGGAAACCATTTTTGTAAAATGTTGACCAAATTGCTTAAAATTGACCCGAAACGTCAAAAATATCAAATTTGCTTTCAACATGGTTAGGACGCATCTACATGCTCCGTACACATCCACAAGCAAAGTTTAGCTGATTTTCAACCCAAAAACGAAGGAAACCATTTTTGTAAAATTTTGACCAAATTGCTTAAAATTGACAAGAAACGTCAAAAATATCAAATTTGCTTAAAACATGGTTAGGACGCATCTACATGCTCCGTACACATCCACAAGCAAAGTTTATCTGATTTTCAACCCAAAAACGAAGAAAACCATTTTTGTAAAATTTTGACCAAATTGCTTAAAATTGACCCGAAACATCAAAAATATCAAATTTGCTTAAAACATGGTTAGGACGCATCTACATGCTCCGTACACATCCACAAGCAAAGTTTAGCTGAATTTCAACCCAAAAACGAAGGAAACCATTTTTGTAAAATTTTGACCAAATTGCTTAAAATTGACCCGAAACGTTAAAACATTTTGCTTAAAACATGGTTAGGACGCATTTACATGCTCCGTAGACCTCCACATGCAAAGTTTAGCTGATTTTCAACCCAAAAACGAAGGAAACCATTTTTGTAAAATGTTGACCAAATTGCTTAAAATTGACCCGAAACGTCAAAAATATCAAATTTGCTTAAAACATGGTTAGGACGCATCTACATGCTCCGTACACATCCACAAGCAAAGTTTAGCTGATTTTCAACCCAAAAACGAAGGAAACCATTTTTGTAAAATGTTGACCAAATTGCTTAAAATTAACCGTAAACGTCAAAAATATCAAATTTGCTTACAACATGGTTAGGACGCATCTACATGCTCCGTACACATCCACAAGCAAAGTTTAGCTGATTTTCAACCCAAAAACGAAGGAAACCATTTTTGTAAAATGTTGACCAAATTGCTTAAAATTAACCGGAAACGTCAAAAATATCAAATTTGCTTACAACATGGTTAGGACGCATCTACATGCTCCGTACACATCCACAAGCAAAGTTTAGCTGATTTTCAACCCAAAAACGAAGGAAACCATTTTTGTAAAATTTTGACCAAATTGCTTAAAATTGACCCGAAACGTCAAAAATATCAAATTTGCTTAAAACATGGTTAGGACGCATCTACATGCTCCGTACACATCCACAAGCAAAGTTTAGCTGATTTTCAACTCAAAAACGAAGGAAACCATTTTTGTAAAATGTTGACCAAATTGCTTAAAATTAACCGTAAACGTCAAAAATATCAAATTTGCTTACAACATGGTTAGGACGCATCTACATGCTCCGTACACATCCACAAGCAAAGTTTAGCTGATTTTCAACCCAAAAACGAAGGAAACCATTTTTGTAAAATGTTGACCAAATTGCTTAAAATTAACCGGAAACGTCAAAAATATCAAATTTGCTTACAACATGGTTAGGACGCATCTACATGCTCCGTACACATCCACAAGCAAAGTTTAGCTGATTTTCAACCCAAAAACGAAGGAAACCATTTTTGTAAAATTTTGACCAAATTGCTTAAAATTGACCCGAAACGTCAAAAATATCAAATTTGCTTAAAACATGGTTAGGACGCATCTACATGCTCCGTACACATCCACAAGCAAAGTTTAGCTGATTTTCAACTCAAAAACGAAGGAAACCATTTTTGTAAAATGTTGACCAAATTGCTTAAAATTAACCGTAAACGTCAAAAATATCAAATTTGCTTACAACATGGTTAGGACGCATCTACATGCTCCGTACACATCCACAAGCAAAGTTTAGCTGATTTTCAACCCAAAAACGAAGGAAACCATTTTTGTAAAATGTTGACCAAATTGCTTAAAATTAACCGGAAACGTCAAAAATATCAAATTTGCTTACAACATGGTTAGGACGCATCTACATGCTCCGTACACATCCACAAGCAAAGTTTAGCTGATTTTCAACCCAAAAACGAAGGAAACCATTTTTGTAAAATTTTGACCAAATTGCTTAAAATTGACCCGAAACGTCAAAAATATCAAATTTGCTTAAAACATGGTTAGGACGCATCTACATGCTCCGTACACATCCACAAGCAAAGTTTAGCTGATTTTCAACCCAAAAACGAAGGAAACCATTTTTGTAAAATGTTGACCAAATTGCTTAAAATTGACCCGAAACGTCAAAAATATCAAATTTGCTTTCAACATGGTTAGGACGCATCTACATGCTCCGTACACATCCACAAGCAAAGTTTAGCTGATTTTCAACCCAAAAACGAAGGAAACCATTTTTGTAAAATTTTGACCAAATTGCTTAAAATTGACAAGAAACGTCAAAAATATCAAATTTGCTTAAAACATGGTTAGGACGCATCTACATGCTCCGTACACATCCACAAGCAAAGTTTATCTGATTTTCAACCCAAAAACGAAGAAAACCATTTTTGTAAAATTTTGACCAAATTGCTTAAAATTGACAAGAAACGTCAAAAATATCAAATTTGCTTAAAACATGGTTAGGACGCATCTACATGCTCCGTACACATCCACAAGCAAAGTTTAGCTGATTTTCAACCCAAAAACGAAGGAAACCATTTTTGTAAAATGTTGACCAAATTGCTTAAAATTGACCCGAAACGTCAAAAATATCAAATTTGCTTACAACATGGTTAGGACGTATCTACATGCTCCGTACACATCCACAAGCAAAGTTTAGCTGATTTTCAACCAAAAAACGAAGGAAACCATTTTTGTCAAATTTTGACCAAATTGCTTAAAATTGACCCGAAACGTCAAAAATATCAAATTTGCTTACAACATGGTTAGGACGCATCTACATGCTCCGTACACATCCACAAGCAAAGTTTAGCTGATTTTCAACCCAAAAACGAAGGAAACCATTTTTGTAAAATTTTGACCAAATTGCTTAAAATTGACCCGAAACGTCAAAAATATCAAATTTGCTTACAACATGGTTAGGACGTATCTACATGCTCCGTACACATCCACAAGCAAAGTTTAGCTGATTTTCAACCCAAAAACGAAGGAAACCATTTTTGTAAAATTTTGACCAAATTGCTTAAAATTGACCCGAAACGTCAAAAATATCAAATTTGCTTAAAACATGGTTAGGACGCATCTACATGCTCCGTACACCTCCACAAGCAAAGTTTAGCTGATTTTCAACCCAAAAACGAAGGAAACCATTTTTGTAAAATTTTGACCAAATTGCTTAAAATTGACCCGAAACGTCAAAAATATCAAATTTGCTTACAACATGGTTAGGACGTATCTACATGCTCCGTACACATCCACAAGCAAAGTTTAGCTGATTTTCAACCCAAAAACGAAGGAAACACTTTTTGTAAAATTTTGACCAAATTGCTTAAAATTGACCCGAAACGTCAAAAATATCAAATTTGCTTACAACATGGTTAGGACGCATCTACATGCTCCGTACACATCCACAAGCAAAGTTTAGCTGATTTTCAACCCAAAAACGATGGAAACCATTTTTGTAAAATTTTGACCAAATTGCTTAAAATTGACTCGAAACGTTAAAACATTTTGCTCAAAACATGGTTATCACGCATTTACATGCTCCGTAGACCTCCACAGGCAAAGTTTAGCTGATTTTCAACCCAAAAACCAAGAAAACCATTTTTGTCAAATTTTGACCAAATTGCTTAAAATTGACAAGAAACGTCAAAAATATCAAATTTGCTTAAAACATGGTTAGGACGCATCTACATGCTCCGTACACATCCACAAGCAAAGTTTAGCTGATTTTCAACCCAAAAACGAAGAAAACCATTTTTGTAAAATTTTGACCAAATTGCTTAAAATTGACCCGAAACGTCAAAAATATCAAATTTGCTTAAAACATGGTTAGGACGCATCTACATGCTCCGTACACATCCACAAGCAAAGTTTAGCTGATTTTCAACCCCAAAAACGAAGGAAACCATTTTTATAAAATTTTGACCAAATTGCTTAAAATTGACCCGAAACGTCAAAAATATCAAATTTGCTTGAAACATGGTTAGGACGAATCTACATGCTCCGTACACATCCACAAGCAAAGTTTAGCTGATTTTCAACCCAAAAACGAAGGAAACCATTTTTGTAAAATGTTGACCAAATTGCTTAAGATTGATCCGAAACGTCAAAAATATCAAATTTGCTTAAAACATGGTTAGGACGCATCTACATGCTCCGTACACATCCACAAGCAAAGTTTAGCTGATTTTCAACCCAAAAACGAAGGAAACCATTTTTGTAAAATGTTGACCAAATTGCTTAAAATGACCCGAAACGTCAAAAATATCAAATTTGCTTACAACATGGTTAGGACGCATCTACATGCTCCGTACACATCCACAAGCAAAGTTTAGCTGATTTTCAACCCAAAAACGAAGGAAACCATTTTTGTAAAATTTTGACCAAATTGCTTAAAATTGACCCGAAACGTCAAAAATATCAAATTTGCTTACAACATGGTTAGGACGCATCTACATGCTCCGTACACATCCACAAGCAAAGTTTAGCTGATTTTCAACCCAAAACGAAGGAAACCATTTTTGTAAAATTTTGACCAAATTGCTTAAAATTGACTCGAAACGTTAAAACATTTTGCTCAAAACATGGTTATGACGCATTTACATGCTCCGTAGACCTCCACAGGCAAAGTTTAGCTGATTTTCAACCCAAAAACGAAGAAAACCATTTTGTCAAATTTTGACCAAATTGCTTAAAATTGACAAGAAACGTCAAAAATATCAAATTTGCTTAAAACATGGTTAGGACGCATCTACATGCTCCGTACACATCCACAAGCAAAGTTTAAGCTGATTTTCAACCCAAAAACGAAGAAAACCATTTTTGTAAAATTTTGACCAAATTGCTTAAAATTGACCCGAAACGTCAAAAATATCAAATTTGCTTAAAACATGGTTAGGACGCATCTACATGCTCCGTACACCTCCACAAGCAAAGTTTAGCTGATTTTCAACCCAAAAACGCAGGAAACCATTTTTGTAAAATTTTGACCAAATTGCTTAAAATTGACCCGAAACGTCAAAAATATCAAATTTGCTTAAAACATGGTTAGGACGTATCTACATGCTCCGTACACATCCACAAGCAAAGTTTAGCTGATTTTCAACCCCAAAAACGAAGGAAACCATTTTTGTAAAATGTTGACCAAATTGGTTAAAATTGACCCGAAACGTCAAAAATATCAAATTTGCTTAAAAACATGGTTAGGACGCATCTACATGCTCCGTACACATCCACAAGCAAAGTTTAGCTGATTTTCAACCCAAAAACGAAGGAAACCATTTTTGTAAAATGTTGACCAAATTGCTTAAAATTGACCCGAAACGTCAAAAATATCAAATTTGCTTACAACATGGTTAGGACGCATCTACATGCTCCGTACACATCCACAAGCAAAGTTTAGCTGATTTTCAACCCAAAAACGAAGGAAACCATTTTTGTAAAATTTTGACCAAATTGCTTAAAATTGACCCGAAACGTCAAAAATATCAAATTTGCTTAAAACATGGTTAGGACGCATCTACATGCTCCGTACACATCCCACAAGCAAAGTTTAGCTGATTTTCAACCCAAAAACGAAGGAAACCATTTTTGTAAAATTTTGACCAAATTGCTTAAAATTGACCCGAAACGTCAAAAATATCAAATTTGCTTAAAAACATGGTTAGGACGCATCTACATGCTCCGTACACATCCACAAGCAAAGTTTAGCTGATTTTCAACCCAAAAACGAAGGAAACCATTTTTGTAAAATTTTGACCAAATTGCTTAAATTGACCCGAAACGTCAAAAATATCAAATTTGCTTACAACATGGTTAGGACGCATCTACATGCTCCGTACACATCCACAAGCAAAGTTTAGCTGATTTTCAACCCAAAAACGAAGGAAACCATTTTTGTAAAATTTTGACCAAATTGCTTAAAATTGACCCGAAACGTCAAAAATATCAAATTTGCTTAAAACATGGTTAGGACGCATCTGCATGCTCCGTACACATCCACAAGCAAAGTTTAGCTGATTTTCAACCCAAAAACGAAGGAAACCATTTTTGTAAAATTTTGACCAAATTGCTTAAATTGACCCGAAACGTCAAAAATATCAAATTTGCTTAAAACATGGTTAGGACGCATCTATGTGCTCCGTACACATCCACAAGCAAAGTTTAGCTGATTTTCAACGCAAAAACGAAGGAAACCATTTTTGTAAAATGTTGACCAAATTGCTTAAAATTGACCCGAAACGTCCAAAATATCAAATTTGCTTACAACATGGTTAGGACGCATCTACATGCTCCGTACACATCCACAAGCAAAGTTTAGCTGATTTTCAACCCAAAAACGAAGGAAACCATTTTTGTAAAATTTTGACCAAATTGCTTAAAATTGACCCGAAACGTCAAAAATATCAAATTTGCTTAAAACATGGTTAGGACGCATCTACATGCTCCGTACACCTCCACAAGCAAAGTTTAGCTGATTTTCAACCCAAAAACGAAGGAAACCATTTTTGTAAACTGTTGACCAAATTGCTTAAAATTGACCCGAAACGTCAAAAATATCAAATTTGCTTACAACATGGTTAGGACGCATCTACATGCTCCGTACACATCCACAAGCAAAGTTTAGCTGATTTTCAACCCAAAAACGAAGGAAACCATTTTTGTAAAATTTTGACCAAATTGCTTAAAATTGACCCGAAACGTCAAAATATCAAATTTGCTTAAAACATGGTTAGGAACGCATCTACATGCTCCGTACACATCCACAAGCAAAGTTTAGCTGATTTTCAACCCAAAAACGAAGGAAACCATTTTTGTAAAATTTTGACCAAATGCTTAAAATTGACCCGAAACGTCAAAAATATCAAATTTGCTTAAAACATGGTTAGGACGCATCTACATGCTCCGTACACATCCACAAGCAAAGTTTAGCTGATTTTCAACCCAAAAAACGAAGGAAACCATTTTTGTAAAATGTTGACCAAATTGCTTAAAATTGACCCGAAACGTCAAAAATATCAAATTTGCTTACAACATGGTTAGGACGTATCTACATGCTCCGTACACATCCACAAGCAAAGTTTAGCTGATTTTCAACCCAAAAACGAAGGAAACCATTTTTGTCAAATTTTGACCAAATTGCTTAAAATTGACCCGAAACGTCAAAAATATCAAATTTGCTTACAACATGGTTAGGACGTATCTACATGCTCCGTACACATCCACAAGCAAAGTTTAGCTGATTTTCAACCCAAAAACGAAGGAAACCATTTTTGTCAAATTTTGACCAAATTGCTTAAAATTGACCCGAAACGTCAAAAATATCAAATTTGCTTAAAACATGGTTAGGACGCATCTACATGCTCCGTACACATCCACAAGCAAAGTTTAGCTGATTTTCAACCCAAAAACGAAGGAAACCATTTTTGTAAAATTTTGACCAAATTGCTTAAAATTGACCCGAAACGTCAAAAATATCAAATTTGCTTACAACATGGTTAGGACGCATCTACATGCTCCGTACACATCCACAAGCAAAGTTTAGCTGATTTTCAACCCAAAAACGAAGGAAACCAATTTTTGTAAAATTTTGACCAAATTGCTTAAAATTGACCCGAAACGTTAAAACATTTTGCTCAAAACATGGTTATGACGCATTTACATGCTCCGTAGACCTCCACAAGCAAAGTTTAGCTGATTTTCAACCCAAAAACGAAGAAAACCATTTTTGTCAAATTTTGACCAAATTGCTTAAAATTGACAAGAAACGTCAAATATATCAAATTTGCTTAAAACATGGTTAGGACGCATCTACATGCTCCGTACACATCCACAAGCAAAGTTTAGCTGATTTTCAACCCAAAAACGAAGAAAACCATTTTTGTAAAATTTTGACCAAATTGCTTAAAATTGACCCGAAATGTCAAAAATATCAAATTTGCTTAAAACATGGTTAGGACGCATCTACATGCTCCGTACACCTCCACAAGCAAAGTTTAGCTGATTTTCAACCCAAAAACGAAGGAAACCATTTTTGTAAAATGTGACCAAATTGCTTAAAATTAACCGTAAACGTCAAAAATATCAAATTTGCTTACAACATGGTTAGGACGCATCTACATGCTCCGTACACATCCACAAGCAAAGTTTAGCTGATTTTCAACCCAAAAACGAAGGAAACCATTTTTGTAAAATGTTGACCAAATTGCTTAAATTAACCGGAAACGTCAAAAATATCAAATTTGCTTACAACATGGTTAGGACGCATCTACATGCTCCGTACACATCCACAAGCAAAGTTTAGCTGATTTTCAACCCAAAAACGAAGGAAACCATTTTTGTAAAATTTTGACCAAATTGCTTAAAATTGACCCGAAACGTCAAAAATATCAAATTTGCTTAAAACATGGTTAGGACGCATCTACATGCTCCGTACACATCCACAAGCAAAGTTTAGCTGATTTTCAACCCAAAAACGAAGGAAACCATTTTTGTAAAATTTTGACCAAATTGCTTAAAATTGACCCGAAACGTCAAAAATATCAAATTTGCTTAAAACATGGTTAGGACGCATCTGCATGCTCCGTACACATCCACAAGCAAAGTTTAGCTGATTTTCAACCCAAAAACGAAGGAAACCATTTTTGTAAAATTTTGACCAAATTGCTTAAATTGACCC
>OU744731.1:108317-118317 GCA_916613615.1 Steromphala cineraria
ACCCTAACCCTAACCCTAACCCTAACCCTAACCCTAACCCTAACCCTAACCCTAACCCTAACCCTAACCCTAACCCTAACCCTAACCCTAACCCTAACCCTAACCCTAACCCTAACCCTAACCCTAACCCTAACCCTAACCCTAACCCTAACCCTAACCCTAACCCTAACCCTAACCCTAACCCTAACCCTAACCCTAACCCTAACCCTAACCCTAACCCTAACCCTAACCCTAACCCTAACCCTAACCCTAACCCTAACCCTAACCCTAACCCTAACCCTAACCCTAACCCTAACCCTAACCCTAACCCTAACCCTAACCCTAACCCTAACCCTAACCCTAACCCTAACCCTAACCCTAACCCTAACCCTAACCCTAACCCTAACCCTAACCCTAACCCTAACCCTAACCCTAACCCTAACCCTAACCCTAACCCTAACCCTAACCCTAACCCTAACCCTAACCCTAACCCTAACCCTAACCCTAACCCTAACCCTAACCCTAACCCTAACCCTAACCCTAACCCTAACCCTAACCCTAACCCTAACCCTAACCCTAACCCTAACCCTAACCCTAACCCTAACCCTAACCCTAACCCTAACCCTAACCCTAACCCTAACCCTAACCCTAACCCTAACCCTAACCCTAACCCTAACCCTAACCCTAACCCTAACCCTAACCCTAACCCTAACCCTAACCCTAACCCTAACCCTAACCCTAACCCTAACCCTAACCCTAACCCTAACCCTAACCCTAACCCTAACCCTAACCCTAACCCTAACCCTAACCCTAACCCTAACCCTAACCCTAACCCTAACCCTAACCCTAACCCTAACCCTAACCCTAACCCTAACCCTAACCCTAACCCTAACCCTAACCCTAACCCTAACCCTAACCCTAACCCTAACCCTAACCCTAACCCTAACCCTAACCCTAACCCTAACCCTAACCCTAACCCTAACCCTAACCCTAACCCTAACCCTAACCCTAACCCTAACCCTAACCCTAACCCTAACCCTAACCCTAACCCTAACCCTAACCCTAACCCTAACCCTAACCCTAACCCTAACCCTAACCCTAACCCTAACCCTAACCCTAACCCTAACCCTAACCCTAACCCTAACCCTAACCCTAACCCTAACCCTAACCCTAACCCTAACCCTAACCCTAACCCTAACCCTAACCCTAACCCTAACCCTAACCCTAACCCTAACCCTAACCCTAACCCTAACCCTAACCCTAACCCTAACCCTAACCCTAACCCTAACCCTAACCCTAACCCTAACCCTAACCCTAACCCTAACCCTAACCCTAACCCTAACCCTAACCCTAACCCTAACCCTAACCCTAACCCTAACCCTAACCCTAACCCTAACCCTAACCCTAACCCTAACCCTAACCCTAACCCTAACCCTAACCCTAACCCTAACCCTAACCCTAACCCTAACCCTAACCCTAACCCTAACCCTAACCCTAACCCTAACCCTAACCCTAACCCTAACCCTAACCCTAACCCTAACCCTAACCCTAACCCTAACCCTAACCCTAACCCTAACCCTAACCCTAACCCTAACCCTAACCCTAACCCTAACCCTAACCCTAACCCTAACCCTAACCCTAACCCTAACCCTAACCCTAACCCTAACCCTAACCCTAACCCTAACCCTAACCCTAACCCTAACCCTAACCCTAACCCTAACCCTAACCCTAACCCTAACCCTAACCCTAACCCTAACCCTAACCCTAACCCTAACCCTAACCCTAACCCTAACCCTAACCCTAACCCTAACCCTAACCCTAACCCTAACCCTAACCCTAACCCTAACCCTAACCCTAACCCTAACCCTAACCCTAACCCTAACCCTAACCCTAACCCTAACCCTAACCCTAACCCTAACCCTAACCCTAACCCTAACCCTAACCCTAACCCTAACCCTAACCCTAACCCTAACCCTAACCCTAACCCTAACCCTAACCCTAACCCTAACCCTAACCCTAACCCTAACCCTAACCCTAACCCTAACCCTAACCCTAACCCTAACCCTAACCCTAACCCTAACCCTAACCCTAACCCTAACCCTAACCCTAACCCTAACCCTAACCCTAACCCTAACCCTAACCCTAACCCTAACCCTAACCCTAACCCTAACCCTAACCCTAACCCTAACCCTAACCCTAACCCTAACCCTAACCCTAACCCTAACCCTAACCCTAACCCTAACCCTAACCCTAACCCTAACCCTAACCCTAACCCTAACCCTAACCCTAACCCTAACCCTAACCCTAACCCTAACCCTAACCCTAACCCTAACCCTAACCCTAACCCTAACCCTAACCCTAACCCTAACCCTAACCCTAACCCTAACCCTAACCCTAACCCTAACCCTAACCCTAACCCTAACCCTAACCCTAACCCTAACCCTAACCCTAACCCTAACCCTAACCCTAACCCTAACCCTAACCCTAACCCTAACCCTAACCCTAACCCTAACCCTAACCCTAACCCTAACCCTAACCCTAACCCTAACCCTAACCCTAACCCTAACCCTAACCCTAACCCTAACCCTAACCCTAACCCTAACCCTAACCCTAACCCTAACCCTAACCCTAACCCTAACCCTAACCCTAACCCTAACCCTAACCCTAACCCTAACCCTAACCCTAACCCTAACCCTAACCCTAACCCTAACCCTAACCCTAACCCTAACCCTAACCCTAACCCTAACCCTAACCCTAACCCTAACCCTAACCCTAACCCTAACCCTAACCCTAACCCTAACCCTAACCCTAACCCTAACCCTAACCCTAACCCTAACCCTAACCCTAACCCTAACCCTAACCCTAACCCTAACCCTAACCCTAACCCTAACCCTAACCCTAACCCTAACCCTAACCCTAACCCTAACCCTAACCCTAACCCTAACCCTAACCCTAACCCTAACCCTAACCCTAACCCTAACCCTAACCCTAACCCTAACCCTAACCCTAACCCTAACCCTAACCCTAACCCTAACCCTAACCCTAACCCTAACCCTAACCCTAACCCTAACCCTAACCCTAACCCTAACCCTAACCCTAACCCTAACCCTAACCCTAACCCTAACCCTAACCCTAACCCTAACCCTAACCCTAACCCTAACCCTAACCCTAACCCTAACCCTAACCCTAACCCTAACCCTAACCCTAACCCTAACCCTAACCCTAACCCTAACCCTAACCCTAACCCTAACCCTAACCCTAACCCTAACCCTAACCCTAACCCTAACCCTAACCCTAACCCTAACCCTAACCCTAACCCTAACCCTAACCCTAACCCTAACCCTAACCCTAACCCTAACCCTAACCCTAACCCTAACCCTAACCCTAACCCTAACCCTAACCCTAACCCTAACCCTAACCCTAACCCTAACCCTAACCCTAACCCTAACCCTAACCCTAACCCTAACCCTAACCCTAACCCTAACCCTAACCCTAACCCTAACCCTAACCCTAACCCTAACCCTAACCCTAACCCTAACCCTAACCCTAACCCTAACCCTAACCCTAACCCTAACCCTAACCCTAACCCTAACCCTAACCCTAACCCTAACCCTAACCCTAACCCTAACCCTAACCCTAACCCTAACCCTAACCCTAACCCTAACCCTAACCCTAACCCTAACCCTAACCCTAACCCTAACCCTAACCCTAACCCTAACCCTAACCCTAACCCTAACCCTAACCCTAACCCTAACCCTAACCCTAACCCTAACCCTAACCCTAACCCTAACCCTAACCCTAACCCTAACCCTAACCCTAACCCTAACCCTAACCCTAACCCTAACCCTAACCCTAACCCTAACCCTAACCCTAACCCTAACCCTAACCCTAACCCTAACCCTAACCCTAACCCTAACCCTAACCCTAACCCTAACCCTAACCCTAACCCTAACCCTAACCCTAACCCTAACCCTAACCCTAACCCTAACCCTAACCCTAACCCTAACCCTAACCCTAACCCTAACCCTAACCCTAACCCTAACCCTAACCCTAACCCTAACCCTAACCCTAACCCTAACCCTAACCCTAACCCTAACCCTAACCCTAACCCTAACCCTAACCCTAACCCTAACCCTAACCCTAACCCTAACCCTAACCCTAACCCTAACCCTAACCCTAACCCTAACCCTAACCCTAACCCTAACCCTAACCCTAACCCTAACCCTAACCCTAACCCTAACCCTAACCCTAACCCTAACCCTAACCCTAACCCTAACCCTAACCCTAACCCTAACCCTAACCCTAACCCTAACCCTAACCCTAACCCTAACCCTAACCCTAACCCTAACCCTAACCCTAACCCTAACCCTAACCCTAACCCTAACCCTAACCCTAACCCTAACCCTAACCCTAACCCTAACCCTAACCCTAACCCTAACCCTAACCCTAACCCTAACCCTAACCCTAACCCTAACCCTAACCCTAACCCTAACCCTAACCCTAACCCTAACCCTAACCCTAACCCTAACCCTAACCCTAACCCTAACCCTAACCCTAACCCTAACCCTAACCCTAACCCTAACCCTAACCCTAACCCTAACCCTAACCCTAACCCTAACCCTAACCCTAACCCTAACCCTAACCCTAACCCTAACCCTAACCCTAACCCTAACCCTAACCCTAACCCTAACCCTAACCCTAACCCTAACCCTAACCCTAACCCTAACCCTAACCCTAACCCTAACCCTAACCCTAACCCTAACCCTAACCCTAACCCTAACCCTAACCCTAACCCTAACCCTAACCCTAACCCTAACCCTAACCCTAACCCTAACCCTAACCCTAACCCTAACCCTAACCCTAACCCTAACCCTAACCCTAACCCTAACCCTAACCCTAACCCTAACCCTAACCCTAACCCTAACCCTAACCCTAACCCTAACCCTAACCCTAACCCTAACCCTAACCCTAACCCTAACCCTAACCCTAACCCTAACCCTAACCCTAACCCTAACCCTAACCCTAACCCTAACCCTAACCCTAACCCTAACCCTAACCCTAACCCTAACCCTAACCCTAACCCTAACCCTAACCCTAACCCTAACCCTAACCCTAACCCTAACCCTAACCCTAACCCTAACCCTAACCCTAACCCTAACCCTAACCCTAACCCTAACCCTAACCCTAACCCTAACCCTAACCCTAACCCTAACCCTAACCCTAACCCTAACCCTAACCCTAACCCTAACCCTAACCCTAACCCTAACCCTAACCCTAACCCTAACCCTAACCCTAACCCTAACCCTAACCCTAACCCTAACCCTAACCCTAACCCTAACCCTAACCCTAACCCTAACCCTAACCCTAACCCTAACCCTAACCCTAACCCTAACCCTAACCCTAACCCTAACCCTAACCCTAACCCTAACCCTAACCCTAACCCTAACCCTAACCCTAACCCTAACCCTAACCCTAACCCTAACCCTAACCCTAACCCTAACCCTAACCCTAACCCTAACCCTAACCCTAACCCTAACCCTAACCCTAACCCTAACCCTAACCCTAACCCTAACCCTAACCCTAACCCTAACCCTAACCCTAACCCTAACCCTAACCCTAACCCTAACCCTAACCCTAACCCTAACCCTAACCCTAACCCTAACCCTAACCCTAACCCTAACCCTAACCCTAACCCTAACCCTAACCCTAACCCTAACCCTAACCCTAACCCTAACCCTAACCCTAACCCTAACCCTAACCCTAACCCTAACCCTAACCCTAACCCTAACCCTAACCCTAACCCTAACCCTAACCCTAACCCTAACCCTAACCCTAACCCTAACCCTAACCCTAACCCTAACCCTAACCCTAACCCTAACCCTAACCCTAACCCTAACCCTAACCCTAACCCTAACCCTAACCCTAACCCTAACCCTAACCCTAACCCTAACCCTAACCCTAACCCTAACCCTAACCCTAACCCTAACCCTAACCCTAACCCTAACCCTAACCCTAACCCTAACCCTAACCCTAACCCTAACCCTAACCCTAACCCTAACCCTAACCCTAACCCTAACCCTAACCCTAACCCTAACCCTAACCCTAACCCTAACCCTAACCCTAACCCTAACCCTAACCCTAACCCTAACCCTAACCCTAACCCTAACCCTAACCCTAACCCTAACCCTAACCCTAACCCTAACCCTAACCCTAACCCTAACCCTAACCCTAACCCTAACCCTAACCCTAACCCTAACCCTAACCCTAACCCTAACCCTAACCCTAACCCTAACCCTAACCCTAACCCTAACCCTAACCCTAACCCTAACCCTAACCCTAACCCTAACCCTAACCCTAACCCTAACCCTAACCCTAACCCTAACCCTAACCCTAACCCTAACCCTAACCCTAACCCTAACCCTAACCCTAACCCTAACCCTAACCCTAACCCTAACCCTAACCCTAACCCTAACCCTAACCCTAACCCTAACCCTAACCCTAACCCTAACCCTAACCCTAACCCTAACCCTAACCCTAACCCTAACCCTAACCCTAACCCTAACCCTAACCCTAACCCTAACCCTAACCCTAACCCTAACCCTAACCCTAACCCTAACCCTAACCCTAACCCTAACCCTAACCCTAACCCTAACCCTAACCCTAACCCTAACCCTAACCCTAACCCTAACCCTAACCCTAACCCTAACCCTAACCCTAACCCTAACCCTAACCCTAACCCTAACCCTAACCCTAACCCTAACCCTAACCCTAACCCTAACCCTAACCCTAACCCTAACCCTAACCCTAACCCTAACCCTAACCCTAACCCTAACCCTAACCCTAACCCTAACCCTAACCCTAACCCTAACCCTAACCCTAACCCTAACCCTAACCCTAACCCTAACCCTAACCCTAACCCTAACCCTAACCCTAACCCTAACCCTAACCCTAACCCTAACCCTAACCCTAACCCTAACCCTAACCCTAACCCTAACCCTAACCCTAACCCTAACCCTAACCCTAACCCTAACCCTAACCCTAACCCTAACCCTAACCCTAACCCTAACCCTAACCCTAACCCTAACCCTAACCCTAACCCTAACCCTAACCCTAACCCTAACCCTAACCCTAACCCTAACCCTAACCCTAACCCTAACCCTAACCCTAACCCTAACCCTAACCCTAACCCTAACCCTAACCCTAACCCTAACCCTAACCCTAACCCTAACCCTAACCCTAACCCTAACCCTAACCCTAACCCTAACCCTAACCCTAACCCTAACCCTAACCCTAACCCTAACCCTAACCCTAACCCTAACCCTAACCCTAACCCTAACCCTAACCCTAACCCTAACCCTAACCCTAACCCTAACCCTAACCCTAACCCTAACCCTAACCCTAACCCTAACCCTAACCCTAACCCTAACCCTAACCCTAACCCTAACCCTAACCCTAACCCTAACCCTAACCCTAACCCTAACCCTAACCCTAACCCTAACCCTAACCCTAACCCTAACCCTAACCCTAACCCTAACCCTAACCCTAACCCTAACCCTAACCCTAACCCTAACCCTAACCCTAACCCTAACCCTAACCCTAACCCTAACCCTAACCCTAACCCTAACCCTAACCCTAACCCTAACCCTAACCCTAACCCTAACCCTAACCCTAACCCTAACCCTAACCCTAACCCTAACCCTAACCCTAACCCTAACCCTAACCCTAACCCTAACCCTAACCCTAACCCTAACCCTAACCCTAACCCTAACCCTAACCCTAACCCTAACCCTAACCCTAACCCTAACCCTAACCCTAACCCTAACCCTAACCCTAACCCTAACCCTAACCCTAACCCTAACCCTAACCCTAACCCTAACCCTAACCCTAACCCTAACCCTAACCCTAACCCTAACCCTAACCCTAACCCTAACCCTAACCCTAACCCTAACCCTAACCCTAACCCTAACCCTAACCCTAACCCTAACCCTAACCCTAACCCTAACCCTAACCCTAACCCTAACCCTAACCCTAACCCTAACCCTAACCCTAACCCTAACCCTAACCCTAACCCTAACCCTAACCCTAACCCTAACCCTAACCCTAACCCTAACCCTAACCCTAACCCTAACCCTAACCCTAACCCTAACCCTAACCCTAACCCTAACCCTAACCCTAACCCTAACCCTAACCCTAACCCTAACCCTAACCCTAACCCTAACCCTAACCCTAACCCTAACCCTAACCCTAACCCTAACCCTAACCCTAACCCTAACCCTAACCCTAACCCTAACCCTAACCCTAACCCTAACCCTAACCCTAACCCTAACCCTAACCCTAACCCTAACCCTAACCCTAACCCTAACCCTAACCCTAACCCTAACCCTAACCCTAACCCTAACCCTAACCCTAACCCTAACCCTAACCCTAACCCTAACCCTAACCCTAACCCTAACCCTAACCCTAACCCTAACCCTAACCCTAACCCTAACCCTAACCCTAACCCTAACCCTAACCCTAACCCTAACCCTAACCCTAACCCTAACCCTAACCCTAACCCTAACCCTAACCCTAACCCTAACCCTAACCCTAACCCTAACCCTAACCCTAACCCTAACCCTAACCCTAACCCTAACCCTAACCCTAACCCTAACCCTAACCTTTACAAATTGTGCAGTCTTAGCAAGTGATATGTCATTTTGTAGCTTATTCAACAAGGAATAATTTCCACTCATTTGTAACCTTGCGTGCTTTGTATTTTTTTAGTTATTAGCCCCGCAAGAAATGTCGAAACTGTTCTCAACATTAGTTTCTCATATTGCATTATTATTTTACAAGTTTTTCTTCGATTTACTCTTTCTAAATTGTAATATACCTTAATTAAACACTTGTGCAAAAGCTTCAATCACTGGGAAAGGTAAGTATATTATCTATTCATTAGCGACATCCCGCGAAACAATGGGAGAGAGAAGCCGACTTGGCCGACCTACGGAAATAGTCAATCAGCGCGGCTTTTGCCGTGTATTGTTACGGGACGCATAGCGCCTTTAAAACTGAATGGACACCAATCAAAGACATGCCGTCTTAAAGTTTACTTCATTGTCTACAGTTGCATGTGTTCACTGCAAACGCGCTCCCCTTTGTTTGGCCACCATAATCCCCGAAACTTGGACAATGGTGTTGCAAAGCCGTCGGATGCACCAATCTGCGCGCTTACATCATTTCAATCTTTCGGCCTTTCCTCTCTAACAATTACTGCACGCACCTGTCATAAAGATAATTTTCACGATATAAATTTTACATTTTCAAACAACATTGTTTCATTTCTAAACAATATATTATTTCTACTTATTCCATTTATCAAAAAAGGCCTACAGCACCCGGTGTTCCCAGGCGGTCACCCATCCAAGTACTCTCCGGGCCCGACGTTGCTTAACTTCGGTGATCGGACGAGAACCGGTGTGTTCAACGTGGTATGGCCGTAGGCTACTTTAGCTTATAATTTTAATAACTATGTACATACCTACATTCATACGACTTGGCGGCAAATGCAATTACACTGCAAAAATAAAGTTTGTTACGTTTCGGGCCATATACCGTATTTATTGTTGTGTGCGCGACATGTTTTGCGGGACTTCTAGTGTGTTTGTTACGTGGCAAGCGTGCAAGTTCCTTATATCGTTTTAAAGACAATTTCACGGCCTTTATTGTGATATTTTCAGATTTAATATAGCATGTCTGTGTAAAGAGTTATGAGGCCCGCAAAAAGGGTGGTTAAATCGGCGTAAAGTTTGAAAAACTACAAGTCCGTGTGCTATTTGCGAACTCTTTTGCGGGACGTCTAGAACGTTCACCATGAAGCGCATATACGTGTTACTTACATCAATTTAAAGGCAATTTCAATGCCGTTATGGCGATATTTTTATATTTGATATAAATTATCTGTGAAAAAAACTATGAGGCCCGTTAAACTCATTTACTTTGATACTACTGTGTCGAAATGTATTTGTGACATCATTTGCGG
>OU744731.1:125817-130696 GCA_916613615.1 Steromphala cineraria
ATAGGGCAGACACTTGATAGATGCGTCGCCGGCTCAGGGCCATGCGATCCGCTAGAGTTATCCAGAGTCACCAAAGAGACGGGCCTTGCGACCCGGCTGGCTTCGAACTGATAAACGCGCTCTTCCCCCAAAAGGGTCGGAGCTATAGTGCATGTATTAGCTCTAGAATTACCACAGTTATCCAAGTAGGATTGTATCATCTAAGGAACCATAACTGATCTAATGAGCCATTCGCAGTTTCACTGTGCTAGAGTTTGTACTTAGACATGCATGGCTTAATCTTTGAGACAAGCATATGATTACTGGCAGGATCAACCAGATAGCCTCGAAGTAACCTTTCGCGAGAAAAGCACTCCCGAAGCCGGGCACCCCGCTTCCGCCCGCGAAGGCTTCAGCGGGACGCCCGAGCCACAGGTCCCGGGCGCGACGAAGAGTTTAACCTCCGAAGCGCACCGGAAAGCGACTTGTGGTGTTTGCCCGACCCTATTGTTTTAACGACGCCGAGGGCAGATTGGGCGTCAAGAAACCGTTCCGTTTCCCGTTACCGTGCGCAGACGGAGCTCCGGATGCCGAAGCCCGCCTTCCTCACGACGAGTCAGGTAGCTTATTCAAGCTGTTGGTTTCAAGGGCCGTGAAGCCCGACTGCGGCCGGAGCCGCAATCTCAACCTCGCTCAGTCTACCGTTTTCTTTGCGAAACGTGGGCAAGCTTTCCTGTCGACGAGGCCCGACGCGAGTTGGAAGTCGCGAGTCGGTCCCGAAGCGGAGAGACGCGAACGCCGTAACCGCCTCTTTCGTCACGAAAGCGATGGTCGTCAGTCGTAGAGATTCGAGCCTGGGGCCGGAAGCGAGCCGCCGAACCCCTGCCCGTGAAAGCTAAGAAGACGGCCCCCCTCTACGGTACGTAAAGGGCCGCCCCCCGAAAGGGTGGTCGCGGCGACGAACGAACGAATTCGAGCGCGCCGCTCTCGGAGGCCCCCAGTCGCTGGACAAGAGACCCCCGATGTATATACCAGAATAGTCCACACCTCGGAATAACACCGAACTTTAACTTTGAATCGACAAACTTCGAAAAACTCCCCAAATAGCCCCTCGCCCGCCCGTTACCAAAACGACCTTCTTTTCGCTCTCAAACGCATTTTCACAATGTTCCACGCCTCCAAAGTCTCCCGAACAAACCCGTTTTCGTGGGAACCAGTTCCCACTAACTTTTCGTCCCTCTCGGGAGGAAATCCTCGGTCTCCGAAAAAGTCGAATAATTCCAAAACCCATTGCTTCGCGTCAACTAGGTTTATACCGCAGATAAAGCCCCGACTTTTCCACCTCTCCAATGAATCAGTTTTCCCCAATTAGTTGTTTTTAATCTTTTATTGACGAAAACGGTTTTATGTGAATATTTCATTAATTAATAACTTCTCCTCTCTTCCAGGGACGTGAAAGGGTAGACATTGACGCTCAAAGTTTGGACATGTGCAGCGACGGCAAATGGCATCGCAAACAAAAATGTTCACGCACTTCTAAAAAACCCGATTGCGGCCGAAATTTCGTGGGAGTTTTTTCCCACAAAAACGACTTTAATCGGAAGAAGCCTCTCGAACTTGACAATATTTTAGTTTCTGGCATATAACTTTTTAGGCAGAACTGGAAGCAAACTTTCGCTAAGACAGTTTTTAAGCATGTTTAAAAATCTTTATTTGCATTATGAACAAAAGGTGTTCAGTTTCTTATTTTTCAATTTATACAAAAGATAAAACTTCCGATCTTCACCAAATTTAAGGGAGTTTGTGTGCCCAAATCAGAAATTGCTCGACATACCCCGACGTCGACACCTCATTTACCTTGCGGGAAACCTTCCCTTTGAAAACGGTTTCAGCGGGTTCGTCCTTTTCTCTTTCGATTGCAAAGGTCAAAAAAATAAGAATATTTTCAAATAAAAAAAGTAGCTCGAGGTCGAAGATAACCCGACCATCTACGGTAAAAGGGGGGATGACTTCCCCCTAAAAATCTCGCGTTGTCGGCTGCAAAAGTCATCGATACCTCATTTACTTTGTGGGAAAGGTTCCCTTTGAAAACGGTTTCAGCGCGTTCGTTCTTTTCTCTTTCGATTGCAAATGTCAAAAAAATAAGAATTTTTTCAAATAAAAAAAGTTTCTCGAGGTCGAAGATAACCCGACCATCTACGGTAAAAGGGGGGATGACTTCCCCCTAAAAATCTCGCGTTGTCGGCTGCAAAAGTCATCGATACCTCATTTACTTTGTGGGAAAGGTTCCCTTTGAAAACGGTTTCAGCGGGTTCGTTCTTTTCTCTTTCGATTGCAAATGTCAAAAAAATAAGAATTTTTTCAAATAAAAAAAGTTTCTCGAGGTCGAAGATAACCCGACCATCTACGGTAAAAGGGGGGATGACTTCCCCCTAAAAATCTCGTGTTGTCGGCTGCAAAAGTCATCGATACCTCATTTACTTTGTGGGAAAGGTTCCCTTTGAAAACGGTTTCAGCGCGTTCGTTCTTTTCTCTTTCGATTGCAAATGTCAAAAAAATAAGAATTTTTTCAAATAAAAAAAGTTTCTCGAGGTCGAAGATAACCCGACCATCTACGGTAAAAGGGGGGATGACTTCCCCCTAAAAATCTCGCGTTGTCGGCTGCAAAAGTCATCGATACCTCATTTACTTTGTGGGAAAGGTTCCCTTTGAAAACGGTTTCAGCGCGTTCGTTCTTTTCTCTTTCGATTGCAAATGTCAAAAAAATAAGAATTTTTTCAAATAAAAAAAGTTTCTCGAGGTTGAAGATTCCTCGATCATTTACGGTCAAAGGGGGAACAACTCCTCCCTAAACAGCTCGCGTCGTCGGCAGTAAAAGTCCCGTGGAAGTATATAACTTCTAGAGCGCCTAAAATGATTTCTGGCATCATAGTGACATTTGTCAATTTAGGCATCGTTTTAAAATCAAAGTACCACTTGTTCTAAGCCCTAACTTTTTTATTTATGTGTGCACATAGACTTTTTATATATCAAAATGAAGACAATTCAAGCCTCTATTAATTTATTTATCTGCATTTGCGACAACGTCATGCGCGTCGTTATGACGCCGGCCGAAACATGCCTACCCTGCACAAAAATGATGATTTGGCAACCTTTTTTATTCGAAATTTTCCAAAATATGCTTTGCGGGCTACAACTACCTATATCATAAGAAAGGCATTTTTGTTATCTACAAGATGGTATAAAAATATTAACCGTGACGTCATTGGTTAGGAAGCTATTGCGGCCGCAACATCGCCGACGGCAATACTTTCCTACCCGAAAACTGTGTTTCGGCGCCCGGCGCTTCTTTATTTGTGAGCGCGCAAGATTATAACTTTTGTAATTTGAAAGACAACTTACCGCGCTAAATAGTCAGCTACATGGAAAAGTCCCGATACAAATCATGACCCGTGAAACAGCAAATGAAATAAAGCCGACTTGAAAACTGAAATGTAAAAATATGAAATTTCGGAAGATCTCACGTCCAAGATTATCAGCGCGCTTCGTATGCATATACATTTTTATCAAGATAAGTATTCAAAGTATAACATATATCAGTTTCATAACGTCAACTTCATTAACAACGGCACTACGGCGTCCGCAACATCGCCGATTGGGGTGATTTTTACATACAAAATGTACTTTGCGGGTGATCTAGCATACTTACTAAGGACTGCGCAGGTACATATCATAGGTCAAAATGTAGGTAATAAAAAGTTCTATCATCCGCGCTAAGCATATCTTCCCCGACGGCATCGACGCAAGAGCTACGGCGCCCGCAACATCGCCGATTGGAGTGATTTGTAGATTCAAAAAGTACCTGGCGGGTGATCTAGCATTCTAAGTAAACACTGCGCAAGTACATATGATACGTCAAAATGTAGGTAATGATGAGCTCTATCATCCGCGCTAACCAAATCTTCGCCGACGCCATCGATGCAAGAACTACGACGCCCGAAAGTACCTAACCGGACTGTCCGGATAACTGAAAGTCGACTTTGCGGCACCTCCCACGACTTCGCCTTCTGCAACAATGTAACAATTTTTATACCATCTTGTAGACCACATATTAAAGTACACAGCGCATGTTTCAGAAGAACAGCGACATTTAAATTAAAGGCTTTATCGCTCTAGCAATATCGTTCACCTAGTTGTTTTCAGTTATCCATTCACAAGTGCCGCAACTGATTACAAAAACCCCTTTACGGGCTCTCTAACTCTTTCATTTATAAAGATATTTTAACATTTTATACCTAGTTTTAAAGGAAATTTATAGCCCTACTTGGACATGTATTCATAAATGTTGCGCTGGTATAACTAAGCAAACTACAGCGCCCGCAAGATGACCGCCGGACAATTTTGCTTCAAATTAATTACCTTTGCGGCGCTTCTAACACCCTGACCATTTGAGATATTATTGTATATTTGGGCTCATTTTAAAGGCATTAAAATTCCCTTCATTTTGATATATTACACATCCCGGTAAACTAATTGTTGTAGATTCTACAAGCCCCGATGCAACATTTTTAAGAACTTCAGGCTGCCGATAAACTTGTGTCGGGACTTCTCACACTTACACAATCATAGATAAATTAAAACAAAATAGATCAAAATAAAGCCCTTTTTATGCGCTACATTTTACACTATCTCCGCCGTCATAGGGTGTTTTTAATTTTAAAGAAAAACGACCCGATGTATCGTAAACGACGGACGTGAGAGTTACCGACAAGCCGCGCCACCAACAAAACTTATTAAAGTTGACAATTTTCTATTTTGCGGGACATCCTCAGCGTTTACTTATGCCCCGATACCAACAAATGAGGTATCGTTAGAAAGGTTTTTTATCAGGCTAGCCGCT